>OX463863.1:9062748-9573479 GCA_949825065.1 Odontocerum albicorne | reverse complement strand
GTATAATCAAAAATCGGAAAGAAATATCAATTTATTTTTACATGTTACATGTCCTCAGTAAGATACAGGCAAAAGCCTAGTTAACTAGGGACCACCCAGATCCATTAAAATTGTGTACCTGTTGTATTTTCACAAATTATGTGTTTATATTATAAAATTTCTTGATATATATAAATTATATGCATCCAGTACAACAAAGATGGATCGTTCGAATCAGACTAAATTGTCATCCGGGAATAAAGTACCCTCCCGTTCAGATCTCCGGTGGACGGCACGTGTCCGAGTGGAGTCATTGCAAGAGACACTGTGAAGAATACATCAAAACACTTCCCCTTTGGCACTTGGCCATCCCTTATAACTAGATGATTAACCTGTGCCATGCACTGTTTCAGAGTTTTTTTAACTGTTATATTATGAAACTTATATTTAACAGGAAAGAAAAAAATGGAGTACTTAGCAACAATGGTGCGTATAAACTTGGAGTACTTAGCAACAATGGTGCATATAAATTTGGAGTACTTAGCAACAATGGCGCATATAAACTTGGAGTACTTAGCAACAATGGTGCATATAAACTTGGAGTACTTAGCAACAATGGTGCATATAAACTTTCATATATTTCTTCTTCTACCCAGTGTCATGTCAGGTCCCCCCCAACGTTGACTATCACTTGAGAGTAGACATCTTTGTCTCCGGCTGCCTGAAAAAGATCCTCGACGCCCCTTATGCCAGTCCATTCACATATATTGCGGAGCCAGGAGATTTGCCTCCTGCCAACACCTCTTCGGTCCTCTACTTTGCCTCGGATGATCAGGTGCAGTAATTTGTACTTTGTTCCTCTAAGTACATAACCAAATAGGACACCTTTCGGATTTTAATATTAGTCATCAACTCTCTACCAACTTTGGCTCTTTGAAGAACCCTCGTGTTGTATTTGTTTTCTACGCTAACTGCAATAATTTCTATATAGGAAAGATCCACTGAACAAAGACTTCGTGAACAAAACTCTTCACGAATTTCAAATATGAACTGACAATTAACAGCCAAATCAAAATGGCGGCCAAACAAAATCGGTCTGGAACATAAAACGTACCCTGTATAAAATTAAATCTTCATTTAATAAAGGATATTTAACTTATTAAAAAGGTTCGAACAATTAAAATTGTAAAGATGTTCAACTAATCAGATTTTTTCGTCATTTGACACAGTTAAAAAAAAATTCCTTCGAAAACGTTACACCCAAGCAACGAATATACGACTTATAAAGACTTCTACATGATGATGAGTAATGCATCAATTTTGCTGTCGAAGTAGGTCAGAAGTTGAGATATTACTCACCATGATCAGCACTCTGCAGTTGGGTTTCTACCTCTTCTCCCCAAGCCTGGAAGTCATCCAAACCTCTCAAGAACACTCTGGCCTGGTAAGCCGCGGCCAGTCTTTCTCTTCTCTCTGCGGCGGCTTGTTGTAGAGCGCGCCATTCGTGTTCCAGTCCGTCCACGTGAGAGCTGATCTCCGACGCAGCGTAGTGCTCAGATTCTAAAAAAATAAAAGAAAATGGTTTGTAGAAGAACTTATTGAGAGAATATTCGAGAAATCTTGGAACCATTTCGAACTAAAATAGAGATCTCTCTCCTAGCTCCATCCTAATATGTGAAGTTGATTTTTTGAGTCCTCTCTCCAGAGTTGCTTGTTGTGAACAAGATCCCTCGTCACTCCCAGTACTCCGATATCCTCCTCCACATCCATCTTTTCAAGTCTGTCATTCATTCATTTCATTTCTGTTTCAGGACCATCAATTATAGATTATGCCACGTTTTCCGTAGGAAGCAACCAGGTGCAAAACAATGGGTGTGCGAGAGGGGCAGCAGCCCCGGGTGAATCCCTGATTAAGGCTCAGAACTTGAGCTCATTTCCATGTCTGGACCATCAATTATTGATTGTGCCACGTTTCCTGTAGAAAGCAACCAGGTGTAAAACAATGGGTGTGCGAGAGGGGCAGCAGCCCTGGGTGCATTCTTGATTAAGGCACAGACAGAACTTGAGCTCATTTCCGTGTCTGGACCATCAATTATTGATTATGCCACGTTTCCTGTAGGAAGCAACCAGGTGCAAAACAATGGGTGTGCGAGAGCGGCAGCAGCCCCGGGTGCATTCTTGATTAAGGCACAGAATTCGAGCTCATTTCCGTGTCTGGGCCATCAATTATTAATTATGTCATGTTTCCTGTAGAAAGCAACCAGGTGTAAAACAATGGGTGTGCGAGAGGGGCAGCAGCCCCGGGTGCATTCTTGATTAAGGCACAGACAGAACTTGAGCTCATTTCCGTGTCTGGACCATCAATTATTGATTATGCCACGTTTCCTGTAGGAAGCAACCAGGTGCAAAACAATGGGTGTGCGAGAGGGGCAGCAGCCCCGGGTGCATTCTTGATTAAGGCACATAACTCGAGCTCATTTCCGTGTCTGGACTATCAATTATTGATTATGCCACGTTTCCTGTAGGAAGCAACCAGGTGCAAAACAATGGGTGTGCGAGAGGGGCAGCAGCCCCGGGTGCATTCTTGATTAAGGCACAGAACTCTAGCTCATTTCCGTGTCTGGACCATCAATTATTAATTATGTCATGTTTCCTGTAGGAAGCAGCCAGGGATGAAACAATGGATGCGCTAGAGGAGCAGTAGCAGCCCTAGACGTATCTTTGATTAGGGCGCAGAACAACTTGAGCTCGGTGAAAATGAATTGAGAGCTTCAAATTGGAAAATCTGTATCAAACGTTACTTCTCTGGAACTTCTCAACAAGTTCCAGAGAAGTAATGTTTGATCATGAATTAATTATGAATTGAACCTTATCTAAACATCGAAATTATGTTAAAAATATTTTCAACTCTTCCAGTTTCAGCTGAATGTAACTTTAGCATATTAAAATTATGAATTATCTTAGATCAAATAAGAGTAGGTTTAGAATTTTATCAATCAGTGAAATTATTGAAATATTTACGAATTTAAAAGTTCGTAACATTTCAATACTTAATTATATTTTTCTTATTTACGTATAACTGTAACTTATATAATAAAACAGTGTTACGATACTTACGGATGAGATCTTCTCCGTTCCTCGCTACGGCATGTATCCTGTCCTGGTTGGCGTTCAACTCTGATTCGAAAGCAGCGTGGCGCTGGATCTTGCTCTGAAGGTTTGAGAGATCCCTAAAAAATACAATGTGAATATTATATTCATTTACTTATTGCCAGGCGGTATTCTCTTCCAACCAACCAGACAAAAGTAAATAAACAAGTTACACGGTCGCAAAAAACATTCAAATGACTATCCATCCACACGAACCCCACAAAGACGGACAATCATCCAAACATTATTTTTCATATAAAGTGAGATATCATCAATCAAAGGAAAAGGAAGGGATGGTGGAGAGGAAAGAAAAATCAGGAATGAAACACGTTTTATTAGTGACTTGGTTTGTAACTGGTTCCAGAGTCTCACTGCATGGACAGTAAAGGACAATATAAAAAGAGCGGTCAACTGGGAAGGCCAATATTTGTTTCCTCGTCTTCGTTGTTGAAGTTCCCCTCCTCATTACAACATCAATTCAGTTGGAAAGTGAAGCATGCCATGAAGCTTGTTTTAAGTGAGTGAACCGTTGCACACCAGCAAACTCACCAGCCACACTGCTGTACTGGATCCGGTGGCTCACGGAAATGAGACGATCGGAGAACACACATATTTACAGTACCCAGCGGTAAGTAATACACATTGGGCTTAAGAAAGAGACTGTTATCGTACGTATGGGGAAGCCCATCGAGCCCAACAAGTTAATCCACACAAACATGTGACCATATCAAAATCAAATAAGTAATAATTATTCTTTTTTTTTTATTTTTACGTGTCCAAAAGTGTCAACGCACTGCCACACGGATGGCCATGTCCATGGAAATTAGTATATGTTTTTTAAATTGATTTTACGTTTAAATATGGTACAGTACCTGGCGGTAAGTAATACACATCAGGCTTAAGAAAGACACTGTCGGCCATAATCGGCTAACTTCGGCTTTGTAGAACGTCGTCTTTATCATTTACTTTGAAGTGGACGCGACCACACCCTAGAACGCTTGACAACGACTGACGAATCGAGACGGAACACGTGTATGAATGACAGAGACGACGCTCTACAAAGCCGAAGTTAGCTGATTATGGCCGACAGTCTCTTTCTTAAGCCCGAGGTGTATTACTTACCGCCGGGTACTGAACATAGCCGCATCCGGGTCATTTGCGGGTATTGAAAATATTGTCGGGTATGCTAGGTACCGGGTAATTTCGTACCCAGAACTTGTACTCGTACTTAAAAGTACCCGGAACATCACTAATATTTTAAAAGAATATTATTATCAGGTGTAATCCTTTCGTTCATGACTGGCATGACGCGACTTAGGAGCATTCTCTCAAACAGTTTATAAGATAAAATAAATACAAAAAATACTCACTTGTAGCTGAGATCGTTGGCGAGTTGAGCTTTGAGGGCGATCCATTCGTGTTCGTGGTACAGGTCACGGAGGAACTTCTGCAGCTGTCTGGACTGTTGAAGTGTCTTCGCTCGAGCCTCGGATATTTCCTGAAGAACAAAATCATTTCATATTATACTCTTAACCACCGACTTGTTAGAATACCAAGCTACTTCTTACGAAAGTTAACAAGAAATAGCACAAAAATTCGAAGCTTTGCTGATATAGATACATACATACGAGGGTTGCTAATTAAGATATGGTAACACCAGTGTAGATATTTGTCAAATCTGACATCAGCATCGTAAAGTTTGACGTTTTTAATGGTATACGTGCTCAGAAAGTTTTGTCATACGAGTGTTATTTGTGTTGTTTACAGTGACTTGAAAAATTAATCTCGACAAAAAATGGAATTAAATCGTGAACATTTTCGTGCGATGATTTTTTATGATTTTCGACGTGGACTAACTCAACAACAGTGTGCCGATCAACTCGCTTCGACTTTTGGTGATGAAGCACCATCCTGTGCCACTGTGTTTCGCTGGTTTTCCGAATTCAATTGTGGTCGTAGTTCGCTCCAGGACGAATTTCGTGAAGGTTGTCCAAAATCGGTTGTTGTGCCAGCAAACATCAATGCTGTGCATGAACTGATATTGCAAGATCGTCGTGTGACTTATCGTGAGATTGAGGCATGTTTGGGCATTAGTTCTACTCGCATACATTCAATATTGCATGAACATTTGGCCATCAAAAAGATTTGTTCGCGTTGGATACCGCATAATTTGACAATAGCTCAAAAAAAGGCTCGTGTCGATTGGTCCAAAGAAATGTTGAAAAAATTAGATCGCGGTGCTTCAAAAGACGTCAATAAGATCATGATCATATTTTTGCATGTTGGTTCTTTTTTGAATTTTTTTTTGGTAATTTCACATAATTCTTTTTACCTCGCTGGGAACTACACTCAATTATTTTTTTAGTGCTTTGTGGTAATTTTTGTCATTATTTTATATCGAAATCCGACTATTTTATGTACAATAGTGAACAAAAACTAAGTACTCATACATATTTCTTCTTTGTTTCTTGCTGTGTAGTGAAATATTTTTTGCATATTGGATATTGGTCATCGATTTCTAGGGGTCGATGAAATTATCGACCCCTAGGAAAATCAAATCGGCCCCAGGGGGTCGATATCGACCACTTTGGGAACTCTTGGTCTAGTGTTAATACGAGCGTGTGACAACCCTGAACAAATGTGGAATTTGAAATTTGTATTTTTATTAATAAAAACTTTTTGAAGTGTTATATTTCACAATCTCTGGTAAGTCAATAGTAAGTTCTATGTAATTTTAAGAAAAATATTGGATATTGATGGAGTTATTTTTTGCAAATTACGTTCGGCGTGACGGCGGGTATCACCATATTTTTTTACAGCAGAGAAAAGATTAAAACACTTGAAGAAATTATAGTTAAGACGATATGTCCTGGAATGCTGTGACAGTCTCTTATCAGAGAGCCACTGAACATTTTTGATGAAATATGAGCTAATGGCAGAACAGTTAGTAACATAATATTTAGAAGTGACAATTCATGAGTATTATAGTTCAGAAATTCTAGGATGAGTCCTGTGACAGCTCACAAATTTGCCCCAATACAACCTTGTAACGATGTTCAGTAACTTTAATTATTTTATCAACTTTAATATAAGCCTCAATTCTAATAAATAGCAAGTTATTTAGGTAAATACATTACATAAGGTTATATTGGGGCAAATTTGTGAGCTGTCACAGGACTCATTCTAGAATTTCCGAACTATAGTGGATTCTCACATTCAGCCACTGGAGTGTTTTATGATGTTAATGTCGCAATTTGAAGTAATTTAAAGAAAAATAATGGAAATGGATCGAGTTATTTTTTGCAAATTACGTTAGGCCTGACGAGATTCACCATATTTTTTTTTGCTGCAGAGAAAAGCTTAACAAACTATTTAACAGAATGAAGTTTTTCATTATCGTAACACCTAAAAACATATTTTAAATCCACGTTAGAACAAGACTGACTAAATGCATTAGCCATATAGTATCAATAGATCAAACGTAAGAGAATATGAACTTCAATGACATTACGAGTATAGAAACATTAAATCCACGTTAGAACAAGACAAACTAAATGCATTAGCTATATAGTATCAATAGATCAAACGTAACAGAGAATATGAACTTCAATGACATTACGAGTATAGAATCATTAAATCCACGTTAGAACAAGACAAACTAAATGCATTAGCCATATACTATCAATAGATCAAACGTAACAGAGAATATGAACTTCAATGACATTACGAGTATAGAAACATTAAATCCACGTTAGAACAAGACAGACTAAATGCATTAGCCATATAGTATCAATAGATCAAACGTAACAGAGAATATGAACTTCAATGACATTACGAGTATAGAAACATTAAATCCACGTTAGAACAAGACAAACTAAATGCATTAGCTATATAGTATCAATAGATCAAACGTAACAGAGAATATGAACTTCAATGACATTACGAGTATAGAATCATTAAATCCACGTTAGAACAAGACAAACTAAATGCATTAGCCATAAACTATCAATAGATCAAACGTAACAGAGAATATGAACTTCAATGACATTACGAGTATAGAAACATTAAATCCACGTTAGAACAAGACAGACTAAATGCATTAGCCATATAGTATCAATAGATCAAACGTAACAGAGAATATGAACTTCAATGACATTACGAGTATAGAAACATTAAATCCACGTTAGAACAAGACAGACTAAATGCATTAGCCATATAGTATCAATAGATCAAACGTAACAGAGAATATGAACTTCAATGACATTACGAGTATAGAAACATTAAATCCACGTTAGAACAAGACAAACTAAATGCATTAGCTATATACTATCAATAGATCAAACGTAACAGAGAATATGAACTTCAATGACATTACGAGTATAGAAACATTAAATCCACGTTAGAACAAGACAGACTAAATGCATTAGCCATATAGTATCAATAGATCAAACGTAACAGAGAATATGAACTTCAATGACATTACGAGTATAGAAACATTAAATCCACGTTAGAACAAGACAGACTAAATGCATTAGCCATATACTATCAATAGATCAAACGTAACAGAGAATATGAACTTCAATGACATTACGAGTATAGAAACATTAAATCCACGTTAGAACAAGACAGACTAAATGCATTAGCCATATAGTATCAATAGATCAAACGTAACAGAGAATATGAACTTCAATGACATTACGAGTATAGAAACATTTGCCGAGAAAAGAAGTCAGATTAAAATGTCAACTACAAACCTTGAGTTTGTTGAGCCTGGAAGCCACAGCAGCCAGGCGTTCCTCGATATAAGCTCGATCGTAGTGGTCATTCTGGAGCAGTTTCTCGGCAAAGCGTTGCAGCTCCTCGGCCTTGCTCTCCTGCGCTCTCACCAGCTTGTCGAATTCTGCGTGCTTTCGGATCAGTGCTTCCACGGCTGAAAGAGATAAAGTGTTATTTTTTAATACCTGAAATGATTTTAATTTTTTTTTATGGGACTAGTCAATCGGCATTTCATAAGGAAGTACAGTACACGGCGGTAAGTAATACACATCGTCTGTAGAGCGTCGTCTTTGTCGCACGATGCGCTAAGGCCGTGGTCACACTAAAGTGCTTCGCTAGGTGATATGTGACTAATGACTAATACATTTCATGCATGACCACACTAGTGCTTCGCACAAATTCATTTGAAATTTGGGAGCGGTTGAGCCAACAAACGATGCCACTCTCAAAACTAACCAATTTCATTACAACTTACCTTATCTTTATTTACTTCCTGCGCAACTTCATTCCAAATGATTTTATTACAGGTAAAAACCAACACGTGTTGGTTAATTTTATTGTGTCACCAAGTGATTTTACAAGATGGAGGAAGTTTTAATAACAGCTGTGTATAAAAGGGAGCCTTTGTGGAACCCATCGAGCAAATTATACAAAAATGTACCTGTAATAAAATTATTTGGAATGAAGTTGCACAGGAAGTTAATAAAGATAAGGTAGGTTGTAATGAAATTGGTTAGTTTTGAGAGTGGCATCGTTTGTTGACTCAACCGCTCACAAATGTCAAATGAATTTGTGCGAAGCACTTTGGTGTGACAATGCATGAAATATATTAGTCATTAGTCACGTATCACCTAGCGAAGCACTTTGGTGTGGCCATGGCGTAACAGTCTGGTATTGTAGTACAGATGCGGTTAGCGCATCGTGCAACAGAGACGACACTCTACAAACTATGTGTATTACTTACCGCCGGGTACTGTATTTTAGTAATGCTTTTGAAAGTTCACAAAAAAATTATATTAATAACATCAGAATTGCCTCTCTTGGCACGTTCACTCTCAGCTATTCTTCCATTTTATCCGAGGCATTCTGACAGGAAAGGAATGGCACGAAAGGAATTTTCGTGTAATCTATCCTACAAACGCGGCCTCGCCGGTATTTTCTGGGGTTTCTACCACATCTCACAATATCTCATACTTCTCGGATATGGAAGTTTCTAGCTCTATCTCGAAGTGTTTTGCCTCGAAAGGTTCCGAGGATTTTCATCTCATTAGTTATAAGCATAATTTTTGGATTTGTTGTACCTGCTCTAAATCATTAAATTTAGGCAGTCGGTCAGAGTGTGGTGCTATTGCGACAGGAGTTTGAATACTTGGGCTTGCAGGAGGAATAACTTATAACACAGGTTTGTATGAACTTTTGAGTATTGTGTTTTGTTGATGATTATGTGCGACACATTATGGGATAGACTTTTTGGTCTGTCTGGAGTGATGAAGTGTGAGGGGTTTGATTCGCGTGATATATACATATGTCATTGAGTGTCACTGTTTGTCAGAGTGTGGTGTTATTGCGACAGGAGTTTGAATACTTGGGCTTGCAGGAGGAATAACTTATAACACAGGTTTGTATGAACTTTTGAGTATTGTGTTTTGTTGATGATTATGTGCGACACATTATGGGATAGACTTTTTGGTCTGTCTGGAGTGATGAAGTGTGAGGGGTTTGATTCGCGTGATATATACATATGTCATTGAGTGTCACTGTTTGTCAGAGTGTGGTGTTATTGCGACAGGAGTTTGAGTACTTGGGCTTGCAGGAGGAATAACGTATAACACAGGTTTGTATGAACTTTTAGTATTGTGTTTTGTTGATGATTATGTGCGGCACATTATGGGATAGACTTTTTGGTCTGTCTGGAGTGATGAAGTGTGAGGGGTTTGATTCGCGTGATATATACATATGTCATTGAGTGTCACTGTTTGTCAGAGTGTGGTGTTATTGCGACAGGAGTTTGAGTACTTGGGCTTGCAGGAGGAATAACTTATAACACAGGTTTGTATGAACTTTTAGTATTGTGTTTTGTTGATGATTATGTGCGGCACATTATGGGATAGACTTTTTGGTCTGTCTGGAGTGATGAAGTGTGAGGGGTTTGATTCGCGTGATATATACATATGTCATTGAGTGTCACTGTTTGTCAGAGTGTGGTGTTATTGCGACAGGAGTTTGAGTACTTGGGCTTGCAGGAGGAATAACTTATAACACAGGTTTGTATGAACTTTTGAGTATTGTGTTTTGTTGATGATTATGTGCGGCACATTATGGGATAGACTTTTTGGTCTGTCTGGAGTGATGAAGTGTGAGGGGTTTGATTCGCGTGATATAAACATATGTCATTGAGTGTCACTGTTTGTCAGAGTGTGGTGTTATTGCGACAGGAGTTTGAGTACTTGGGCTTGCAGGAGGAATAACTTATAACACAGGTTTGTATGAACTTTTGAGTATTGTGTGTTGTTGATGATTATGTTCGGCACATTATGGGATAGACTTTTTGGTCTGTCTGGAGTGATGAAGTGTGAGGGGTTTGATTCGCGTGATATATACATATGTCATTGAGTGTCACTGTTTATCGAGTTAACGAGAGTATGCAACGGGGTAATGTGTAATTAAAAAATCGGAAAGAAATATCAATTTTATTTTTTATGGTATACGTTCTCAATAAGATACAGGCAAAAGCCTAGTTAATTGGGGACAGGACAAATGAAAGGCAAAAAACCCAGATCCATTACGTGTTAGTTTTTTTTACAAATGATGTCTTCGTAAAATTTCTTGTCGTATATAAATTAAATTAAAATAAATGTCGCCATATGAATTGTTAGGATTAAAACAAATCTTACCTGGCAATGAATCTCCGAGATCATCGTTGTTCAAGAAAGCTTCCTTGGCCGCGAGCCAGTCTTCGGTCTGTCTCGCTTGCTCCTTGAACAGTTGCAGTTGGTGGGCCTGAAACAAACAATAACAATTATATTATTAGGTGTACAAATAAGTTTCCGCCGTTTTTTATCAAAAATTGGGCATTTATTGTGAAAGAACGGAACCTCATGTTTTATTCGAAGTATTGCCCATCGCTTGCCACTACTTTTTCCCATCTTTCTGGCAGCATACGGATACCGCGTCGGAAAAATGATTCATCTTTTGAGGCTATCCACGAATCGACCCAATTTTTGGTATCTTCATATGATGTGAAGTGCTGCTCAGACAGGCCATGCGTCATCGATCAAAACAAGTGGAAATCAGAAGGCGCAATGTCTGGTGAATACAGCGGGTGGGGTAAAACTTCTCAATTGAGTGTTTCCAAATAGGTTTTGACCGGCGCCGCAACATGTGGACGAGCATTATCATGCAGGAGAATAATTTTGTCGTGTCTGGAGTAGCAGTGGGCGCGCTTTTCCTCGAGTGCTCGACTCAATCTCATCAATTGTGCTCGGTAGACAGCCCCAGTAATGGTTTCGTTCGGTTTGAGCAACTCATAATACACGACACCAAGCTGATCCCACCAAATACACAACAAGAGTTTTTTTCCATGAATATTTGGCTTAGCTGTAGATGTTGAAGCATGGCCAGGGGTTCCCCATGATTTCTTCCTTTTTGGATTATCATAGTGGATCCATTTTTCATCACCAGTGACTATACGGTGCAGAAAACCCTTTCGTTTATGCCTGGCAAGCAGCATTTCACATGTGGAAAATCGGCGTTCAACGTTTCTCGGTGTCAGTTCATATGGAACCCAATTTCCTTGTTTTTGAATCATTCCCAATGATTTCAACCCATGTGAAATTGCTTGTTGAGTCACTCCTAATGTAAGTGCAAGTTCTTCTTGCGTTTGGCACGAATCTTGATCCAATAATACTTCCAATTCCGCGTCTTCGTACACTTTCGGCCTTCCGCTACGTTCTTTGTCTTCGATGTCAAATTCACCGTTCTTAAACTTTTGAAACCACTCACGACAACTTCTCTCACTTAAGGCAGCCTCACCATATGCTTCTACAAGCAATCGATGCGCTTCAGCTGCAGATTTCTTCAAATTGAAGAAGTAAATCAAAAGTTCCCGCAAATGACGCTTATTCGGCTCAAAACTTGACATTTTCGAACACAAAAAAATATGTTATACTGATAAAAATTCACTAATATTTCAAGGTCATGTTGTTGACAGATGTCCAACCTTACGATAATGACATTTTACATCTGACAATTTTAACCATAACTTACTGGTGGCGCCAACTTTTGTCAAACGGCGGTGACTTATTTGTACACCCAATATATTATTTATAGTTAACCCTTTCCGGTCCACAAAAAAAAATAAAAATGTTCCATCAGGTCCACAAAAGATTTACAGAATTACAGGGTAAAACAATACATCCAGGTTGTTTTTAATAAAACTATATTTATGTTCACAAGGTTGTTTTTAATAAAACTACATTTATGTTCACAAGGTTGTTTTTAATAAAACTATATTTATGTTCAGAAGGTTGTTTTTAATAAAACTATATTTATGTTCACAAGGTTGTTTTTAATAAAACTATATTTATGTTCACAAGAAAAAAATGTCGAATGACATTCGACATAGGACTCACTGGAATAAAGTCGATGTCGAATGACATTCGACATAGGACTGGAAAGGGTTAAGGTATCAACATTTTGGAGGTTAATATACATTGTAATTTGTTTTTATCAAACACTGTTTATTCCACTTTATGTAAAGGTATAACACTACCGTTGTGCTGCTCCCCTGATGATGAGGTAAAGCCTTGAAACCGGTAGGGTGATACCGTTACATAAAGTGGACTAAACAGTGTTTGATAAAAACAAATTACAAAACAATATCAATTCAATCTGATTCCATTTGTTCACCTCACTCAATCATACTTTCTTCCATATTTCTCTACAATGCATTCCACTCACATTACTGTATATTTGTTTTTTTAATCATCCTTTATTAATTTGTTCCACGAACCCTAAACTTTCAAAGCGTGCTCTTGCTTCATCTTACTCAACACATCAACCTTAAATTCACACTTGTTCCTAATCACTTCATTCCATATTCTATCATACATGTCATCCCATGCATTCTTCTCAGTGGCACGCATTCCATATTCTATCATACATGTCATCCCATGCATTCTTCTCAGTGGCACGCATTCCATATTCTATCATACATGTCATTCCATGCATTCTTCTCAGTGACACGCATTCCATATTCTATCATACATGTCATCCCATGCATTCTTCTCAGTGGCACGCATTCCATATTCTATCATACATGTCATCCCATGCATTCTTCTCAGTGGCACGCATTCCATATTCTATCATACATGTCATCCCATGCATTCTTCTTAGTGGCACGCATTCCATATTCCATCATACATTTCATCCCATGCATTCCTCTCAGTGGCACGCATTCCATATTCCATCGTACATTTCATCCCATGCAAACCTCTCAGTGGCACGCATTCCATATTCTATCATACATGTCATCCCATGCATTCTTCTCAGTGGCACGCATTCCATATTCCATCATACATGTCATCTCATGCATTTTTCTCAGTGGCGCGCATTCTATATTCTATCATACATTTCATCTCATGCAATCTTCTCAGTGGCACACATTCCATATTCTATCATACATGTCATCCCATGCATTCTTCTCAGTGGCACGCATTCCATATTCTATCATACATGTCATCCCATGCATTCTTCTCAGTGGCACGCATTCCATATTCCATCATACATGTCATCCCATGCATTCTTCTCAGTGGCACGCATTCCATATTCTATCATACATTTCCTCCCATGCATTCTTGCGCATTTCTACAGCATTTATTTGATAATTTTCAGTAATTTTCTATGTCCACATCTAACTCTCATTGGCACTAAAACACTGTTGTGGACTATCAGATTTTGATGCCGTCTGGTTCGAGTATACACATTTCGAGTATTTACGTACGTATGCCCTACCACAAAAGGATCTTTCACTTACCTTTCAAACATCTTCTACATTTTCTTACATCCCTACCAAGAACATATACATATGTACAAACCTGGGTAAGATGGTCTTTGGTGTGATCCCATGCCTTGTCCAAGTCTTGCCCCAGTTTGGTCAGCCTCTTCGGCCTGTGTTCCACGTCCTGATCATCAGGCAGGGGCAGCCGCGATGCCTCCGATGTCAGGGTGTTGATACTCTTCTGTCTGTTGTCGATCTCCGCCTGAAATCAGAAAAGTGTCATTTTAATATTTTATTTTATTTAACCTCGTTACTCTGCAGAAGAGAATTAAGAGGCAAATAATATTGAGTTGTAACATATACAAGGAATGATGAATATAAAACCGGACAGAAGTTATGCCACCGGATGCACAGGGGGTATAGACTAATACTTCTAGTTGTCAGTTACGTTAGGAGGCAAATAATATTGAGTTGTAACATATATGAGGAATGATGAGGCAGTTACGTTAGGAGGCAAATAATATTGAGTTGTAACATATATGAGGAATGATGAATATAAAACCGGACAGAAGTTATGTCACCGGATGCACAGGGGGTATAGACTAATACTTCTAATTGTCAGTTACGTTAGGAGGCAAATAATATTGAGTTGTAACATATACGAGGAATGATGAATATAAAACCGGACAGAAGTTATGCCACCGGATGCACAGAGGGTATAGACTAATATAATACTTCTAGTTGTCAGTTACGTTAAGCCTTGTGATTCAGTCTGCCTAAAATCTTTGTATAGGGTCTTTCAAATTGAGTGGTTTTTTTTGATAATTTTTTTTTAACTCTTGAATAAAACACACAATTTGCTTTAATTTCAAAAAACTTTTTATTGGTCATTGAAGTATTAGATGTTAACATAAGTTGTGTCTGTTTTTTTCCAATTTAAAAATGAGCACCAAAAGTAAAACAAAATGGTAAATGTTATACGTCATTCAAAACAAATTTTTTTTATGCTTTACAAGATATTGTGTTTGCTTTTACGTTACATATATTATTTTATTTGATTACAAGCCTTCAAAATGGAATGTCAAGTAGACGAAAGTGAGCATTTTCGACACCTCCTTCTGTTCGCGTTCAATCGAGGGAATAAAGCTGCCAAAGCTGCTCGCGCTACTTGCGAAGTGTACGGAGAAGATGCTATGAATGAAAGGACAGCTCATTGATGGTTTTTGCATTTCAAAGACGGTAATTTCGACTTGAAAGATATGGAGCGTTCCGGACGACCAGTGGACTTCGATGAGGACCGCTTAAACCATACTATTCATGGAGATCCCCTTGTCCAATCAAAAGTCGGCCGGCCCATGCATGCAAAAACTTGCGAGAATTGTGATATTTCGCAAGTCATGATGCATGGGCGAAAACAGGAGCTTGCGATGAGCGATTGGCCGCACATAAGGGGCGCAAAAGTCAAAAAATATATTCTCAGTTCACTCTATCTAGTGCCTTTAGCTTGCGACCATCTACTACCTGCTAAAGAGGAATCTCTTCACCCTGCTACTTTTCACCGTGAGCCGAAATCTCCGAGCATTGAGCAGCAGCCATCAACCTATTACTACAGTCCTTTGTACCGGTGCCGTACAATAGGGTTTATTTACTATTGACTCATAACAATATGGTCTTCCTATTATGAACTGTAGCATTTCGACTTAGTCTGAAGTGTGTACGAATCACTGCGTTTCAATAACAGAATCCGTATTTTAAACAGATTTCAATTTCGAATGCACAATGCTCACCACTCCATGCCATGACGGTGACTAAAATAGTAATGTACGTGCTTCTCAAGGACACGACTCCGCCCCACCCCTCACCAGTAGCACCTGAACAGTGGCGCTGGTACGTCTAGGAATTCTTTCCGATTGGTATCAAGTAAAAACAATGTTGGCATACCTTTCTCTCCTTATGAAGCTCGAGGCGCGCCATGGCATCCGGTACGCTGTTGGGAGGTTCGCTGCTCTTCAACTTCTTCACCGTCTCGTTCACCCACACCTCCATTTCCTGGGGAACAGAATCAAATATCAAAATTTTTTAATCGTAAGCTTACAGATACACGTCATAATTAAAATGCAACAGGTTTTTATTTAACACGATTAAGTGGGGACCTAAACTTACAGATATACGTCATAATTAAAATACAACAGGTTTTTATTTAACACGATTAAGTGGGGACCTAAACTTACAGATACACGTCATAATTAAAATACAACAGGTTTTTATTTAACACGATTAAGTGGGGACCTAAACTTACAGATACACGTCATAATTAAAATACAACAGGTTTTTATTTAACACGATTAAGTGGGGACCTAAAAATCGTCACGGCTAGCGAATTTCACGATAAACGAAAGAAGAGTTGAAGATTATTTTTCTTAATAAAACATATAAATTCTGTTATCTACATACACACCTCCATTTCCTGGGGAATAGAATCAATCAGCTAATAATTCTGTTATCTACATACACACCTCCATTTCCTGGAGAATAGAATCAATCAGCTAATAATTCTGTTATCTACATAAACACCTCCATTTCCTGGGGAATATAATCAATCAGCTAATAATTCTGTTATCTACATACACACCTCCATTTCCTGGGGAATAGGATCAATCAGCTAATAATTCTGTTATCTACATAAACACCTCCATTTCCTGGGGAATATAATCAATCAGCTAATAATTCTGTTATCTACATATACACCTCCATTTCCTGGGGAATAGAATCAATCAGCTAATAATTCTGTTATCTACATACACACCTCCATTTTCTGGGGAATAGAATCAATCAGCTAATAATTTATCTACATACACACCTCCATTTCCTGGGGAATAGAATCAATCAGCTAATAATTCTGTTATCTACATACACACCTCCATTTCCTGGGGAATAGAATCAATCAGCTAATAATTCTGTTATCTACATACACACCTCCATTTCCTGGGGAATAGAATCAATCAGCTAATAATTCTGTTATCTACATAAACACCTCCATTTCCTGGGGAATATAATCAATCAGCTAATAATTCTGTTATCTACATATACACCTCCATTTCCTGGGGAATAGAATCAATCAGCTAATAATTCTGTTATCTACATACACACCTCCATTTTCTGGGGAAAAGAATCAATCAGCTAATAATTTATCTACATACACTTAGTTTTTTTTTTAAATAGGCACTCCACTCAAACTAGAATGAGTTGTGCCACTAAATTAAAGACATTATGAAATTATTCCTTGGAATTCTCCCATTCTGTAAAGGTGACTAGACACCATACAGTGACCCGTTCGCAAATGATACATGACTGAACACTGCCATCTTGTTCATTCTTATTATATTAAACCATGGTTTCAAATGGATAGATTGTTGGATTGATTTATATCTAGAGCCCTTATTTACACCAGTTATATGATACATGACTGACACTTCCATCTTGTTCATTCTTATTATATTAAACCATGGTTTCAAATGGATAGATTGTTGGATTGATTTATATCTAGAGCCCTTATTTACACCAGTTATATGATACATGACTGACACTTCCATCTTGTTCATTCTTATTATATTAAACCATGGTTTCAAATGGATAGATTGTTGGATTGATTTATATCTAGAGCCCTTATTTACACCAGTTATATGATACATGACAGACACTTCCATCTTGTTCATTCTTATTATATTAAACCATGGTTTCAAAGGGATATATTGTTGGATTGATTTATATCTAGAGCCCTTATTTACACCAGTTATATCCCAATCCAACGCACAATTAATATAATTAGTTGAATAACTAAGTAATTTATTATTTGATGATATTGACCCTTCCTTCCCTGTGATGTGTAACTAGTACACATTGCTTCTAAACACTTTAATATCTCTATAAATATAATAAATACTGGGTTCAGATTTTAGGTATTCCTCCGTAATACATTTACGCATTGAATTAAAAAAAAATATTAATAATAATTAGCACTTATCGGCCACATCAGAGACATTTTGTGAAAATCGGGAATAAATTCACCAATAGAATCAAATGTGTGCCAGTGCGTGACGTAGGTATATTCATTCTAAAAAATCGCTATGGGTGAGGAAGCGACGTTACTGACATCTCACTCTCACTCTACTTCGGTATATGGGAACGCAAGAAATAGAATAATTTAGTTTCTTCCTTCAAGGTATAACATACACAGTGTTAGTCTTTCCGCTCCGTCAGTAGCTTACGGGCTTTCATGTAAAGTGTCTTTTCGCCCGTTTTGTGAACGTCGGCCGATATTTTTTTTCATGTTTTCAGCAATTAAATTTCAATTATTATCACTTTTGACTTTAATTTTAATTTAAGCGATTGGCTATGAATATTTTTATTTTTCCGATTTCAAATCGCTGTTTTTTACATGTGTATGGAATACACAGCACATCTACATACACACCTCCATTTCCTGGAGAATAGAATCAATCAGCTAATAATTCTGTTATCTACATAAACACCTCCATTTCCTGGGGAATAGAATCAATCAGCTAATAATTCTGTTATCTACATACACACCTCCATTTCCTGGGGAATAGGATCAATCAGCTAATAATTCTGTTATCTACATAAACACCTCCATTTCCTGGGGAATATAATCAATCAGCTAATAATTCTGTTATCTACATATACACCTCCATTTCCTGGGGAATAGAATCAATCAGCTAATAATTCTGTTATCTACATACACACCTCCATTTTCTGGGGAATAGAATCAATCAGCTAATAATTTATCTACATACACACCTCCATTTCCTGGGGAATAGAATCAATCAGCTAATAATTCTGTTATCTACATACACACCTCCATTTCCTGGGGAATAGAATCAATCAGCTAATAATTCTGTTATCTACATACACACCTCCATTTCCTGGGGAATAGAATCAATCAGCTAATAATTCTGTTATCTACATAAACACCTCCATTTCCTGGGGAATATAATCAATCAGCTAATAATTCTGTTATCTACATATACACCTCCATTTCCTGGGGAATAGAATCAATCAGCTAATAATTCTGTTATCTACATACACACCTCCATTTTCTGGGGAATAGAATCAATCAGCTAATAATTTATCTACATACACACCTCCATTTCCTGGGGAATAGAATCAATCAGCTAATAATTCTGTTATCTACATACACACCTCCATTTCCTGGGGAATAGAATCAATCAGCTAATAATTCTGTTATCTACATACACACCTCCATTTCCTGGGGAATAGAATCAATCAGCTAATAATTCTGTTATCTACATACACACCTCCATTTCCTGGGGAATAGAATCAATCAGCTAATAATTCTGTTATCTACATACACACCTCCATTTCCTGGGGAATAGAATCAATCAGCTAATAATTTCAATCATAAATTTACAGATATCAGGTCTGTAAATATGAAACCGGAATTTGCACATAGATGGCTCTAGTTGTCAATGTAGTGACTGTCATTCGTGCCTTTTTCTTGTATTTACATTTATTAAAGACTTTTAACTCGCAACAATACAAGTTTAATACAACTAAATATGTTTTTATAGCGTTGAACATGTCTGTTTTTGTGCCTGAAAACTACGATTTGCGGACAGCATTGATTTCCTGTTACCATTTGAAGAAAACTGCTGCAAAATTGCATCGAATGCTTGTCGAAGCTTACGGTGAGCATGCTCTTGGTAAATCACAGTGCTTTGAGTGGTTTAAAAAATTCAAAAGTGGCGATTTTGACGTGAGAAACGAAGAACGTGGAAGACCACCGAGAAACTTTGAAGACGCCAAGTTGCGAGCATTGTTGGATGAGCAACAGTTTTTTTGGCGTGGCATCCACAAATTGCCAGAGAGATGGGAAAAATGTGTAACTAGCAATGGGCAATACTTTGAATAAAATATTTTTTACCATTTTCATACAATAAATGTGTATTTTCTATAAAAAAAAAACCGGTTTCATATTTAGAGACCTGATAGACATCATAATTAAAATACAATAGGTTTTTATTTACCACGATTAAAAGGGGACCTAAAACTCGTCACGGCGAGCGAATTAATAAACAATTCGGGATTTTCTTTTATAATAAACATGTTATAATACCCGGCGGTAAGTATTACATATCGTTTGTAGAGCGTCGTCTCTGTCGCACGATGCGCTAACCGCATCGTGACTACGATACCGGACTGTTAGCGCATCGTGCGACAGACGACGCCCTACAAACTATGTGTATTACTTACCGCCGGATACTGTAATTCTGTTTTATACGTATTTATTAGTTTTTTTTTTAAATAGGCACTCCACTCAAACTAGAATGAGTTGTGCCACTAAATTAAAGACATTATGAAATTATTCCTTGGAATTCTCCCATTCTGTAAAGGTGACTAGACACCATACAGTGACCCGTTCGCAAATGATACATGACTGAACACTGCCATCTTGTTCATTCTTATTATATTAAACCATGGTTTCAAATGGATAGATTGTTGGATTGATTTATATCTAGAGCCCTTATTTACACCAGTTATATGATACATGACAGACACTTCCATCTTGTTCATTCTTATTATATTAAACCATGGTTTCAAAGGGATATATTGTTGGATTGATTTATATCTAGAGCCCTTATTTACACCAGTTATATCCCAATCCAACGCACAATTAATATAATTAGTTGAATAACTAAGTAATTTATTATTTGATGATATTGACCCTTCCTTCCCTGTGATGTGTAACTAGTACACATTGCTTCTAAACACTTTAATATCTCTATAAATATAATAAATACTGGGTTCAGATTTTAGGTATTCCTCCGTAATACATTTACGCATTGAATTAAAAAAAAATATTAATAATAATTAGCACTTATCGGCCACATCAGAGACATTTTGTGAAAATCGGGAATAAATTCACCAATAGAATCAAATGTGTGCCAGTGCGTGACGTAGGTATATTCATTCTAAAAAATCGCTATGGGTGAGGAAGCGACGTTACTGACATCTCACTCTCACTCTACTTCGGTATATGGGAACGCAAGAAATAGAATAATTTAGTTTCTTCCTTCAAGGTATAACATACACAGTGTTAGTCTTTCCGCTCCGTCAGTAGCTTACGGGCTTTCATGTAAAGTGTCTTTTCGCCCGTTTTGTGAACGTCGGCCGATATTTTTTTTCATGTTTTCAGCAATTAAATTTCAATTATTATCACTTTTGACTTTAATTTTAATTTAAGCGATTGGCTATGAATATTTTTATTTTTCCGATTTCAAATCGCTGTTTTTTACATGTGTATGGAATACACAGCACCGGAGCGTTCGGATGTTTTTACATATGTATGGAATACACAGCACCGGAGCGCTCAGATGTTTTTACATTTGTATGGAATACACAGCACCGGAGCGCTCGGATGTTTTTACATTTGTATGGAATACACAGCACCGGAGCGCTCAGATGTTTTTACATTTGTATGGAATACACAGCACCGGAGCGCTCAGATGTTTTTACATTTGTATGGAATACACAGCACCGGAGCGCTCAGATGTTTTTACATTTGTATGGAATACACAGCACCGGAGCGCTCGATGTTTTTAGCACAGGATGGGAAAGGTTAAAATCGTTCAAGAGAACTCCTGGGTATTGAGTAGAATCCGTAATAAAACCTCACCTTGAGATCGGCATCGAACTTGTGCACGGCGTGAGCATCGTTCAACTGCTGTCGCCGTTGCTCCAACAGTTGCTGCAGGTTGATCCAGGCCTCCTGGAGCTCGTCCAGCTTCTCCTTGATGGCACCCTCGCTGTTCGGGTACCTGCATCAACGGAAAATGCTCATTTAATCACTTTACGTAAGAAACAAAATGTTAAAAAAATAATTTATTTTATCCAATTGCATACCGATTTATTCAACATTATACGGAGTACTTCATAAGAAAAATACTTGACGGATGGGAAAAGAGTTTAGTCATAGGAAGTCGTAAAATCTCCAATATAAGATTTGCAGATGTTTCAACACTTATAATAGCCCATGATGAAGATGAGACGGTCGAGTTTCTTCATAAAGTCGAAATAGAGAGCCAAAAGAAGAACAAAAATCCTTAATTTAAGACTGACCTTTAATTTAAGACCGATTTAAGACTCTGATAAGAAGGAGCTCGCTAAGCGATTACGAAAGGGTCAATGATGCTCGTATTTCGCGGAATGGAGGATGTGAAGCAGAGATCCGAAAACTAATTGGAATGGCAAAAGCAGCTATGACAAGCAACGTTCCCCCTAATTTTTTCATTGTGTGTGCGGCCCATCAAAAAGAGGGAAGTACGCGAATATGCATATTCATGCATATATAAAACTAAGTAGTCAACATAATGCACCACGATATCATAAATAACATTTTTCAAATATGTAGGTTATATATTAGGAGGACAAATTAGTTCGGTCCATTTATAAAATATGGCTCTGGCTGTTATGAATGGTTCATAGTGACAGCCGATTTTGGCGGTTTCAGAGAGGTTAGACATCTGCCAATAATATTCAGTTTATATCGATTTGAGTTTCATGCAAAAACCTTGTTTTGTACAGTGTTGAAAATGTGGGATTTTGTGTTAACCAAGCAGCATTTGCGGGAGGTTTTAATTTTCTGCTTTAATTGGAAGAAAAGTGCAGCTGAAACCCATCGAATGCTTGTCGAAGTTTATGGTGACGCTGCTCCAACTGATAAATCATGTAGGGAATGGTTTCGACGTTTCAAGGATGGAGATTTCAGCGTCGAAGACAAGCCTCGCTCTGGACAGCCAAAAAAATTCGAGGACAAATAATTAGAGGCATTACTCGAAGAAGATTAGAGTCAAACGCAAGAGGAGCTTGCAGAATCATTGGGAGTGACTCAACAAGCCGTTTCCGTACGATTGAGAGCCATGGGAATGATACAAAAACAAGGAAATTGGGTGCCTTATGAACTGAAACCGAGTGACGTTGAAAGGCGATTTTTCACTTGCAAGCAGCTGATTCAAAGGCAACAAAGAAAAGGTTTTTTGCATCGGATTGTAACTGGAGATGAGAAGTGGATATTCTACGACAACCCCAAGAAGAAAAAGTACTACGCTAAGCCCGGTCAATCGTTGCCATTGACCTCAACATCAACACCAAAACCGAACATACACGGTTCGAAGATCATGCTCTGTATCTGGTGGGACCAAAGGGATGTTGTTTACTATGAGGTGCTGAAACCTGGCGATTCCATTACGGGCGATCGGTATCGGCTACAATTAATTCGTTTGAGCCGTGCATTGCGAGAAAAACGGACGGAATACGAGCAAAGACATGATAAAGTTATTCTTCAACATGACAACGCTTGGCCTCATGTCACAAAAGTTGTAAAAAATATTTGGAAACGCTCAAATGGGATGTTTTACCGCACCCGCCGTATTCCCCGGACATTGCTCCTTCTGATTACTGGTTGTTCCGAAGGATGCAGCATGATTTGGCAGGTCACCGGTTCACTTCTTTCGTAGAAACCGAAAATTGGCTCCAAACTTGGATCGCCTCAAAAGACGAGTCATTTTTTCGAGATGGAATTCGAAAATTGCCTGAGAGATGGGAACAAGTAGTAGCCAGCGACGGACAATACTTTAATTGATCTGTTCATTCATTTTGTTTAGAAATAAATGCAATTTTGAAAACAAAAAATGGACCGAACTAATTTGTACACCCAATATATAAAAAAAAAGCACCAATAAAATTACACCTTTGAATAAGGGACAATTCATGAAGTTTTTATTTGAAATACGTAACAATACGAGTAGGTATGTGTATGGTGTTTCCATGTTCCGCACACATCTCAAAGAAGGGAACCTGAATCATAAAATATATAATTGCGCAAAACAAAATATGGTTACAAGTTCCTTTCTTTGAGAAGTGTGCGGAAGATGGAAACATGTATGCGGACAATTTTTAACAGATGTGCGGCCGCACACACGCACACCTTAGAGGGAACGTTGATGACAAGTCTGATAAAGATATGGATTAAAAGGTCTATACTGAAAATAACCAAAATCAGTTTGGTTTATAGCACTGTATCACTCCATAGCACTGTACGGAATGGAAACATGGACGGTACGAAATAAGGTAAATGATAGATGTTAAGAATTCGAGACGTGGTGTTGGAGGCGGATGCTCCGCATGGACCACAAGGCACGCAACAACGTCCAAATATTGGAAAAAAGAATCATAACATACAAAATACTTGAGGCATGTTACGAGAGAGAATGAAGAATGAAATCATTGGACGAATCATTTGGGCATGCTGTTTAAGAGAATTACGAATATCTAGAGAAGCTGGTGATCACGGGCGCAATTAAGAGAAGGCGTGCAAAAAATATCCTATAAGATGGACAGATCATACAAAGGAGTTAACAGGAACCTCTGGTTGGTTGGAATTATTGTTGTACAGTATACAACGAAAGTAAGCAAGATTTAAAGACAGATGTCTTTCAATCTTGTTTACTAGGTTACGAAGGTCCAACTAGGTTACAAAGGTCGTCCGTGTACTGATAACTTTGTAAATTACACTTGTTTGTCGTGACTTAAGAAATTTGGGGTGTTTAAATAAATGTACGAAATCAAAAAGCGTTTTGTCGAGATCAGAATATTTTATTCCGTGCAAACATATTATTCGTATTAAATATTTTCGTTTTTTTTTTTTTATCCACTTTGCACGGATTTCTCCTGTTACACAAAGAGGGTCTGCTTCTAGCGTTAGCTTATTCGTTAGGAAGAATATCAGCCAGGATTCTTCTCATACTGCTCGACGGTACCGAGAATATATTAACCGTGTCATTCAGTTGGTTCAATATCTCAATTTGTTCGAATCACATTCATGTTTCATCATATTTACTGCAAAGGGTTGAAATATGTGTGAGCCTTGTTTATCACCTTTTTTGACATTAAATGTTTAGATTTTTTGTAAGAAAATAATTTTATTATTTATACTTAAGGTGTTAATTAACACTGTAGAGGTTTAGAGACATTGTAATTTGTTAAGTCCAACAATGTTTATTCCACTTTAAGAAACGGTACAAGCCTACCTGTTTCAATGTTTTCACCTCAACATCAGCGAGCACAAACAAGTTTTGTTTGTCATTTTTCAATTTATTTCCTTTTTTTTTTTAATACGAATGGATATAATAGGTTGTAGAGAAAGTAGTTACGTATTTCTTTGATAGATGTCATCAGGATAAAATTTTCACTGAAAACTTTATTCCAAGTATGCTGAATGTATATTAACCTGTACATCGCATTAAAAATCAAATTCCACGAATCCTGTGCGCGGCACAATTTCGTCATTTTTTTATTTCTAAGTTTAAACGCGTATTTTGTTTAGAACCACTGATATTTGATTACACCACCAAGTAAACATGACATTCAAGTAATTTTCTGATAATAAATAATAGTCATTACTCTTAAGGAGACTCATTAAATAAAGGAGATAATGTAATTTATTTTTAACAAACACTGTTTATTCCACTTTTTTATGACGGTATAACCCTACCGGTTTCAAGGCTTTCACCTCATCTTCAGGGGAGCGCAAACAAGACTAAATGCTGTTCGAACTGGTACCGATATAGACACTTCAACGGTTGGAGGCGGGAGGGGTGAGGGGAAGGCTAGGTATTATTTCGGCCAAGAGCGGGGAGATTTTGGGGAAATAACTATTCAACAGATGCTCTGATCGGTATATTGACTTAGAAATTTCTAGGGCCTCCAATCTGTCCAATCTATTTCCGTTGTCGCTAATATGTAAGAATTTGGCATCATTGATAGAAAAAGTATGATTCTCACGGTGACAATGATTAGCCATTTCAGAATAAATTAGAGGATTTGTTAAGGCAGATTGGTGTTCACGAAATCTCTTTTCAAAAGATCTTCCTGTCTTTCCTATATAGAAATTATCACAGTCAGCACATAAAAGTTTATACACACCGCTGTTGTTAAGTATTCCATTTTTGCCTTTCCCATTAAATAAGAGTTTCCGGAGATTAAAGTTAGTGTAAAAAGCTGGCTTTATGTGACTTGGAATATTTTTGGTTATTTCATTTGATATATTTTTTATAAATAGGACTTTGCTCCATTTATAGGTATGCTTATAGGTGTCGTTAAATATATAATCTTTTATAAGTTTCTTTTTTGTTTTGTTTTTTAAAAGTGAATCAATGAGGCTTCCAGGATAGCCATTATTTGTAGCAATTTTTTTGATGGTTATTAATTCCTTTTTAAAATTGTCGTCGGTTAATGGGACACTGAGCAATCTATGAAGCATACAGTTAAAGGCGGCGAATTTATGATTATTAGGATGGTTAGAAGTTGCTGGAATTATGGAGTCTGAATAAGTATTTTTCCTATATATATCAAAGTCAAATGTGCCTTTTTTCCGAGATAATGTTAGGTCCAAGAAATTTAATTTTCCGTCCTGTTCTGTTTCTAATGTAAATTTTATAAAACTTTCTATAGAATTTAAATATTTAAGAAAATGGTGTAATTGTCTATCGGTACCCGTCCAAACACAAAGAATGTCATCAGAAAAAATGTGACACAATTTAAAATTTAAAAAAAAAAGAGACATGTATAGTGTATGATGACGATGCAGTAAACGATTGTGTGTCAAATGTAGATTAAAACATTTCTGTAATGGTGATACGAAACTCGAAGATGGTGTTCACTCTGGAAGGCTGATTACCACTGACGATGACTAAATCAAGTCTTTAATCAAGAATAACTAGCGTTCTACGACACGAAAGATTCCCGAGATATGGAAAATATTAAAAAAACATCCGTCTATAATAAAGTTACATATAAATATACCATTTCGAGAAAACGTAATATTTTTTTCATTTTTAAATTAATATAATATAGACTTACTTGGTAGCGAGGCGTTGTGCTTCCTTGGCGTGCGTATCAATCTTGGCATGCAATGCGCTGGCGTCTCGGTGCAGGGCGTCTCTCCTCCTTTGCAGCCTCTCCACGTCCCTCAGGTCCCTGCCAGTCTCTCCGCCCGACAGAAGAGCCGCCTTCTCTGCCGTACGTTCCATCGTCTCTTGTACATCCCTGGAATTAATTAAACGGAATAAATTCACAAGCAATCAGCAGTTTTGTTAAAGAACGTTAACCTTAGTTCTTTGACTGCTCTGAAAGATCTAGACCAGTGTTCCCCAACCTTTTAAGACCTGTGAACCGGTAAAAAAATGAAAAAAATTTCGCGGATCACTAATACTGAAATAAAAATGGTTTTTTTATTTAATATTTTTTTAATCTTATATTGTGACAGATGGACATATGTAACTATAATTGTCAAATATACGAGGCGTATCCAGAAAGTAAGTGTACTGAGGCTCTCACGACCGGATGGATTTTATTTTCGACATGTTGGCTACACTTCCGTGTAGCCTGACCCTTCCCCTCCGCAACGAGACCGGTTCGAGGTCAGTACGTTGAGAAGTGTCGACGCGACCACACGTTTCGTGAAAAATGTCAAACCAATCTCCCGCCAAGTGCGAAATTTTGTAAAAAGGCAAGAGTTTTTGAGGCGCTGCAAACTCCATGGAGATGAATTTCTCCGCTTTATCGTTACTGGAGATGAAACTTGGGTTGCACACTACACGCCTGAAACCATAAGGCAGTCTCAACAGTGGCGTTACACCTCTTCACCCTCCGCCAAAAAGTTCAAAATCACAATTTCAGCCAAGAAAATCATGGCATCCGTGTTTTGGGACTGTCAAGGCATAATTTTAATTGAATATATGCCTCAAGGGGAGACCATCAACTCTGCAAGATACTGTGAGACCCTAAAAAAATTGCGGAGGGCGATTCAGAACAAGAGGAGAGGCATGCTGACAAAGGGAGTCTGCCTGCTGCACGACAATGCCAGACCACACACGGCCAACGCCACGAAGGAACTGCTCGCCTTGTTTAAATGGGATGTCCTGAACCATCCCGCGCATTACCCTGAACTAGCACCTTCAGATTACTATCTCTTTACCTCCCTGAAGCTGCACATGGGTGGAAAAAGGTTTTCAACCGACGAGGAGGTAAAGGAGGAAGTGGAGAAGTGGACGGAGGGGTTGGCGGGAAACTACTTCGAGGAAGGCATCAAAAAGTTGATACCCCGCTTCACCACCTGCATTGAGAGGAATAGCGACTATGTTGAAAAATAGCTTACATATGTACTACGGTAACCACGTAATTTTTTTGTTTAAATAAAAAAAATTGTAACCTACAAAAATTCAGTACACTTAGTTTCTGGATATGCCTCGTACATATAACAGTTAAACAATTTTAATTGTAACATTGTCTGATACAATTAAAATTGAACAAAAACCATGGGGTTTTTGCAACAAACTAATGCGAAACCTGCTGTTGATCTTTGCTAATATATTGGATATTCTTGGCTGCAGTGCTGTCTCTGACAGACGAAGTGCTGCATTCACGTCCAGTCTATTCCTTTGTTTCGATTTTATTGAGGACATGGATGAAAATCCTATATTTAATATTCTTGCATGGCAAATTTCTTGAAATTTGGCATACTGTTTGCGGCCCAGCGGAAAGTCTTGAGGACCACCGGTTGGGGAACACTGATCTAGACTTTATAATGTCTTATGATCTGAAAGGAGCCAACACATTACTGGTACATTATTTATAGTTAAGACATTAACACTGTGGAGGTTTAAAGACTCATGGGCCGTAGTTTGTCGAGTCTTTTTCTAAACCAACAAATATTTGTGGTGTCATCCGACAAAAAGCTTTCTTTATAATGCAAAGACTGTATTGAGTCTTCTTACAATACCAGTATGTGGTAATTTGTTTAGTCAAACACTGTTTATCCCAATTAATATAACGGTAAAGCCCTATCGATTTCAAGGTTTTCACTTCACCATCAGGGGAGCACAAACAAGACCAAATTATGTTCCAACTGGTACCGACATAAACATACATCTAATGATAAAAATTTGGGTTGAAATCTTGGGAATGTATGTATTACCAGATTTCCAGGTAAATACGTACATTCCTATGAACTCACTGCTGCTTGCTAAAGTTATCTCCTGCGTCTCTCTACCCACAATCCCCAACCCGAATATTTACAGTTAGATGTGGAAACTTGCAGATATGAAAAAATATTTTATATTGTAATTTGTATGATCAAACAATGTTAATTCACTTTACATAACAGTATAACCCTACCGGTTTCAAGGTTTTAACTTCATCATCAGGAGAGCACACAAAAGATTTGTTTGTGCTACCCTAATGATGAGCTGAAAATCTTGAAACCGGTAGGGTTATACCATAATATAATATAAAGTGGAATAAAAATTATGAATGTAAACCACACTCGTAAGAACCATTTATAAAGATAGTGTTACCTATTGTATTGATGCACTTCGAGCGCGGCAGTCAGACTATCCCTGTAGGCCTGCAGAGCCCCTGTGAGGGCCTTCCACTTGTTGAGAAAGGCGTCGCGCCGCTGGGCCACAGCCTGACCTGATGTCGGACCCTGGGAAATATTCAAAATCTTATTAATCCATGTAAAAACTCTTATTATCCAAAAGTATAATCCTATACAAAATTTGTATTATCTTCCACAAAACTCATGTTAACTTGCATAAAACTCTTATGTTACACAAAACCCTTATTATACCTGCATAAAATTTGTATTTCCTCTTATTACCCTTTACAAAACTCATATTATCCAGCATAAAACCGTTATTACCCTGCAAAAATTTGTATTGTACTTCACAAAACTCATATTACCTTGCACAAAACTCATATTACCCAGCACAAAACTCATATTATCCTGCACAAAACTTATATTGTCCTGCGAAAATTCTTATTCTACACGGCACTGTAATCCTGCTAAAAATCTAAATATTCTTTTATAATCCAATACAAAACTCTTATTACCCTACGCAAAACTATAGAAATAAAAGTCTGTTAATAAGAGGATTGATAATTCATATTTTTCGCCATTCTATAGGACTCAAAATCTGTCAGTTAAAAAAACCGCAAATTTTGTAATGTTTTTGGCGAAAAAATATTTATGAATTTTAATAATTCGAAATTTTCCACGTAAATCACGGATCCACGTAGTAACCAGCTCTGGTGACGGGACTACCAGTGCATTATGCACCAATGAGATTCCCAGGGTTCCTCTTATATTAAAGAATCAATATTGAAATATCTCAAGATTATTATCGTAAGCCATCGTAAGCGGAAGCCCATCGAGCCCAACAAGTTAATCCACATAAACATGTGACCATATCAAAATCAAATAAGTAATAATTATTGTTCTTTTTTTTTTCATTTTTACGTGTCCAAAAGTGGTAACGCACTGCCACACGGACGGCCATGTCCATGGAAATTAGTATATGTTTTTTAAATTGATTTTACGTTTAAATGTGGTACAGTACCCAGCGGTAAGTAATACACATCGGCCTTAAGAAAGAGACTGTCGGCCATTATCGGCTAACTTCGGCTTTGTAGAGCGTCGTCTCTGTCATTCATATACTTTGAAGTGGACGCGACCACACCCTAGAATGCTTGACAACGACTGACAAATCGCTATGGAACACGTGTATGAATGATAGAAACGACGCTCTACATAGCCGAAGTTAGCCGATTATGGCCAACAGTCTCTTTCTTAACCTTTCCTTCCCTGTGTCGGGTATCTTCTACACGTTGCTTCTAATAACCATCAATATCTCTATACATATAATAAATACAAGGTTAAGATTTTAGGTATTCCTCCGTAATACATTTACGCATTGATTTAAAAAATTATATTAATAATAATCAGAATTTATCGACTACATCGTGGGTATTTTGTGAAGATCGGAAACAAATTCGCATTTAAACGCTGTGAGTGCCTCGACTTTGTGTCTTGACGATAGGTGAAGAGTATGCGGGAAGCGCGACACTATATTCGCATCTCACTCTTGCATACTCCACTGAATTGCGAGGAGCTCAATTGTCTCAATCGTAAGCCACGCCGGGGTAAGCCACTACCGCTCCGCGCCGCAGTAGCTTCTGGGCTTGCAAATAGATTAGACGTACGCCCGTTTCGTGAGCGTTGCCAGATGGTTTTTTAATGTTTTCAGCAAATAAATCTCAATTATTATAATTTTTAACTTCAATTATAATTAATTAATGGGATTATCTATGAATGTTTTTATTTTTCCGATTTAAAATCGCTAATTTTTTATCGCGTACTCACTACCCAACGCCGGAGCGCGCGTTTCAATTTTAGCACCGTAAGGGAAGGGTTAAGCCCGATGTGTGTTATTTACCGCCACGTACTGTATTATATCTACTCGTATATATTGCAGAAATATGTTAAAAAAACTTTGCTTGACTTTGCATTTTTTTCACAGTAAGATAAAAAAGGCCACAATTTCCCAGACCGTTAGGATGTGCAGCACAAACTCAAATTACTTTTTTAGTGATCAAATGTAATTCGTAATTTGAATTAATTTACGAAATTAGGTACCCTAAATTTCGAACGAACTTTTGTTTTATTATCGTGCACGAAAATCATTTTATTCCGCACGAAATTACCTACAGCGAACTCGAGTATTCTATCGCCTTTCACCATTTCCTTTAGATTCCACAACAAACTACATCCATTTAGACTGGTCCATTCGGCATCTCAAAAAGGAAGAAATAGTGATGTGCAAGTAATGTACTTATTAAGATTACATACCTGTTGCAGTAGCTTGTCAGCGAGGGCGCTGATCTTCTTGATGTGCTTGTCGTCCACCCGCATGTCGCTGTCCAGGTCGTCCAGCTTCCGCAGCAGGGCGCTGCAGTGCTCGTAATCCCTTCCTGTGTCAGCAGCGTGGACCTTAACAAAAAGTTATTCTTTATTAAATTAAAAACTTGAGAATATGTTATAATTACTTTATTTATTTATATATGCAGATATGGGGAAGTAACTAATGTAATGGCCGCAGCTAAACAAAAAGTAATTCTTTATTAAATTAAGAACTTGAGAAATTGTAATGTAATGGCCGCAGCTAAACAAAAAGTAATTCTTTATTAAATTAAGAACTTGAGAAATTGTAATGTAATGGCCGCAGCTAAACAAAAAGTAATTCTTTATTAAATTAAGAACTTGAGAAATTGTTAAACAAAAGTAAAACAAAATGGTAAAGGTTATACGTCATTCGAAAGAAAATTTTCTGCTCTACAAGATAATGTGTTTGCTTTTATGTTACATATATTATTTTATTTGATTACAAGCCTTCAAAATGGAATGTCAAGTAGATGAAAGTGAGCATTTTCGACACCTACTTCTGTTCGCGTTCAATCGAGGGAATAAAGCTGCCAAAGCTGCTCGCGATATTTGCGAAGTGTACGGTGAAGATGCTATGAATGAAAGGATAGCTCGTCGATGGTTTTTGCATTTCAAACACGGTAATTTTGACCTGAAAGACATGGAGCGTTCCGGACGACCAGTGGACTTCGACGAGGACCGCTTAAACCATATTATTCATGAAGATCCCCTTCAAACCACCGTAGAATGGGCTGAGCAGAAGATTTGTCACATGACTGTTTACCACAATCTTAAATCAATGGGAAAAGTCCGGAAGTTCGGCGCTTGGGTTCCACATTTTTTGAGTGAAAACAATAAAATTCAACGTTCGACAATTGAGGTGTCGAAAATGCTCACATTCGTCTACTTGACATTCCATTTTGAAGGCTTGTAATCAAATAAAATAATATATGTAACGTAAAAGCAAACACAATATCTCGTAGAGCAGAAAATTTTCTTTCGAATGACGTATAACCTTTACCATTTTGTTTTACTTTTGGTGCTCATTTTTAATTTGGAAAAAAATGGACACAACTTATGTTAACACCCAATATATACAATTCACATTATATGTCATATTACATAAATAAATAAATAAGCAATATTTTGGATACTTATTACAAGTAAATAATAAATATGTACATTTATTGTTTTCATTTTAATTTTTGTCTATATATAATATTATATGACTTAAATTTTGACTCACATTAAAATAAAAATGTTATACGAGGCATATCCAGAAAGTAAGTGTACTGAATTTTTGTAGGTTACAATTTTTTTATTTAAACAAAAAAAATACGTGGTTACCGTAGTACATATGTAAGCTATTCTTCGACATAGTCGCCATTCCTCTCAATGCAGGTGGTGAGGCGGGGTATCAACTTTTTGATGCCTTCCTCAAAGTAGTTTCCCGCCAACCCCTCCGTCCACTTCTCCACCTCCTCCTTTACCTCCTCGTCGGTTGAAAACCTTTTTCCACCCATGTGCAGCTTCAGGGAGGTAAAGAGATAGTAATCTGAAGGTGCTAGGTCAGGGGAATGCGCGGGATGGTTCAGGACATCCCATTTAAACGAGGCGAGCAGTTCCTTCGTGGCGTTGGCCGTGTGTGGTCTTGCATTGTCGTGCAGCAGGCAGACTCCCTTTGTCAGCATGCCTCTCCTCTTGTTCTGAATCGCCCTCCGCAATTTTTTTAGGGTCTCACAGTATCTTGCAGAGTTGATGGTCTCCCCTTGAGGCATATATTCAATTAAAATTATGCCTTGACAGTCCCAAAACACGGATGCCATGATTTTCTTGCCTGAAATTGTGGTTTTGAACTTTTTGGCGGAAGGTGAAGAGGTGTGACGCCACTGTTGAGACTGCCTTTTGATTTCAGGCGTGTAGTGTGCAACCCAAGTTTCATCTCCAGTAACGATGGAGCGGAGAAATTCATCTCCATGGAGTTTGCAGCGCCTCAAAAACTCTTGCCTTTTTACAAAATTTCGCACTTGGCGGGAGATTGGTTTGACACTTTTCATGAAATGTGTTGTCGCGTCGACACTTCTCAACGTACTGACCTCGAACCGGTCTCGTTGCGGAGGGGAAGGGTCAGGCTACACGGAAGTGTAGCCAACATGTTGAAAATAAAATCCATCCGGTCGTGAGAGCCTCAGTACACTTACTTTCTGGATACGCCTCGTATTTTGATATAAATCTTCTTTCTCGTGTCGGAAATGTACAGTATGTCACAATTATTCAGCAACTATGTTTTAATGTTATTTAATAATAATAATATATAATAGAAATAATGCATGGCCTTGCGGTAACGCACTGGACTTCCGTGCAGGTCGCAGGTTCAAACGTGTTACTCCCCTCGAATGACACAAGTATTTTTTCAATCTAGACTTCGGTCATATTTATTAGTTTTTAAAAAAAAAAGACAATTTATTTAGTGCCGTTTAGAGAGCAAACGCTCCTCAAGTCACCATAACTCAGGATTCAAACCCGTTTATAAATTTTGATAAGACCTACCAAAACGGATTGTATTTAAGTGCTTCCTAAAGCTGCACATGTCACCCATATCTCGGACGTTAGGGAGACACACCATTCCACGCCACTTATTTTTTTAGATGAAGAAGACACATCCACCTTAAAGTTCTACTTTTCTCCAAAGGAACATCCCTGAGACAGATTCGAATGATACAACGGAGACGTCCCATTAAGGGACTTGAATACAAAGAGAAAAAGTTTGATATCAATTAGTTTGCGACATTTTAAGTGTAGACTTTTTAAAAGCGGGCCAATATGGCAAAACAATATGACTAAAAAAAGTTGAAATGGAATAACTGTATAATCTCACCATCATTTCCTTGTCCCGGATCCAAGCCTCAATCTTGTCCACCTGGTTGTTGAACTCCAGCATATCCTGAGCCTCTTCCAAACCACGGCCTGAAATTAAAAATGAACAGTTTCAATTAATTAAATCACTAACTATAATACACACTTTGATGTATTCCTCAAGCGACATCTGTCAAATTTTCGGGCAGATATGACGCATAATTCACGTTTGACAGCCATCTTAATCGATCAATTTGACACTTGCCACAACAATGGAAAAAAACAAATTTCGTGCCACGTAAAAAAAAAAATTAAGTGAAAGTCAACAGCAGTGCAGATTAAAACCGAATTGGATGAAGTTTACGGGATCTCTGCACCAGCGTTGAAGACTGTTTATTTCTGGATAAATGAGTTTAAACATGGATGTGTTCGAATGCCCAATTGCGTCCACCACGGAGCATATCATTGAAAAAATACATGGTATAATAATGGAAAAATTCCGAGTACATGTACGCGAAATTGCTGAGGCTGTGGGCATCTTAAGTGAACGGGTCCACAATATCCTATACGAAAAATTGAATACGATAAACCTGTCTGAACGATGGGTGCCGTGACTGTTGCTATGGGTGCCGAATTACACCCATTTAACCAAAGTACCCTTGTATATGATTAACAACTGATCTACATAGATCTATTCTTCCTGCTGTAGAGTATATTTAATGCCTCGTACTACAGTAGAATCAAGTGCTTACCTGTCTGATCAGCCTTGTGCAGCAGCTCCTTCCAATCTCTGGCCAGGTTGTCTGCGGCCAGCTGGACATCCTTGGCGGCACCGTGCTGTCTCTCTGCCAAGCGTCGCGCCTTCTGCTGTAGTTCTTCCACTCGTCCTGCGTTGGCTGTCAACTCCGCCTTGAACGCCTGGTGCTTCTGCAGTTTCTTGATCTTATCTTCCAGGCTCGTCACTTCGCCACCTGTTAATATTAATGAGGTACACGGAGTGATAATACACGATAGAATATGGAATTAAGTATATTATTTATAGTTAAGGCATTAAACATTGTGGAGATTTAAAGACATTGTAATTTGTTTTATCAAACACTGTTTATTCCACGTTTTTGTGACGGTATAACCCTACCGGTTTCAAGGCTTTCCCCTCATCTTCAGGGGAGCACAAACAAGACTCCCTTGTTTCGTCCCTCTTGTTTGTGCTCCCCTGAAGATGAGGCGAAAGTCTTGAAACCGGTAGGGTTATACTGTTACAAAAAAGTGGAATAAACCGTGTTTGATAAAATGGAATTAATTGATTAGGTATGAATGTAAACTTGTATTGAGTACAATGAAAAATGGAATTAAGTGATTAGGTATGAATGTAAACTTGTATTGAGTACGATGAAAAATGGAATTAAGTGATTAGGTATGAATGTAAACTTGTATTGAGTACGATGAAAAAGAACACTGAAATGGTTTGGATATGTAGAAGAATGGATGAAGACTAAAAAAAGAAATATGCCGTTCAAATGTGAGTGGCAGAAGTGGAAAAGGAAGACCAAAAAGAAGCATACCGTATTTTACGGACTATAAGACGCACATTTTTCTTCAAAAAATGGCCTCCAAAATTCAGGTGCGTCTTATACTCGAAATTAATATAAAAATGTCCAGTGTTTGATTTAAAATTCCCGCCAGTCTTAAAAATGGCCGTATATTCGATGCCGCGGGAAACTATAAATTGAAAGTAATAGCATATGCGGAAGAACATGGAAACAGAGCAGCTGAACGGCATTTCGGTCCTCCACTAACAGAAAAAACCATTCGCGATTGGCGGACTAGTAAAAAAGAACTGAAAGAAATGAGGAAGACTAAATGTGCAAATAGAGGACTGAATGCAAAAGGGCCAAAACTAGAAGATGACGTATTGAAATGGATTCAACGACACCGTCAAAATGGCATTGGAATTAATACAAAAATGAGAATTTTTTAGTCTGGCTTTGCAATCTAATAATAAAAATGATAAAAATGTTATTTTTTTTAAAAATTGCCTAAAAATTAATTGCGCCTTATGGTTTGTAAAATACGGTAGTTGAAAAAAAAAGAAACAGATTTTGAATGAAGGAAATCTAAGTCCGAGAAATCATAGTTGTATGTGAAAATGTATAGATGGGGAAAGGGTGAAATAGGTGTGTTGAGAAAGAAAATCCTGGCGCTCTGTTCTCTCTATCTACCCCAACAGGTCTTTGTAGATATAACAAAACTATTTCACAGGAAAGCATTAACAATTATTATTTAATTTTGTTTCTTTGATTATTACCTGAAATTAATCTAATTTACTCAATTGATATACGATGCAATAACCTATATATTTATTTAACACTTTTATTGCAAATACAATAGGGCGGGCTTATTGCCAGGCGGCAATCTCTTCCAACTAACCAGACAAAAGTAAATGAAGCAAGTTATGTGGTCGCATAAATCATTCAAATAACTATCCATCCCCACGAAATCCATAAACATATACGTGAGCACATGCCCACGAACCCCACAAAGACGGACAATCACCCGAACATTATTTTTCATATAAAGTGAGATATCATCAATCAAAAGGAAAGGAAGGGATGGTGGAGAGGAAAGGAAAAGAAAAATCAGGAATGAAACACGTTATTTTACTGACTAGAAATTAAGAGTTTTTTCAGTTGCTTCTTAAAGCATGCCAAGGACGGAGCGAGTCTTATATTGGTTTGTAACTGATTCCAGAGTCTCACTGTATGGACAGTAAAGGACGACGTAAAGAAAGAGGAGCGGTGAACTGGAAAGGCCAATAAACAATCTCTGTTTGAGCGTAGCTCTAATCCATGATTGGAAAGATGCTGAAAATTTTCGGCAAGATAAGAGGGTGCAGCGGGACAGTTAAGGATATTATACAATAGAGACAGTATGTGGATTTGGCGTCTATTTCTAACATTCAACCAGTTCAATGCCTTCTGGTATGAAGTTATATGATCGTACTTTCGTAGGTTGAAAATAAATCTTAGACACACATTTTGAAGATGCTAGAATTTGTCCAGCTGTTCCTCTGTAACATCCGTATATCATCTGTATATAACCTCTGTATATCAACATTACATTTCACCATCCCTAGAGTTAAAACCTCTTTTGCCCAAAGGCAATATGCTTACTTGGCTCCCATTACATACAATGGTGTGCCGACTTCAATAAAGGTAAAGGTAGGAAAACCATTTTGACAGTCGATCGGAGCGTGGTTGTTATTGCGACAGGATTTTGAGTACTTGGGCTTTCAGGATGAATGACGAGTGGAAAGGATTTGTGTGAGTTCGTGAGTGTGGGTTTCTTCTTGTTGTTTTAATTTTGGTTGTTTTTGTATTTGTGTTTCTGTGTATTTTTTGTTTTAATTTTGATTTTAATTTTTATTGTTATGATTGTATGCGGTATATTGTGGGATGAATATTTTTGGTCTTTCTGTAGTGATGATGTGTGAGGAGTTGAATTTCGCAAGATGTTTCCAGTTGTAGTTGAGTGTCACTGTTTGTCAGGTTGATGAGAGCGTGCAACGGGGTTTTGTTTTTGTGTAATCAAAAATCGGAAAGAAGTAACGATTTATTTTTTCATGCTAAATATCTTCAGTGAGATACAGGCAAAAGCCTAGTTTACTGGGGATATGACAAATGAAAGGCAACAAACCCAGATACGAGTACATTAAAATTGTAAGTCCACATCAAATTACCTGCTGTTTTTTTTCGCAAATTGTGTATATTTCTTGTCATGTGTAATAATAAATAAATAAAAAAAAAATAAACATTAAAACAAACAAAACAAAACTAAAAAAAACAGTACCTTGATCTGCCTCCAGTTTCTTGCTCTTGTCCTGGATCCAGAACTGTGTCTCCGCAACGTCCCTGGTGAACTGGGCATGCAGCAAGGCATCCGCCAGAGCGTCTCTTCGGATCGCACACAACTCACGAACCTGAGAAATGATAAATATTATTCCGTGAGAAGCTTTTACGAAATAAACTTTTTTTTAAAACCATATTAGATCAGTACGGGACATTAAACCCTCCCAAATCTTAGTTTGTATGCGTCACTTACGTAAAATTAGGTCATTATTCTATTGGGATAGTCTTGAGCTTGTACGACTCCATGTACCAACAAGGGACACGAGACAATCGGATATATTTACGAGTCATTGACAAATTATTTGATCGCAACAAGCTTGGAATGGTGAAAAAGCTTATACTTGTTTGCCGTTTGTATAAATTTAGCGGAAAAAATGAATAGACCAATTATATGCTTGCAACTCCGTACTTAAGCCGCCAGTTATCTGGTGAATCTCCCATTGCTCTAAGCCAATTGTTGTCTCTCGATCAGGAAAGGTTGTCAGGATCTACGGCAAGTCTGGCGAGGTCAGGAAATGTCCACATGAATTGATGGTTGAAATTAACCGTAAATGAGAAAATGAATTACCGTCTGTCTGCGTTCGTTGACTCTCTCCAGCTCTTCAGCGATGACATTGCTGTCAGGGTGGTGCTGTTGTAATAGCTTGTCTCCGTGGGTGTTCAGCGCAATGACTTTCTCCTCCTACGATAAAAATAGTACAATTAAAACATGTTTCGCATTTTGTGATTCTCTGGAATAAGGAAGAATAAATTAGCTTAATACAATGAATAATTTAGATTTGAGGTGGGTGGAGTGTGCAGCTTTAGGAAATACTTGAAGACAACCCTTTTTGGGAGGTCAAAACTTATGATTATATATGAACACTACAGACATACACTACACTCCACCTTAAGTTGAATGTGTTACTATCACATATTGGAAGATCTAAAAAGGTTTCTTTGTAGTTTCTATTTCATAGATATGTTTTCTGCGGTTTTCTTATGAAATATATTTTTCAAAACTGTAATCATCACCTGCCAATCACATCAATCAGATGATTTCAACATAACGAAATTATCAATATTACATACCTGTCAATCATATCAATCAGATCAATATAACATACCTTAAGCCATATGAATCAGATCAATATACACAAGAAATTATCAATATTAAATACATATCAATCAGATCAATATTACATACCTGTCAATCGTATAAATGAGATAAACATATAATAACATACCTTCAGCCATATCAATCAGATCAATATACATAAAAAGATAAACAATATTACATATCAGCCAATCAGATCAATATAATATACCTGTCAATCGTATTAATCAGATCAATATTACATACCAGACAATCATTTAAATCAGATCAATATTACATACCTTCAACCATATCAATCAGATCAATATACATAAAAATATTATCAATATTACATATATGTCAATCAGATCAATATAACATACCTGTCAATCATATCAATCAGATCAATATTACATACATGTCAATCATATAAATCAGATTAATATAATATACCTTCAACCAGATCAATACACATAAAAATATTATCAATATTACATATCTGTAAATCAGATCAATATTACATACCTGTCAATCATATAAATCAGATTAATATAATATACCTTCAACCACATCAATACACATAAAAATATTATCAATATTACATATCTGTCAATCAGATCAATATAACATACCTGTCAATCATATTAATCAGATCAATATTACATACATGTCAATCATATAAATCAGATCATTATAATATACCTTCAACCAGATCAATATACATAAAAATGTTATCAATATTACATATCTGTCAATCAGATCAATATAACATACCTGTCAATCAGATCAATATTACATACCTATCAATCACAAAATCAGACCAATATACAGCACACAAAAAGATAATCAATAACTGTCAATCATATTTATAAAACCAGATCAATATCACATACCTGTGTGTTGAGGAGTCTTTCAAAGGCCTCGTGCTTCTTCAGTTGGGCGTCCACCTCTTCTACGCTGCTGATCGCTGACACATCCGGAGAACCTGTGTTATATTTGAATAGATGGAGGTCAATATTGGATGGGGCGGTGCATCTTAAACTATTATCATATAACATTATGAGGATACAGAAACTAATTATCAAGATTTATTTTAAAAAACCTTCAAGACATCCAAGTGAGGGACTTTTGGAGTATAAAGAAAATGTTTCATAAAGGTGCTAAAGTCTATAGGAAATTTTGATTATGTTTATCAAACTAGGAACAATAATAGAACGAATATACTAAGCGTTAAAAGAATGAACACTTCGATCGACCGAAGATGTTATATATTTCATATACGTATATACTCGTACAACCTATCCTCACATATGGCATCGAAGCGAAGGCGGACACTGTCAGGACAAAAAGTATGCTAAGGACAACGGAAATGAGAACTTTGCGTGGTATTGCTGGGAAGACTTTGCGTGATCGTGTAAGGAACACCACAATCCGAGAGGTCTGTGAGGTCCAAGATGTGGTCAGATGGGGACGACAGCATCGACGATACTGATACCAACATGTACAGAGAATGAATTCCACAAGAATTCCATACATAGCTCTGCATGGGGTGCCGGATGGACGGCGTCCACCAGGGAGACCCCCGAAACGATGGAGAGATAGCTGGAGCTCAGCATCACAGGACAATCCTGCAGTAACAGACTCTTGAGAGTCTACAGAAAGTTTAAGAAGATATACTCGTAACTCCTAGGGTATACAATTCTTGGAAACCACATAATTGCATCATCCTTTTTTGGATCATCCTGGTGTCTTCCGTAACATAAGTTCAGAGAAGAACTACTTGACAATTCGAGATTGTTGCATTGTAATAAAGTGTCCTTTCCATCCAAGTTGCTGCCTTATTATTATTGGTTCTATACTGGTTTTACAGCACCGGTACAAAGACTAGAATAGGTGGATGGTTGCCGCTCAATACTCGGAGAATTCGGTTCACTTTATGCTTTTCCAGTGAAAAGTAGCAGGGTGAAGAATTCCTCTTTAGCAGGTAGAAGTTGATCGTAAGTAAAAGACAGTTGACGTTCGAGAAACTGAGAATATATTTTTGGTGTTTTTCGCTCCTTATGTGTGGCCAATCGCTCATCGTAAGCGCCTATTTTCACCCGTGCATGCCGTCATGGCTTGCGAGATACTACGTATTTCGCTTGCATGGGCCGGCCAACTTTTGATACTAGCTCTCGCGAAGGCCACACATAAGGGACATTTCATTACAGTCGATACACAGCAAGTACATCGAACAAAACATCTTTAAATATAAAACAAACAAGAAAATATTCAATACCCGGAGGTAAGTAATACACATCGGGCTTAAAAAAGATACTGTCGGCCATAATCGGCTAACTTCGGCTTTGTAGAGCGTCATCTCACCGAACGACCGCACCCTAGAACGCTTGACAACGACTGACAAATGTCGACGGAATACGTGTATGAATGACAGAGACGATGCTCTACAAAGTCGAAGTTAGCCGATTATTGCCGACAGTCTCTTTCTTAAGCCCGATGTGTATTACTTACCACCGGGTACTGTACATCAATCATATTTTAGGTGACGCATACGTCCGATACACTGGCCGTCTTAGGTCCATCGAAAATGCTTTGTCCTGACATTTTATATTGAGGACGCAGCGAAAGCATCTCTGATGAAACTTTTCCTAAAGTGTCTTCTAAAGATGATTCAGTCTTCACATCCGTACAACAGAAAAAACAAAACAACCATCACGTATCCTTTTATTCTGGTTGCTACGTGTCTCTATTTCTATTACCAACAACTCTTTCTCAGTCTGCCGTAAGCACGACTAGCACATCTTTGTCGGTGTCGTATTTCCTCATCAATGTTGATGTTACACGATAAGATAGTTCCGAGACAAGGAAAGAGCAGTACATTTTTCGAGATAGTGTTCCCAATGGTAAGGTTGGGTTTTAGAGGTTAAATCAAGAGTTCCCAAACTGTTTCGGCAGCAGACCCCTTTACCAAAAACTTTTAAAACCGTCTCCCCCCTAGTCATTTACTTTACTTACTCAAATGAATAAGTTTGTACAGTACTCGATATTAAATATTTCACTAGATAACAAACTTTTCATTTTAATCACTTGTAATTATTTATTTATTTATTTATTTAACACTTTTATTGCAATACAATCTGGCGGGCTTATTGCCAGGCGGCAATCTCTTCCAACCAACCAGACAAAAGTAAATGAAGCAAGTTATGTGGTCGCATAAATCATTCAAATGACTATCCATCCCCACGAAATCCATAAACATATACGTGAGAACATGCCCACGAACCCCACAAAGACGGACAATCACCCGAACATTATTTTTCATATAAAGTGAGATATCATCAATCAAAAGGAAAGGAAGGGATGGTGGAGAGGAAAGGAAAAGAAAAATCAGGAATGAAACACGTTATTTTACTGACTGGAAATTAAGAGTTTTTTCAGTCGCTTCTTAAAGCATGCCAAGGACGGAGCGAGTCTTATATTGGTTTGTAACTGATTCCAGAGTCTCACTGCATGGACAGTAAAGGACGACGTAAAGAAAGAAGAGCGGTGAACTGGAAAGGCCAATAGACAATCTCTGTTTGAGCGTAGCGCTAATCCATGATTGGAAAGACGCTGAAAATTTTAATTAAGGATTGAAAATGATAAAAGGACTACGGATTATGTGTTGTATTATCTCGTGCAACAATTTAATATTGGAAATCTGCGCTGACGAAAATGAAAGCAAAAAATTAAGAGCAGATTTTTTTTTTATTTTTGACATTTATGAAATAAATATGTAAATTCAAAATAAGTACAAATATTGAAATCACTTTATTGAATATAAAAATGAAGTGAAAAAATCAACATATTCAGACAGAATTAAACATCAACGAAATTACAATAACGAAAGATTTTAATCAGAATCATAAAAATAATAATACCATATAAATTAGCTTGGAAAACTGAATTTAATGAGATGGGTGCACCTGCACTTGTACCTGTACCTGATGATCTGTCAACAATTTATCTATGTCTTAATTAGGTACCTATTGGAATCATATGGTAGATATTTTGAAGTAACCAAACAAATAGCAGTAGTAAGGGGGTCTATTTTTGCTGTCGTCGATCCCCAATTTTTTTTATTAAACTATCGACCCCTAAAAAATCAAATCGTCCCCAGGGGGTCGATATCGACCACTTTGGGAACTCTTGGTATATCGGATGTATGCATCACCCCTTGTATGTGTATAGATTCTTGTATGTGTATTTTATATGTAAATTCTTAGTTATATATGATATTTCTTTGAATTGTAAATTTGGTATATTATGACTTTTTGTATGAAATATTTATGTTTGTTTGTAGACTTATGGACGGGCGTCGAGACTAGATAGCTGACCGGTCAGTCTAAGCGTTGCGCAAAACTCCCGACAATTGTTGTATTTCGCGAGGTGTGATGTCGCGCTTGCGATGACCGACTGACTGTTCATAATAGGGGTCCCTTTCAATTTTAAATATACAACTACCTACCTATTCTCAGTACACTGTGTTTTACTTTAAGACCTGCTACAACTTGCCATAAGAGGAATCTCTTCACCATTGCTACCTTGTCATCGATCTACGCCCTTTTTGAATTCAACAAAATCTCCGAGCATTGCGCAGCAACCATCGCACCTATTTACAATTCTTTGTACTGCGGTGCCGTACAACCACTTAGGGAACTCTTGGTTCAAATAATCAAATAGAGTGTGATCATACCAAGAGCGGCCTCCTGCGCATGACACAGATGGAGCAGCTGCTTGGCATCCCTCAGGAAGAACTGCAAGTCGATGAGCTGGTCGAGCGCCACCTGGCGGGACTGCCACGCAGCGTGCAGCTGTTGTCTCTCCTCCATCAGCGCGGCACACCTCTCCTCTACCTCCTGCAAAGTATTCCTCGTCATTAACTATCTTTCAGATCCATGTACATACAATGTTGCTATCAATAAAACTATTTACAGTACTCGGCGGCAAGTAATACACATCGTTTGTAGAGCGTCATCTCTGTCGCACGATGTGCTAACAGTCCGGTATCGTAGTCACAATGGGGTTAGCGCATTGTGCGACAGAGATGACGCTCTACAAACGATGTGTATTACTTACCGTCGGGTACTGCATTTATATCTTTTTTAAGATTAAGTCGATAATCATGTTTATCAATACAAAAGAAAAAATAAATGTTTTATATATATTTACTCATGTAAAATATATGTACAACTCTTGCATAAATACTAGACAGATTGGGAATCAATATGGGCATTGTATGGATTTCAATGTGATTTTGACTACTTATAGGAGTAAAATGGAGAAGTTGTTCTTACCGGGCTATGTTATTGTATTTGTTAGTGTTTTTTAATCTTTTATATCAAAAAGGTCATTTGACCATCGAAAAAAAAATTACCTGGGCGGATCTATGACCCGTTTGAACCATGGCCCTTCCCATGTCCAGCACTGTGCGGAAGGAATCCTCGCGAGCCTCGACCTCCCCCTTGGTAGCTTCGTGCTCTGCTTTCAGTGCGGCTGCCGCAGACACATCGCGCGCCTTCAGTGGAGCGCTCATTCCTACACGCAGGGCACTTGACCATGAGGTTAAATCACGGACCTGGAATTATCATGAAAAACATTATTTATGTTATCCTTTTGTACACACGGTACACCTGACAGACTTATTGCTATAAATTTCTTCGAAACACCACTGAGAAACGTGGTGTGGGGGACACCAAAATGTATATTTGTACTTTTAAAGGGATATTCTCATTTGGATTTTTTTTTCTTAACCTGTACACCGCGTTAAAAATCAAATTCCACGAATCCTGTGCGTGGCACAATTTCGGCATTTTGAAATTTCTAAGTTTAAACGCGTATTTTGTTTAGAACCACTGATATTTGATTACAACACCAAGTAAACATGACATTCAAGTAATTTTCTGATAATAAATAATAGTCATTACTCTTAAGGAGACTCATTAAATAAAGGAGATAAACTAAACATTACGTAAAATACACAAAGGAATGCTACAGATCAGATCACAGGCGTTTGTGCTTCCCGCGAGGAACACGTTAAAACTACTTGGGGAGAAGTAAATTTACTACGTTGCAAATAATTTTCCTTCTACCGTGATGTCGGACCTTAAGTCCATCATCAATTAACTGCTCTTTTCCCACTCAGGTGTGCCACTACCAGAGAAGGATGGTATTTCTTTTGTCCCCAGAATTGATGGGGATTTATTTTGTCCTCCATAATACTGTGTGGTGGGATCCAACTGAACTCTTGAAGACCGTACTAAAGAATGATACAAATTTTAAATTACTTGTGCGAGGAATCGATGAAGATCGCATGCGGCGTGCAAGCGTTCACGATGGTCTGCAGCAGCATTACGAAGCCTGTCCCATCCATCAGCCAAAGCCTGTTGCTGGCGGCCAATGTGCTCCGCATTACCTCCCGGATACAGCTGCTGGAGACGGGTCGCGTCTTCTGTCAGAATCTGAAAAAAGAATGTACCAAACAATAGATGATAAGAAAGATATAATGAAGAACCATCATCAACTTTTTCCATTTATTTGGAATCTGCATGATGAGTCCACCCTCTCCATTGTGTTCTGTCCATGAACATCTACGGAGTCAAGTTCAAATAACTCCTATCTTTGTCAATGCTATTCTTTCCTCGATTCTTCGGATGACCTCTTCCTCTTTGTCCAGGGACCATCCTCAGGTGACATCGTTAACCCTTCCCTTACGGTGATAAAAATGAAAAGCGTGTTCCGGTGTTGGGTAGTGAGTACGCGATAAAAAATTAGCGATTTTAAATCGGAAAAATAAGAACATTCATAGATAATCCCCTTAATTAATTATAGTTGAAGTTAAAAATTATAATAATTGAGATTTATTTGCTGAAAACATTAAAAAACCATCTGGCAACGCTCACGGAACGGGCGTACGTCTAACCTATTTGCAAGCCTAGAAGCTACTAGTGGCGCGGAACGTCAGTCGCATACCCCGGCGCTTACGCTATGCTTGCGACGTTGAGACAATTCAGCTCCTCGCAATTCAGTGGACTATGCAAGAGTGAGATGCGAATATAGTGTCGCGCTTCCCGCATACTATTCACCTATCGTCAAGACGAGGCACTCGCAGCGTTTAAATGCGAATTTGTTTTCGATCTTTACAAAACACCTCGAATTAGTCGATAAATTCTGATTATTATTATTATTTTTTAAATCAATGCGTAAATATATTATGGAGGAATAGCTAAAATCTTAACCTTGTATTTATTATATTTATAGAGATATTGATGGTTATTAGAAGCAACGTGTAGAAGATACCCAACACAGGGAAGGAAAGGTTAATGAAATATGTTATTTAGTGTTCATGATGAGACACATCTGTATGCATGGATAGAAAAAGTGGAGATCTGTCTCGCTGATTACCTCAAAATGGTCATGGCGTGATGGTGTATATGCTTATCAATATTTACACATGCATACCATCATGCCGTTTCTCTTTCAGGGTAGGCAGAGAGAACAGAGCGCCAGAATTTCCTTCCATGTTCCACTCCCATACATCAATGTTGATACTAAAATACAGTTGAAGAGTAAAACTTATAAACCACTCAAGAGCCAAAAACTATGTTAAGAGTTTTAAGAAAAAAACTGTGCGGTATTTGAGTCAACTGCTTGTGGAGATGTGCCCAGTGACATCTTTGGTTGTAAAACAGAATCACTTTTAGTTTGAATTCACACATACGATATTTATGGGTATATTGTCGCTTGTTGATACTTTTTTTTTCATAAAAAAAAAAAAATCAAAATATGGTAGTTATGTGATTTATGAGTTCAGTTGTAGACTATCATCTTAGCAGTTTTTCCTCTCACGTTATATACAGTACAACCTGACAGTCTTGTAGTAATCTCTTCCGACCAACCAGAAAGATGTTAAAGAAGCCTTAAATGTAAACCAGACTGGAATCCTTTGAACTCGCAACCTCCGGGTTGGAATACAGGCATCTTACCAACTAGGTAAAGGAGGTCGTCCGTGTAAATTGATATATGGAAGTGAAACGTGTACGCAGAAATTTACAAAGATTATTACGTTGTGCGAAATCCATATTGATATTCTCACCAATTCAAGATCAACAACAAAATCCGAAATTAGGAATGAAATATGAGTATTTACCTGCAACTGTGCCTCCAACGCGATCATGTCATTCTCCAGTCCCTCGAGTCTCCTGAGCAATGCCAAAGCATGGTTAAGATCCCTGGGCGGGGTACGCTCATCAGGCAGCTGGGCCCGCTTGTCACGGACGCGACCGAGTGCCTCCGCGGCGTCACGGTGGAAACGGTGGATGTCACCGGCCGCGCTCAGACGCTGGGAACGTGCCGCAATCTGATCCACCAAACGCTGCCATGAATCACTAGAAATTACAAATCGAGACTATAAATGATAACCCTTATCGTATCTTGAATTTAATTCTCGTAAAACAAACGTAACTCATTGAACTGAATTTTGCCGTGCATCATTTAAATATAATACGAACTACTCAATTGAATTGATTGAATCTCGGACAATATCTAGAGAACCTTCGAAACTCAGTAAGTAATAAACAACTAGGCAATTGAGCACGTGATGTACAGTACCCGGCGGAAAATAATACACATCGGGCTTAAGAAAGACTATCGGCAATAATCGGCTAACTTCGGCTTTGTAGAGCGTCGTCTCTGTCACACGATGCGACGGAGCACGTGTATGAATGACAGAGACGACGCTCTACAAAGCCGAACTTAGCCGATTATGGCTGACAGTCTCTTTCTTAAGCCCGATGTGTATTACTTACCGCCGTGTACTGTATTTTTCATTAACCGGTTCACTGCCACGAGCGCGTTGACGCGCTCTCCGATTCAGTGCTCGCCAGGCCGGCCATACAAAATGAATGCGAAACGCGCTTTCCTTTGAGCTTGTTGCAAGCCAATATCAATTGTAATAATTTATAAATTATAACACATAGGGACATCTATTGGGATGATGAAGAAATACTTAAATAAAACAATTTACCGATATTATCAAAGTTACAGTCATCTTTCTAAAAGCTTTCACTGACAGTCAATACGTGTCTCTGATTACAGGGTTACCGACTACAGTTTTTTGCGACGTAATTGCGATGATTTATAATGACTTCGTTTGCAGTTTTGTTGAATGGTTGATTTTTAACTTTTGTGCGTTATTTTTGTTAATTTTTCAAAGTATTTATTTACAAAGTGTGTATTCATGTATTCTTTGGTTATTGGCGGTAGTTTTGCGACATAATACGACGTTTATATAGACTTTTTACAGTTTTATTTTATAGTTTATTTACCTTTTGTGCTTTATTATATATCATACAGATAATTTGTTGATTTTAGTTTACAAAGTGTGTTTGAATTTTTTTTCTCTTTGTGTTTGTTTCTGTAAACTGTTTTCTGTGTCAAGTTGTGACAACCCTGACATTTTGTGAATATTTAAACTGTGTTTTTCTGAGTGAACGGCAGCTCAAACGCCCCACGGTGTATATATTTACTTAGTTTTCATAATATCCTTTATATCTGTATACAAAAAGTATAATTTTTTTAGGTTTTATTTTTATTGAAAAAATCACGGCCTGCTGGGTACGGCCATACTAATAACTTCCGGCACTTAAAGGGTTAATTTGGGGTTGATAATAACACCCACGATGGCTTTTTTACTGAAATTACAATACAGGTGAAAATTGCCTTTGCAGTATCCGGATGCCTCAAAGATATGCCGGTAGATTCAATAATCCGGGAAGGAAGGGAAAAAATTTACTCGAATAACCTCCGATAAAAAAAAAATTAAAACCAAAACTTACAATTATATATTATTTATAAACCTTAAACCAGGTGGGGTTGTACTTAGAACAGGTGGGGAATAAACAGTGTTTAAAGTATTGATTCATGAATGGAGAATTGGCTGGAATTCAGGTTTTTACGTGGATGGTATTGATAAACTTGATTAAAATAAATGATACACAACACATAATTATTTTATCTAACTTTTGATAAGTGAGTTGAGAATTTATAAGAACTCCAATTCATGAATAAAAATTGGATGGAACCTAAATTTGTATGCAGATGGTGTTGAATAAACTAACATAGCTTAAAGTGAGTGAAATAAAAACACAAAAGAAATGTATTTTATTGAACTAATGATTCATGAATGAAAATTGGATGGAACCTAAATTCGTATGCTTGATGGTGTTGAATAGACTAGCTTAAAGTGAGTGAAACAAAAACACAAAAGAAATGTATTTCATTGAACTATTGATTCATGAATGATAATTAGATGGAACCTAAATTCATATTCAGTGTTGAATAAACTAGCTTAAAGTGAGTGAAACAAAAACACAAAAGAAATGTATTTTATTGAACTATTGATTCATGAATGATAATTAGATGGAACCTAAATTTGTATGCTTGATGGTGTGGAATAGACTAGTTTAAAGTGAGTGAAACAAAAACACAAAAGAAATTTATTTCATTGAACTATTGATTCATGAATGATAATTAGATGGAACCTAAATTCATATTCGGTGTTGAATAAACTAGCTTCAAGTGAGTGAAACAAAAACACAAAAGAAATGTATTTTATTAAACTATTGATTCATGAATGAAAATTGGATGGAACATAAATTCGTATGCTTGATGGTGTTGAATAAACTAGCTTAAAGTGAGTGAAACAAAAACACAAAAGAAATGTATTTTATTGTACTATTGATTTATGAATGAGAATTGGATGGAACCTAAATTCATATGCAGATGGTGTTGAATAAACTAACTTAAAATGAGTGAATCAAAAACAGAACAGAAATTATACTATACAGACCACAATGTGGTATTTTGACACATCCATCGCTTGGGTGTCTTTTAAACCATATGTGACTTTTTTTGACATTTTAATGTTCAACGGTAATTTTAACACTTTTAAGATCCAAATGTGGTAGTTTTGACCATTTAGTGCTTTAAGATCATAAAGTCATACTTTCAACCATTTAGTTCTTCAAGATCACAAAGTCTCATTTCTATTTTTGTAATCATAAAAATATGGTACTTTTGACCATTTAGTGTTTTAAGACCACAAAGTAGCATTTTTAAACCATTTCTGTATCTTTAAGGTCACATTGTGGTACTTTTGACCATTTTGTGCTACTAACGGTGTACTAAAGGATCGCATCTAGGACCTATTTTATTTGTTAATGATACAGATTACACTCAGTGTTGTGGAAATTTCACTTTTTTAAAAACAATATATTAAACGTAACAAACAGTGCAGAAAACATAAATTAAAAGAAAAAACCAAAGCGACGTCACAAATGTTTTTTTTTCATATGTCAAGTTTTACCACAATTCGGCATGCACTTCCTGTATGTTCACGGCCTCCACGACCTCCTCGGATTTATCCTGTTCCGGAACATTATTGTCCTTTCTATATATACAAGGCATGTCACAAAAAGAAGAAAAAAAAACAATTTGTAAATATTATATAAAACCCTTGTCGCGTGAGGGGTTTGAGCTATTTGAAGCATTGTTTATAAGCAAGCGATAACATACTAATATAGGTATATTTATGTTCAAACCATTGAGATATCAAGTATTTTAGATGATTTTTACGGCAATTTGCCGTTCGTCAAGAACTTTCTGAGTAAGTGTGGTGTTTAATACTTGCCACCCTATGATGGATAGTGAGTGACCAGGACTTACATAATAAAATAATTTTATAGCTAATTACAAAAAATAACCTAGCAGATTTTGCATCACTTTAATTTAAAACATACATTTTTCACTGGATGCTGAGCGTCCAGCACAGTGGCTGGCGGGATTGTTTAGAACAGAAAGGCAAGTATTAAGTAACCTAGAAGATTTTTTGATATTTCCCTCTCAGACCACATTGTAGCATTTATAACACTTTCTGTGTCTTTAAGATCACAAGGTGGTACTTTAAATTATTTTGCACTTTAAGAGTACAAAGTAACCTTTTTAACACTTTTTTATGTCATTTAGATTACAATAAATCACTTTTGATCATTTTTATAATGTAGACCACAAATGTGGTATTTAATTCTTTAAGATAACATTTTAGACACGTTGTCACTAAGACAACAACATGTCATTCTGACACTCTTGTCACTAAGACAAAAATGTGTTATTTTTGACTCTCAAGACAACAAAGTGGCATTTTTTACACTTTTGTCACTAAGACAAAAAAGTCACTAAGACATTTTTGACATTCTCATGTCGATCAAGACAACAAAGTGGCATTTTTTAAACTTTTGTCATTAAGACAACAAAGTGACTTTTTACACTTTTGTCACTAAGAAATTTTTGACACTCTCATGGCAATCAAGACAACAAAGTGGCATTTTTGAAACTTTTGTCATTAAGACAACAAAGTGGCTTTTTTACACTTTTTTCACTAAGACAAAAAAATCACTAAGACATTTTTGACACTCTCATGTCAATCAAGACAACAAAGTGGCATTTTTGAAACTTTTGTCAATAAGACAACCAAGTGGTATTTTTGAAACTTTTGTCACATAGACAAAATGGTGTCACTTTTTACACTCTTGTCACTAAGCTACTAATACACAATTTGCAGAATGACTGGTTCAAAAATATCCAATAGAATTAAATATTTATTGGGGACTTGTAATACATTAAATATATAGTAGAAGGCAAGCATTATAAATTAATTGAATACTTATTAAGGATTTATAAATGAATTTAATGTTTATTGGGGACTTATAAATTAGTTATATATCAAAGGGTTTCACTGTAGATAGGCTTTATTAATGAAATTAATATTTATAAGGATAAATGGATTAAATATCAAAAGAGTTTAACTGTAGCTAGACTTACTAAGGATTTATAAATGAATTTAATGTTTATTGGGGACTTGTAAATTAATTATATATCAAAGGGTTTCACTGTAGATAGGCTTTGTAAATGAAATTAATATTTATCAAGGATAAATGGATTAAATATCAAAAGGGTTTTACTGTAGCTATACTTACTAAGGATTTATAAATGAATTTAATGTTTATTGGGGATTTATAAATTAATTATATATCAAAGGGTTTCACTGCAGATAGGCTTTATTAATGAAATTAATATTTATAAGGATAAATGGATTAAATATCAAAAGGGTTTAACTGTAGCTAGACTTACTAAGGATTTATAAATGAATTTAATGTTTATTGGGGACTTATAAATTAATTATATATCAAAGGGTTTCACTGTAGATAGGCTTTACTAATGAAATTAATATTTATAAGGATAAATGGATTGAATATCAAAAGGGTTTAACTGTAGCTAGACTTACTAAGGATTTATAAATGAATATAATATTTACTTAACCCTACAATGTGCGATTTTTTTTATTTCAAAAATAAAAATATGTTTATACATTAAATATGTACTGGAACATGGAATTTTTTTTTTTTTGTTTTTATATATTTATATTTAAAAAAAGGAGTATGGTTCATATATGAATCACTGCACATTTGTAAGTTAATTATATGATATAATGAAATTATATATTTTACTTCTCTTATTTTACACATATGTACTAAAGAATAAAAGAAAAAAAATAAGCTTTCCTTGATCACCAATAATAAAGTAATTTGATTTCAAACTGGAAACCATTATTGTCATCTACGCGCAAACAAGTCAAACTTCAACTGCCAAATTGACCGGTAAAACAGTTTTCTATTAAACCTATGTGGTTTTAAATGGAGATTATTGTATCATATCAGTAACAGCGTGTGAGTCGTTGTTTGATTCACATGTGCATCATTGCGCAATGTAGGGTTAATCTTTATAAATGAATTATATATTTATTGGGGATTTAATTATATATCAAAGGGTTTCACTTGGGTAGGCTTAATTAATTAAATGAATATTTATTAAGCATTTATAAATTAATAAGGGTTTCACAATAGCTAAGCTTTTATTAATGAACTAAATATTTACGAAGGATTTATAAATGAATGAAATATTCCAAGCGACGCGAGACTCACCCAAGTTGTTCCTGCCTGTGTTCAATATCACCAATATACGGGCTGTCCGGAGTCACCAGTTTCCTTGCCAGCTCTTCGCACTGGTTGAATCTCTCGGCACCGGCCTCCACACGGTGACGGAGTTCATCAAATCTAGAGCGCAGAATCTAAAAAAGAAAACATTGCCTTAATAACAGAATTCGTCTAAGGCATCGAGTTCCTAAATTTTTTTATTGACGGAACTTTTGGCATCTGGGTAAAATACTACAGATATAAAAAAATAAAACACAATTTTTTATTTTCAGCTCAGTTCAGTTTGGTCCCACAACTACCCAAGCTGTTTCGCATAGGGACGCACGCATCACTACAAGACCAAAGACGCCCTCCACGCACCCACACTACATGAGACCATATGCTACGCTAAGGGGGGGAGAACTGTAGTGACCGTGCGTGCGGTCACTGAACCCACTGAGGCGACCATTGCCCGCGCGGTCATTGAACTCGCAAGTGGCGAGTGCGAGACGGCGCCGAGCGAAGGTCGCCCGCGCGGTCATTGAACTCACTAGTAGCGAAGAGCGAGACACCGATATATCTCTTGCCTCTCCTGCAGACCGTAGTATTGTTATAAGGGATTAAATAAGTCTGTCCCTATTCAACGCCATTTAAACTAGAAGATCCAAACGTTATTTATTATTTATTTTTACGAGCGTGACGTAAAAACAAAATCCGCCAAATGTCCACCTCTTGCAGCTCCACAGATGTCCACTCTTTTGTCAAAATTTTTAATGACATTTTAGCATAATTGCGATTCTAACTCACCGATAACGTGAATAACTTCGTCCTAAGCTCAGGAATTGATCGGGGGTCATTCTTATTATTTTTTTTTTTTTATTTATTATTTATTATTACACATGACAAGAAATATACACAATTTGAGAAAAAACAACAGGTAATTTGATTTGGACGTATAATTTTAATGGATCTGGGTTTGTTGCCTTTCATTTGTCGTATCCCCAGTAAACTAGGCTTTTGCCTGTATCTCACTGAGGATATTTAGCATGAAAAAATAAATCGATACTTCTTTCCGATTTTTGATAACACAAAAAAACCCCATTGCACGCTCTCATCAACCTGACAAACAGTGACACTCAACTACAACTGGAAACATCTTGCGAAATTAAACTCCTCACACATTATCACTCCAGAAAGACCAAAAATATTCATCCCACAATATACCGCACACAATCATAAGAATAAAAATCAGAACAAATTCAAAACAAAAAAAAAAGAAGAAAAAAAGAAAAACACACAGAAACACAAATACAAAAACATCCAAAATTAAAATAACAAGAAGAGACAGACCCACACTCACGAGCTCACATAAATCCTTTCTACTCGTCATTCATCCCGAAAGCCCAAGTACTCAAAATCCTGTCGCAATAACAACCACGCTCCGATCGACTGTCTAAATGGTTTTCCTACCTTTACTCCTATTGAAGTCGGCACGCCATTGTATGTAATGGGAGCCAAATAAGCATATTGCCTTTGGGCAAATGAGGTTTTAACTCTAGGGATGGTGAACATTTCATTAGTTGCCATGCGTGTCATGTGTCTCTGCTGAGTCTGCATCTTCCCTTCCTCTCGATGGTAGTGCCAGAGAATGGATTTGAGATGTAAATTGGCTATGTTCAGGACCTGATACTCTCTAAAAAGCTCCGCCGTGGGATACCGAGCAGGAAGTTTATTGATTATTTTCACAATCAACTTTTGGGAAACCTGTAATATGTGTTTTTGGGTTAAGGTGCATCCCCCCCAAACTGATATACCGTAAGAAAGTGCTGACTGACATAAGGCGAAGTATATACTTTTAAGAATATTTTCACTGAGCACATTTCGAATCATACGGAATATGTATCCTAGTTTTCTGATTTTTGCGCTCAAAGTGTTAATATGGACCTCCCAACGAAGGAACTGGTCAACATAAACTCCAAGGTACTTTATACTATCAACCCTTTCCAAGGAAACACAACTACAGTCAGACATGGGTGAACAAGTGTGTAGTGTTATGTATTTATTTGTAGGTGCTTGAGTTCTTGTAGATATGCTAAATGTGATGTATTTAGTTTTTTGGGAATTTAGAGTCAATAAATTTGAGTCCATCCATTCTTTAACTACACGCAATTCTTCGTTAGCCTTTAAGAATACATCATCCCATGTTCGGCCCTCGAATAGAAGAACCGTGTCGTCCGCAAAAGTAATAATCTTACCCCTGAGAGAAAGATTACACAACTGATTGACATATATCAGGAACAATATAGGTCCCAGAACACTACCTTGAGGTACTCCGAATCTTACAAAAAGAGGCTCACCAAATACACTATCACCCAATTTGACTCTCTGAGTTCTATCAGACAAGTAAGAAGAGAACCAACTAGAAGAGCGCCCACATATGCCCACCTCCATCAATCTGGTAAGTAATATTCGGTGAGACACTGTATCAAAAGCCTTTGCAAGGTCCAAAAAAACTGCCAAACATGCCTTCTTATTATCCAAAGTGGTGGTAACGCTGTTTACTAGACTAAGCAAAGCAGTTTCAGTTCTTATAGACTTGGCTTTTCACGTAACCCCAGAGAAAATAGTCCGACGGTGTCAGATCACATGATCTTGGTGGGCAATTAACATCACCGTTTCCGGAGATTACAATACATAAAAAAATAATTCAACAATTTGAATGCGTTATTGTATTGTATACGATTCCATTTTTATAAATGTCATACATTACACTTCTCAAATGTCACAAGACCCAGGCAAGTTCACGACGCCATCTGTGTTTTATCCAACAATTTAAAAAAACACTCAATTTGAAAGACCCTTCACATTTCCTTCATTCAAAATTTCATTCGCTTGATCTAACCATACTTTTCTAAGTCCTTTCATATCACGCCTTTCACTCAAATGTGCACTGTATATTAGTTTTACGAGTCGTTCTTCATTCATTTGTTCCACGTACTCAAGCGTCATCCTAATCCAACAATGCTTGCAACTCGGCATCTTTAAACTTTCTCGGTGGCCTTCCACGTTCTTCGTTTCTCACCTCAAAATCGCCACTTTCGATTTTTTTAAACCACTCAAAGCACTGTGATTTACCAAGAGCATGCTCACCGTAAGCTTCGACAAGCATTCGATGCGATTCTGCAGCAGTTTTCTTCAAATGGTAACAGAAAATCAATGCTGTCCGCAAATCGTAGTTTTCAGGCACAAAAAGAGACATGTTCAACGCTATGAAAACATATTGTGAGTTGAAAGTCTTTGACAAATGTAAACACAAGAAAAAGGCGCCAATGAAGCGGTTTGAGTCACTACATTGACAACTAGAGCCATCTACGAGCAAATTCCGGTTTCATATTTACAGACCTGGTATATTTATGTTGTAGTGTCCAATTGACTTTGTTTCCTATCGCTAAACGTTGTTCGATATCTCTTGTAACTCTTCCATCACCTGAGAAAATATTTCTTGAATCTTCGAAAAGACTATAGTTTCACTTTGTGGTGCCATTTTTTACATAAACGGAAAAAATAAGTAAAATAAAAAACCTTATTTTATATTTTTATGTTCACCACAGGTTTAATTTAGGTTCACAACTAGTTTCGGAGACCACCGTCTTCTTCGTCAGGTGAATATAAACTAAGTTGCTAAAATATATTCTGTACAAGTGTAAATAACCTAATATAAAAGTGTTGAGGTAGGGGGAGTGAAGTGGGGAGAGATGTAATACAATGGTGAATGGGGCGGGGAAAAAATATGTGAAAGTGAATGTGAATCTTTAAGACAGGGGGGGATTTTAAATTGGGAACATATTAAGCAGAGGGCTATTATGATAATTGGTTTGGTTATTGATGATATTTAGACTTGAAGAAGACGGTGGTCTTCGAAACTAGTTGTGAACCTAAATTAAACCTGTGGTGAACACAAAAATTAAAATAAGTTTTTTATTTTACTTATTTTTTCCTTTTATGTGAGAAAATATTATTCAAACAGTACAAGTCTTTAACTTGCTCCGATCTTTTTAATTCATACTGATTGCGATTATTTTTAGTTTGAAATGTTACACTCTATATTTGACAAATTGAAAGCGGAATGAGAAATAACTTACCAAAAGATGTTCAAAATCTTGTCCGTAATCTTCACTGGAAGCTGCTGCCAACTGCTCTTGGATCCATTCCTCCAGTTCTTCACTCTCAGACAGGTACTCGTGTCTAAAATCGAAATAAAATATCCATTCAGACAAATACTCTATAACAATAGTTTCCAGACAGGTGGGGGGAAGGGGGGGGGGGGGGGAGATCACAACCAGCTTTTTTTAAATATTTTTTTCTATCTTACCATCTCTCCAAAACATACTCACCAAATCAGTGACAAAATTATACTACTTTAGAATCGAAAGATTCGAAATCGAAAGAATCGAAAAATTATACTATTGGGTGTTAACATAAGTTGTGTCCATTTTTTTCCAAATTAAAAATAAGCACCAAAAGTAAAACAAAATGGTAAAGATTATACGTCATTCGAAAGGAAATTTTCTGCTCTACAAGATATTGTGTTTGCTTTTACGTTACATATATTATTTTATTTTATTACAAGCCTTCAAAATGGAATGTCAAGTAGACGAAAGTGAGCATTTTGGACACCTCCTTCTGTTCGCGTTCAATCAAGGGAATAAAGCTGCCAAAGCTGCTCGCAATATTTACGAAGTGTACGGCGAAGATGCTATGAATGAAAGGACAGCTCGTCGATGGTTTTTGCGCTTCAAAGACGGTAATTTTGACCTGAAAGACATGGAGCGTTCCGGACGACAAAAATCAGCTTTATTCCCTCGATTGAACGCAAACAGAAGGAGATGTCGAAAATGCTCACTTTCGTCTACTTGAGATTCCATTTTGAAGGCTTGTAATCAAATTAAATAATATATGTAACGTAAAAGCAAATACAATATCTTGTAGAGCAGAAAATTTTCTTTCGAATGACGTATAATCTTCACCATTTTGTTTTACTTTTGGTGCTCATTTTTAATTTGGAAAAAAACAGACACAACTTATGTTAACACCTAATACTTTAGAATAGGAAAAAAAACTATTTCAGAATCAATATACGTATTAAAAAGAGACACTTCCAAATCTGTACTACTTTCTGAATCGGCATACAATAGTATTGCTTTTGAATCGGCATACAACAATAGTATTGCTTTTGAATCGGCATACAACAATAGTATTGCTTTTGAATCGGCATACAACAATAGTATTGCTTTTGAATCGGCATACAACAATAGTATTGCTTTTGAATCGGCATACAACAATAGTATTGCTTTTGAATCGGCATACAACAATAGTATTGCTTCTGAATCGGCATACAACAATAGTATTGCTTCAGAATCATTACTCAAAAGTACTACTTCAGAATTCGTATATTAAAAAAGTATTTACCTGCACATGCTGTCAACAAGTGACTTCTGCCTCAAGGCAGCGAGCTTCTGCAGCGCTGCCAGGGAGTGCGCGAGCTGGGCGGTCCTATCCAGCAGAGGGGCGGCGTCCTTCCCTCCCGAGATCATGGCCTGTGCGGAGTGACCCATCTCAGCGATGATGGCTGAATAAGTGTCCAGTTCTAGCTCCATGGCCTTTAAATTTAATCAAATATTATAAGATTGCCTCATAGACAGTACAATGTAAAGTCAAATTATAGGACTAACTTTTACTCGAATTCTCCCGTACCCAGATTACATCGATTAGGTAATGACTATGCTGCAGTTACGGACATATTTGAAGATTTTAAATTCCTTTAGTTTGTTTAAGGGGGTATTCTACTATAGAAATTTGAAAAAAAAATTACGTTGGGGGGGACCTGACATGACACTAGGAAGAAGAATATTCACGTAAATTTTTTTCCTTACCATTCCGAATAATCGAGAGTCTATTCTTTTTTAATGGTCGAAATAGACTGTTTATTGCATAAATAAATAAATATGTGAAATGATTAACTCACTACCGTGTTGTCGGTAACCATGGTCTAAGGATTAAGTATTCACAGTTAGGGGAGGCACCCCAGGTTTCCTCCCCTAGTTGTAGAAGCAAAATTATGATGGAACGGGTATGTGATATGCATAGGCAATCATGGACTTCTAAAAACTGTCCTGTACAGGGATATAATGGAGAAGCTAAGGGACGGTGGACAGAGGAAATGTTATAAGGACAGTCTGCGGAAATCCCTGACTTTATGCGGGACACCTGAAGACTGGGAGCAGATGGTCAAAATCGTGGGAGGTGGAGAGTTATCTGTTTTCAGTGTCATCTGCTAGACATGAGAAACAGAAGACATGTTACGAACATGGGACAAAGCGACCAGGAGGCTAGACGGAATCTGCACGTTTGTGGAAGAGAGTTTGCAACTCAACAATGCACTTTCTGATCATCCTTTTAACTATCTGAGAGCAAAGAATCTTAGAGAAAGGTCGTTTCCTTAACCCTTCCTGTCCTGTGACGTGTAACTAGTACACATTGCTTCTAAAACCTTTAATGTCTCCATAAATATTATAAAAACTGGGTTCAGATTTTAAGTATTCCTCCGTAATACATTTACGCTTTGAATGAAAGAATAATATTAATAATAATTAGCAGTTATCGGCCACATCAGAGATATTTTGTGAAAATCGGGAATACATTCACCAATATAATCAAACGTGTGCCAGTGTGTGACGTAGGTATATTCATTCTAAAAAACCGCTATGGGGGAGAAGCGACGTTATTCACGTCTCACTCTACTTCGGTATATGGGAACGCAAGAAATAGAATCTCAGTTCGCTCGCTTCAGTAGCTCGCGGGCATTCGTTTGAGGTGGTCTCTTCGCCCGTTTTGTGAACGTCGGCCGATGTTTTTTTTTCACGTTTTCAGAAATTCAATTTCAATTATAATCCTTTTTTACTTAAAATTTAATTAATTTAAGCGATTGGCTATGAATATTCTTAATTTTCCGATTTTGAATCGCTCATATTTACATGTGTATTGAATACACAGCACCGGAACGTGCTGATTTTTTTAGCACAGGAAGGGAAAGGTTAAACACTTGCACATCAAATGTCGATTCCACTGGATTGATGTTTGATTACGGTCAATAGTTGGAATAAGTAAAAAAAAAAAAACACCAACTAACATACCTTATGGGCAGTAAGAAGTTGCATGGCGTGATCTCTGTCACGTCCCTTCTCCGCCGAAGCCAGAGCAGCTCCTTTGTCCGCGAGCCAAGACTCCATGTCCAGGGCATCGTGCAGGAACTGCTGGATGCGCAGGGACCGTTCCAACTTGGCCATCCTCGCGGCCCCGGCCGCTTCCAGGTCAGACCAGGCCATCCTCAACTGGTCACAGAGCTCTTCAATCTGGAGAAAGAAGTATGAATTAATTCAATAAACCAATACCAAGTTCAACTGTCATATATTCATTCCTAAATTTTGAAATGACCTCTCAAAAGATTGTCTTAAAGTGCTTCCTAAAGCTGCACACGCCACCCATATCTCTAACACTAGGAGGCAGACCATTCCACGCCACAGGTCCAGCAATGGCAAAAGCACTGTCATAATATCCTGCTCTGTAGCATTGTCCAATTTATTGGATGAAGACGAAATCGAACTCAAAGTTCTGTTTCTCTCCGAATCAATCAATCATGCTCCAAGCATAATAAAAAAAAAACAGAAATAATAGATATAATGTGTTTCGGTTTACCCGACACAAAAATATTCCAACTGAGAACTTTAACACCTTGGCAACTACCATACCATGTGATTTGTAAATTCTAGCAAAGGTCTACTAACATATATCCTATAGACCATCAAAAACATCTGCGAAGTTATCTAACCGAAAGTTTTCTATTGTAAATATCTTTACCTTATCAGCGTCAGGCAACTTCTGTGCGACCAATTCAGCACCGCGTGCCAACTCTCTGTCTACTCCCGGTTTGTGGGCAGCCACTTCAGCGATCAGCTTGGCGTGTTTCTTATGCAGACCCTGGGCGGCGTGCAAATCTGAGCCCAGCAAGTCTGACGAAGCGGCACCCATCCGCTCGTCCACCCATTGCAGCTCCGCATCCAAGGAGAACTTGAATTTGTGGAATCTGTCAAGAATGGTTAAGTTCAAATGTTATTGGACCATCCATTTATTTTATGTTAAAAGTATTTATAGTTTAACTATGATTTTATGTTATTGCACTTCATTCTTATTTTTTTCCATTTAACCTTTCCCTTCCTGTGCTAAAAAAATCCGCGCGTTCCGGTGCTGTGTATTCAATACACATGTAAAAATGAGCGATTTAAAATCGGAAAAATAAGAATATTCATAGCCAATTGCTTAAATTAATTAAATTTGAAGTCAAAAGTGATAATAATTTAAATTTAATTGCTAAAAACATCGGCCGACGTTCACAATACGGGCGAAGAGACCACCTCAAATGAATGCTTGCGAGCTACTGAAGTGAGAGAAGCAAGCGAACTGAGATTCTATTTCTTGCGTTTCCATATACCGAAGTAGAGTGAGATTGAAACGTGAATAGCATCGCTTCCTCACCCATAGCGTTTTTTTTAGCATGAATATACCTACGTCACACACTGGCACACGTTTGATTGTATTGGTGAATTTATTCTCGATTTTCACAAAATATCTCTGATGTGGCCGATAAGTGCTAATTATTGTTAATACTTTTTTCATTCAATGCGTAAATGTCTTACGGAAGAATACCTAAAATCTGAACTCAGTATTTATTATATTTATAGAGATATTTAAGTTTTTAGAAGCAATGTGTACTAGTTACACATCACAGGGAAGGAAGGGTTAAACATGTGGTTTGATGTTATTAGAACTTACTCTCTTGAGATGTTGACTATAGGTAAAACCTCAATATAACGGACCAATTCAGGCGAAGGGGTGTCCGTTAACCGGTTCACTCCCAGAGACGAGATATGCCGTCCCATGCATCTGTGCGCGCCATGAGATATCTCGTCAATACTTGGGTACCTAATTACTGCGTCACAACTAAATATTATTGACAAATTTATAAACGCACACGCAGCACTGACATCTATCCAAATCATATACAAACATTTTACGAGTATATTGTTTCAAATCATCTTTGAATCACTTATCGACATACTTCGAAGACAGCTGCAGATGTCACAGTTCAAAGCTGTCCCTTTTTAAAGATGTTGCTAAAATCCTCGATTCTTTGTTTATAAAGTTCGCGATCTTCGTTATTTTTGTATGTTGGTTCTTTTTTCAAGTTTTTTTTTTGGTAATTTAACGTAATTCATTTTACCTCGCTGGGAACCTATACTATTATTATTTTTTTAATGCTCTTGGGTATTTTTTTCATTATTTTATATCGAAATCGGACTATTTTAGGTACAATAGTAAACAAAAACTAAGTACTCGTACATACTCGTACTTCTTTGTTTCTTACTGTGTAGTGAAATATTATTTGCATATTGGATATTGGTTTAGTGCAGGGATCGGCAAACCGCGGCTCGCGAGCTGCACGCGGCTCTTTCCATAGGCATTGTGACTCTTCAATTCCAGCTTCATTTCCGCAGCCTCATCACAAGAGCATGGACACAGCCGCCGACCTAACACAAACGGCACAATCGCAATGCATATCCCTTACATGCGTGTTCGCACCAGAACTGCCAGAATGTCTTTGCATGTAACAGAGTCGAAGACATTAAGCTGTAATATTAATGGCAATCGATGAGTCATGTGACATAAGTGACACAGCACAAGTATCACTCTTTGTGCGATATATGTCGGCGCAAGATCCCAAAGAAGAACTTCTAGGACTGCCGCCACTCAAGGGACAAACGCGTGGAGAAGATATTGCGAATGCTGTAGAAAAAATCTTGAAAATACCCGTGTGCTACAGCGTTATCTGTCTCTGTTGTGTGAATTTAGTTCATTACAATAGATCTTTGTAGGTGACAGTGCTTAAACATAATATTTATAGAAATTGGAAGGCTTAGATGCACTTACCCCATATATGCACTTACCCCGATTCACCTTACTTAATATTTGGCTCTTCTCACTAGAAAGTCTGCCGACCCCATGCCTAGTATAAATATGAGCGTGTGACAACCCTGAACAAATGCCGAATTTTAAATTTGGATTACGAAGGAGCTCCCAATTCGTACATTGACAAAAACCAACCGTCAAAATTTGAACATTAATAATAAACGCCCTGTGTGTGCTACAGCGTTATCTGTCTACTGTAGTGTAAATTTAGGTAATTACAATAGATCTTTGTAGATGACAGTGCTTAAACATAATATTTATAGAAGTTGGAAGGCTTAGATGCACTTAGCCCGATTCACCTTACTTAATATTTGGCCCTTTTCATGCCCGCATCTCTACAGCATTTATTCACCTCCTCTCAGTCTATTTCCAGATCCACATTTCACTATCATACATAAAAGTTGACATCTTACCAGATTTTGATACTGTCCGGTTCGAGTATATACTACCTTGATCAAAAAGTTTTAGGACTTTATTCATAAAATCGAAAATACAAGTTTATTCATCAAAATCGATATGGTCCCCTTCAAAGTACTCCCCATAGACTGCAACGCACTTACGCCAGCGCTTGATCCAATCCTCGAAACACCACTGGTACTAAATTTTCAGTATGTTTTTTAAGTCGGTTGAACAGGAAAAAGTCGCAGGGAGCCAGATCAGGTGAATTCGAAGGCTGCTGGATAGTATTTGTGTTGTTTTTGGTCAAAAACTCATGGAAATCATGTCTTTCGCGATTTCAACGCGGTCCTTTTTTTGCATAAAATTGAGGTCTTTCGGCACCAGTTTTGCAGCGACACGTCTGAGACCCAAATCACTAAACAAAATGTCTTGAGCGGATCCATAAGCGATGTTCAAGTCCTCTGCCAGCTCTCTAATGGTCAATTTGCGGTTTTCGGCCAACATTTCTTTGATTTTATCGATGTTTTCATCGGTTTTCAACTGCCACTGCGTTAGTCGTCCTCGACCGATTCACGACCACTTGTGACGTGTTCGTGCCACCAAAAAACACTTCTCCAACATTTCCAAGGTCTGCGGACTGTTAAATCCGTTTTTCACACAAAATTTAATGCACAGTTGATGCCATTTTCAAACTTGTAAAAAATAGAAAACACGCACAAAGGTAGATGTATTTAGTACAGCGTAACTTTTACAAATGTCAAGCTATGACGCTGAAATTTGGAGGGAAGTGTCAATGATAGATGTGGTAACCTAACAAAAAAAAAAAAGAATTCCAATCGGGTGACTGACAGCGCCACACGGCGGCCGGTCCTAAAACTTTTTGATCAAGGTAGTGTATATTTTACTGCCCCATTGATTTTCTTTCCTAATGCTACAAGTCGAAGTAACTAGTTAGTTAAATATACAAGTGGATTAAAAAATAATTCAATTTTATTAGTACATTAGTATTTTTTTGTATTTGCTGTCATTATTATTATTAATTAACTGATAAAAATATTGCGATGTGCCTTGCTGATATACTCACTTGAGCCCTTCTTCCAGCAGTAGTCTGCGTCTCCGGGCGGGCTCTCTCAACTGCTCCAGAGCCTCGCTGGCGAGCCTGGACTCCTCCTGCACGCTGGCCGCATCGAAGTGTCCTTCCACAGCCAGATCTTGTCCGGAAGCTTGCAGCTCCTTCACGCGCTGTTCCCATTGGGATATCTCCAGTTCCAGAGCCTGAATAATAGAAGAACATACAGTTATTAGAGTTAACATAGATATAAATAAGACCACTTCTAGTACCGTAGTCAAGCTTCAGATGTCAATATATTGGCTTGTCTATTAACACATCGATCAATAAGTCCTGGGACTAACCAACAGATGGCGCCTCTAATAACAAATCCTCCAAACCATTCTCAGTTAGCACCAAGCTTTAGAAGTTACGTGTCAAACTTTCATGATATTCCGACATTGTGTCATTGAGTTACAGTGGTTTTAGTGACGCTACTTTTGCTATTTTCAAAACAATGGAAAAAAACTAATTTCGTGTGTTGATAAAACATTGATTTTAATGGGAAAAATACCGTTCAAACTCAGCGATGGCTTGAAAAGTGTTATCCGGTCTCTGCTCCGTTGAAAACAACCATTTGTCGGTGGTATGCTAATTTCAAACACGGTCGTACAGACACAAATGATTCTGAACGCTCTGGTCGATCCAAGGTCGGTCTGGTCCAAATGAAGTTGTTACACCAGAAAACATTAAAAAAAACCTTCAAAATCGTGATGGAAAATCGCAAAGTAAAGTTGCGTGAGATGGCTGACATCCTGAAGATATCATTTGGTAGTGTTCACACTATTTTGCATGAACATTTGGTCATGAAAAAGCTGTTTGGTACTGTTTACGAGTGCTATTTGGCACTGTTTACGCGAAATAAACGAGTTTTAGCGTCGGTATTTGACAATGGATGAAACTTGGATCCACTCATTTGATCCAGCCATGTTTTCCTTTGTCTTCTGATTTGTATATTCGCTTAGCCATTATTTCTTGATTCATTCTCTCCGCATTTCCAAACCTTTCACTATATCACACATCTCTCATATAGCTCACTTACCATATCCCTTAAATCCCCTCCATTCCCAGCAAGCATAACCATGTCATCAACATACCACAAAAAGGCCACATACATTTATATCCGTCATTCTTACACTTTTCCCATTATCTGGTAATTTTTAATATTGCAAAATAATTCTTTCCAGGTACAGAAGATTTCTACAATAAAATTAAGTGTTATGGCCTACTTCGGTCTATGGGAGACAATTCCGGTGCATCTCTGACTGTATCTGAATCTAAGAAATATTTCAAATAATCTCTTAATCTAAGAACTCATTTAAAAAACCTCTAATCTTATGAAATTTTTCAAATAACTTCTTAATCTAAGAACTTTTAATTAACCTCTTAACCTACAAACTATTTTCAAAAACCTCTTCTAAAAAACCTCTTAACCTAAGAAATGTTTCAATTAACCTCTTAACCTAAGACATCTTTAAAAAATCTCTTAACCTGAGAACTCTAAAAAAATCTCTTTAACGTGTTCCTCGCGGGAAGCACAAACACCTGTGATCTGACGACAATCCAAGTTTCAAATCACAAATACTTAGTTTATGAGATATTGTTGAATAAACAGAGCGCCGAATTTTTTAAGTTTCTCAATATTTCCAGCTATTGCGTCACATTTAACAACCTGTCGCGCGGATCGAGTCCTGCGATATGCTATATGCATTTGATTGGGTGAGTGTAATGAATCATTGCTTTGATCGTAGCATTCCTTTGTTTATTTTACGTAATTTTTAGTTTATCTCCTTTATTTAATGAGTCTCCTTAAGAGTAATGACTATTATTTATTATCAGAAAATTACTTGAATGTCATGTTTACTTGGTGTTGTAATTAAATATCAGTGGTTCTAAACAAAATACGCGTTTAAACTTAGTAATTAAAAAACGCCGAAATTGTGCCGCGCACAGGATACGTGGAATTTGATTTTTAACGAGGTGAACAGATTAACTAAGAAATCATTCAAATAACGTAACCTAACCTTACCTAAAAAAATCTTTCGAATAACTTCTTAATCTAAGAACTTTCAAATAATATCTTAACCTAAGAACATAGGAATAAAAAAATGACCTGATGTTTATTAAGCAGTTCCTTGCAAGTCCTCAAGTCCCTTCCGGTCTCCTTGGCCTCGAGTCCCTTCCTCAGCTCGCTGAGGCGTTCGCGCGCATCCTGCGCCAGCCTCGCGTGAGCCCTCTGCGCAGCCGCCTGGCGCAGCGCACGCGCACGTTCGGCAGCTGCCGCGCGGAGAGCTCCCCAGCGAGCACGTAACGATGATAGACGAGCATTGACCGCATCGGCTTTGGCTGGTTCGGATGCTACAATGGCCTCGCCAGTCTGGAAAGAAATTTAGTTTTTTTTTTTTAATTAAGACCCACTCGCATCTTTGCTGTTTTTAAAAAGCTTTTCTTTTAAACTGGTGGTTATAGGTGAAATTTTTAATGTTTTATTTAAATTTAGTTGAACAATCTATGGTTTCGGTCAACGTTCCCTCTAAGGTGTGCGCCCGCACATCTGTTAAAAATTGTCCGCACACATGTTTCCATCTTCCGCACACATCTCAAAGAAAGGAACTTGTAACCATATTTTGTTTTGCAGAATTATATATTTTATTTGATATTTCCTTTTTTTTCCTTTTTTTTTTTAACCTGGCGAGTTTATTGCCATGTGGCAATCTCTTCCAACCAACCAGAAATATGTTTTTATAGGCCCTAAGTGTTAACCAGACTGGTATCCTATTTTAAAAAAATCTGGGTTCCAGCGGGGATTGAACCCGCAACCTCCGGATCGGCAGACATGTGTCTTACCACCAGGCCACGGAGGTCGTCGAATTTCGTTCTTTGAGATGTGTGCGGAACATGGAAACACAATAGAGTCCACGCGCCGTAAGGAAAGAATAGTGTAGAAGGGTGACCATGATTTTTTATTTATTATAAATTCAGATTATTTAGGTTATTTTTTATTATTCATTTAAAAATACAGAAGTGGATTTTTTTGTTTAGAACAAATATTTGTTAATTGATAGAGAAAAAGAAAGTTTGTATATTTTAATTAAATATTATTCTTAGAATAGATTCAGTCTTTGATAGATATTCTGCATAATTAAACTTAAATAACAGAGATAATGATATTATTATATTATGTAACACTAGCTACACAATAAATTATAAATAACCATTGCTAACTATTACCAAAGTATCACCAATTATTAATTATCACCTACTGGACTGCAACAGGAAGGTACATTATCGGGTAAGAAAATATAATTTTTTTTATATTTATTTATTTAACACTTTTATTGCAACACAATCTGGCGGGCTAATTGCCAGGCGGAAATCTCTTCCAACCAACCAGACAAAAGTAAATGAAGCAAGTTACATGGTCACATAAATCATTCAAATGACTATCCATCCCCACGAAATCCATAAACACATACGTGAGCACATGCCCACAAACCCCACAAAGACGGACAATCACCCGAACATTCTTTTTCATATAAAGTGAGATATCATCAATCAAAAGGAAAGGAAGGGATGGTGGAGAGGAAAGGAAAAGAAAAATCAGGAATGAAACACGTTATTTTACTGACTAGAGGATTTTATTAAGAGGTTTTCAGTCGCTTCTTAAAGCATGCCAAGGACGGAGGGAGTCTTATATTGGTTTGTAACTGATTCCAGAGTCTCACTGCATGAACAGTCAAGGACGACGTAAAGAAAGAAGACCGGTGAACTTGAAAGGACAATAAACAATCTCTGTTTGAGCGTAGCGCTAATCCATGATTGGAAAGAAGCTGAAAATTTTCAGCGAGATAAGAGGGTTTGGTGGGACAGTTAAGGATGTTATACAATAGACAGTATGTGAATATGGCGTCTATTTCTAACATTCAACCAGTTCAATGCCTTCTGGTACGAAGTTATATGGTTGTATTAGGTGTACAAATAAGTTTCCGCCGTTTTTTATCAAAAATTGGGCATTTATTGTGAAAGAACGGAACCTCATGTTTTATTCGAAGTATTGCCCATCGCTTGCCACTACCTTTTTCGCAGCTTTCTTTCTGGCAGCATACGGATACAGCGTCGGAAGAATGCTTCATCTTTTGAGGCTATCCACGAATCGACCCAATTTTTGGTATCTTCATATGATGTGAAGTGCTGCTCAGACAGGTCATGCGTCATCGATCGAAACAAGTGAAAATCAGAAGGAGCAATGTCTGGTGAATACAGCGGGTGGGGTAAAACTTCCCAATTGATTGTTTCCAAAAAGGTTTTGACCGGCGCCGCAACATGTGGACGAGCATTATCATGCAGGAGAATAATTTTGTCGTGTCTGGAGTAGCAGTGGGCGCGCTTTTCCTCGAGTGCTCGACTCAATCTCATCAATTGTGCTCGGTAGACAGCCCCAGCAATGGTTTCGTTCGGTTTGAGCAACTCATAATACACGACACCAAGCTGATCCCACCAAATACACAACAAGAGTTTTTTTCCATGAATATTTGGCTTAGCTGTAGATGTTGAAGCATGGCCAGGGGTTCCCCATGATTTCTTCCTTTTTGGATTATCATAGTGGATCCATTTTTCATCACCAGTGACTATACGGTGCAGAAAACCCTTTCGTTTATGCCTGGCAAGCAGCATTTCACATGTGGAAAATCGTCGTTCAACGTTTCTCGGTGTCAGTTCATATGGAACCCAATTTCCTTGTTTTTGAATCATTCCCAATGATTTCAACCTATGTGAAATTGCTTGTTGAGTCACTCCTAATGTAAGTGCAAGTTCTTCTTGCGTTTGGCACGAATCTTGATCCAATAATACTTCCAATTCCGCGTCTTCGTACACTTTCGGCCTTCCGCTACGTTCTTTGTCTTCGATGTCAAATTCACCGTTCTTAAACTTTTGAAACCACTCACGACAACTTCTCTCACTTAAGGCAGCCTCACCATATGCTTCTACAAGCAATCGATGCGCCTCAGCTGCAGATTTCTTCAAATTGAAGAAGTAAATCAAAAGTTCCCGCAAATGACGCTTATTCGGCTCAAAACTTGACATTTTCGAACACAAAAAAATATGTTATACTGATAAAAATTCACTAATATTTCAAGGTCATGTTGTTGACAGATGTCCAACCTTACGATAATGACATTTTACATCTGACAATTTTAACCATAACTTACTGGTGGCGCCAACTTTTGTCAAACGGCGGTGACTTATTTGTACACCCAATACTTTCGTAGGTTGTATTTATATATCTTACCCGATAATGTACCTTCCTGTTGGAGTCTAGTAGGTAAATAATTGGTGATACTTTGGTAATAATTGGTGATACTTTGGTAGGTTATCCTACATATTTGAAAAATGTAATTTATGATTTGGTGGTACATTATGTTGACTACCTATGGTAGTTTTATCTATGCGTGAATATGCATATTTGCGCACTTCCCTCTTTTTTTCTTGCACATAAAAGTTGATGGGCCGCACACACAATGAATAAATTAGGGGGAACGTTGGTTTCGGTACTTACATTGGTAACGTTTCTCAACTGTCCCTCGTTAGCGTGTAACTCTCTCTCGAAGGCCTCGTGTTTTTGCAGTTTCCTCTCCAAGTTGGTCAAATCCCTGCAAAATACAAGATACATTAAAGCAGACTGATTTAACCCTTCCACAAACCGTGCCGTACAGTTAACTTAACCATTGCGCTAATAATAATAAATAGGGCTGCAGCCCTAGGGCGCCACATGCCTATGGGCACCGAATTTTATTTATTTACTTCCGTTTTACTGATGATATTGTCCTTTACACTTCTATTATGAACTGGTTGGTTGGAAAAAAATTCTGTTTAGCAATAACCAGATGTACCATGTACACAAAAGAACGAAAACAAAGTAAATATATAATAAATTAATTGTAATTTATTTTTATCAAACACTGTTTATTCCACTTTTTTGTAACGGTATAACACTACCGGTTTCAAGGCTTTTACCTCATCTTCAGAGGCACAAACAAGATTCTTGTTTGTGCTCCCCTGAAGATGAGGTGAAAGCCTTGAAACCGGTAGGGTTATACCGTTACAAAAAAGTGGAATAAATAGTGTTTGATAAAAATAAATTACAATGTCTTTAAACCTCCACAACGTTAATGCCTTAACTACGAGTATAAACAACATAATAAATTAACTTTTCAATATTATTTTAATTTATATTTTTGTTTAATGAGGGTACAGACTAGGGTTTGCAAAGTCTGGCGAACTCCCATGAGATGGCGCCACATTCATAGTGACATCACTGCTGGCAAGTATCATTCCTCATGTGACCTCGGTCAAAATTTCGACCAAATGCAATGCATAGTTAACATTAAACAGTCATCTGAATCGATCACTTTGAAATTTTCCGCGACAATGGAAAAAAGTTCTGTGCCATCCATAAAACATTTTTATTTGAAGAAGTTAACAGCCGCGCAGATCTAAGACAAGTTGGATGAATTAAAAACTCTGCACCAGCGTTGAAGACTGTTTATTTCTAGATAAATAAGTTAAGACGTGAATGTACATAAACCGAAGGTGGATCGCACTTCGAATACCTAATTGCCTCCACCATGGAGGAAATCATTGAAAAAATTCATGGTATCGTAATGGAAGACCGCCGAGTGCATGTGTGTGAAATTGCTGACACTGTGGGCATCTCAAGCGCACAATATATTACACAAAAATTTGAAAATGAAAAAGTTATCTGCGCAATGGGTGCTGCAATTGTTGACTGTCGATCAAAAACGCACTCAAAAGGACATTTCAACGCAGTTTTTGACGAATCCGGACTTTTTGGACGGAAAAAGGCAAACACTGCATTGTCGGCTGGGAAGGTGATGGCCACTTTTTTTTTTTTTTGGATTCCCAAGGAATCATCATGATTGACTACTTGGAAAAGGGCAAGACAATAACGGGAGCATATTATGCGCCATTATTAGACCATTTGAAAGACTAACTGAAAGAAAAACGACCAAGATTAGCATGCAACAATTTGCTTTTCTACCAGAACAACACATCGTTCCGAAAATGGACCATCACAAGCGTAAAATTGCATGAATTGGACTATGAATTTGCCTCATCCACCATATTCCCCGGACTTGTTTCTGTTCACGAAATTGACTCTAAGGGAATTTTTTTTTCAGAATTCCTCGACTTGCTCCAATCTTTCATTACTCACCCATATGTCACATTTACAATTTATATCACACTTTTCTATCACTATTACTTTGGATTTTGCAACATTCATTCTCAGTTCTCATAGTTAGTGGAATAACAAAGTAATTTCTTGTTAAATATTCAAATATGGAGTTCCACAAAGTTAATGCTAAAACCTTTGATAAAATAAACATTAATTGTACAATGCCAACCCTAATATTTTCAAGACTTCAGCCATTGTTTACTCTCAATAGTAATAAAATGTGCTGCCAAAGGATTCTACCGAAAGATATAAACGGACTAACCTGTACGACTGATCTGTAGCCATGCGCATCTTGTCCTGGATGAAGGCATCCAGATCATCAGCTTCGGCAGAGAACTGTCGATACGCCAAGGACGCCTGCAGAGCCTTGCGTCGCTGTGCCGCCAGCGTGCGGATGGCCTCTCTGCGTTCGTGGACTTGGTCCTTACGCTGGAGAATTCTGTAGAAAAGAAATAACATGTAGAAAATCAGTTTTATAAGGTCTTTCGGAGTGTTGTAAATAGATCACAGAATCTAAAAAAACGAAGTGTCATGAGCATAAACATGAGACTCAAAACCCTCCGTGCCAATGAGATCAAAACCCTCTGTGCCAATGAGATCAAAACCCTCTGTGCCAATGAGATCAAAACCCTCTGTGCCAATGAGATCAAAACCCTCTGTGCCAATGAGAGGCGGCCACTTGACCGACATTATATTCCATACATAATAGTAAAGACCATATAATCAATCAATTAAATATTAATTATAAAATTGTGTTTCCTTTAGAAGTTATTCAAAAAAAAAACATCAGCCTGGAACATAAAACGCACCCTGTATATGAAATAATCTGTGAAGAAGCAATTTTTTCAGTAAGTTTCGACAAATATAAACAATAAAAATCGAACCAAACCAAAATGATAACCGAATCAAACTACTTGTCGAAAAAATCTGTAAAATACTGACACGAGATTTTTTTAACAAGTTTTGGCTCAATTTAAAAATGCTCGTGCTTTGGAAAATATATAATGGTTGATAGTTCCCGAACAGTATACAAAACATCTACTCGTACATAATAGGGTAACTCGAAGGTGAATTTCGGTTACAGAAAAAGTATTCTCGTAAGACCAGAAAAAAATACATATTTTTCGTTTTATACTCACTGCGGTGTGGCGTAGTGTTCTGCATTGGCCAAGGAATCGGCCAACTGATAAAAAGTCCTCAGTCTGTCGTCCTGCGCCATCAGGCTGCTCTCAAAGTCCTCGTGCCTCTTCACCAGGGCTTCCACAGATTCCACGGAATCCTACAGAGAGAAAAAAAGCTTTATACAAAACTCTTTAAAACTGATGTGTTTATATTGGACGTATGCGTCACCTAAAATATGATTTATGTATATTTTCTTGTTTGTTTTATATTTAAAGATGTTTTTTTGATAGAATATACAAGACATGTGTGAGACCGATAGCCGAGCCGATAGACACCTACGGAATAGAGACCAGAGCAGACACATCTAGAACAGAATCTCTCCTGAGAACCTCGGAAATGTAAACACTGAGATGTATAACCGGAAACACACTTAGAGATAGAATCAGAAACACTGAAATAAGGAGAAAGTGTGGTACGGAAGACATCGTCAGGTGGGGAAGACAACGAAGGTGATACTGGAACGAACATGTAAACAGAATGCAAGACGACAGACTTCCACGTGTCGCCCTTCGAGGGAACCCAGCCGGAAGAGGATTACCGGGAGGACCTCCGAGGAGATGGCGTGACGGCTGGCAGTCCACGTCACAAGAAGGGGAACAAGCGGAACAAACGGAACAAACAGATCATGATCTATAGGAAGAGGAAGAAGAAGAAGTTTTGTTTGATGTGTACCAACTTGAATGAAATGTTCCTTATGCGTGGCGTTCGGGACAGCTATTATCAAAAGTCGGCCGGCCCATGCATGCGAAAACGTGCAAGATATGTAATATCTCGCAAGCCATGACGGCATGCACGGGAGAAAATAGGCGCTTACGATGAGCGATTGGCCGCACACAAGGAGCACAAAACACCAAAAATATATTCTCAGTTTCTCGAAAGTCAACTGTCCAACTTACGACCAACTTCTATCTGCTAAAGAGGAATCTCTTCACCCTGCCATGACAGCATGCACAGAGTTTTCTCACTAAACAGCACTATATAAATTGTCATACTATTATATTATATTATTAATAACTGTCATGTGCCGACTGTGATAATTTCTATATAGAAAAGATCTTTTGAAAGGAGATTTCGTGAACACAAATCTGCCTTAACAAATCCTCTAATTTATTCTGAAACGGCCAATCATTGTCTCCGTGAAAACCACACATTTTCTATCGATGATGCCAAATTCTTACATATCAGTAGTAATGGAAATAAATTGGACAGATAAGAGACCCTAGAAATTTCAAAGTCACTGCATCGGGGTGAACATCTGGCAAACACATATATACCAAGAATCTTTCAGCTGCTCGCCGAGATTATCCCATGCCTCCCCCAACCCCCAGTCCCAAACGCGAATATTTACCGTTAGAAGTGTGTATCTCGGTAACAGTTCGAACGGAATTTAGTTTTGTTAGTGCTCCCCTGATGATGAAGTGAAAGCCTTGAAACCAGTAGGGTTATACCGTTACAACAAAGTGGAATAAACAGTGTTTGATAAAACAAATTACAATTGTCATTTTATTATTATTATTTATCCTTTTTTTGCTAAGTCCAAGTTTCCGTTCCATCTGTCAAGATAGGCACCAACACACTCATTTATTAATTTCCATATCTGGACCATCAATTATGCCACGTGTTTCCAGCAGAAGGCAACAGAGATTACCCTATCATTTGCATCAATCAGGTACTACCCAAAGCATGTATAGTAGTCCCGATATTCGGAAACCTACCATATGTTGTGAGTCTTGTACATCCTACAATCACATTCAGTGCGACTTTCATTCCAGAAACCTCATCTTTACATGTTCACCTTGCATCTAATGATCACTACTCGGAGTCAGTGATATCCAAGTAAACCAAGGCAGTTGGTCTCCAGGTGCATTTGAAATTTCCAAGAGCTTCATCCATTCGTCAGATGATTTATATATCCATTTCAGAAAACACCCTTTATCCAGAGGAATCGTCAAATCTTGCACTCTCTTGTAGCACAGTTGTTGTGTATTACATTAAGTGCTCTGTTAACCAAGAATAAAAGAATTGATGATCTCACCCCGAGGTCTTGGAACTCGAGGAAGGCTTCGTGGGCCCCGCTGGAAGCGTCGATCCTGTCCGCCTCTCTGTTGAAGGACTGCAACTGCAAACACTGGCTCAGCAAGGCATGTTTCTTCTTCCAGTCTGCACAAAATAATAATATTTTAGTAACACTATAAATTATTACATTTTCTTGCAGCATTATCAAATTTACATATTCCATCAGCAACACAGGAATGCTAAGAAACGCATCAATTTAGGTCAGTCCACGAGAAATGTTCTTCTGAGTCTTCTTCTTCTTCTTCCCAGTGTCATGTCAGGTCCCCCCAATGTTGACTATCACCTCAGAGTAGACATCTTTGTCCCCGGCAGCCCGAAAAAGATCTCCAACGCCCCTTATACCAGTTCAATCACGTATATTGCGAAGCCAGGATATTTGCCTCCTGCCAACACCTCTTCGGCCTTCTATTTTGCCTTGGATGATCAGATGCAGTAATTTGTACTTTGCTCCTATAACTACATGACCCAAGTAGGACACCTTTCGGATTTTAATATTAGTCAGCAACTCTTTATCAACTTTGGCTTTTTGATGAACCCTCGTGTTGCTGACCATATCCGTCCAGGGTATCCGTAGCATTCTCCGGTACATCCACATTTCGAATGCTTCCAGTCGGTTCATACTACCAACTTTGAGGGCCCATGATTAAACTCCATGCAATAACACTGACCAAATGTAGCATTTAGGAAAAAATAATCCTAAGCCTAGAAAAACAAAATTCTTCGTACAGTATTTAGACCAGTTATGAAAGAAACAAGCTTTCGTAGTTTCTTCAGTTGTAAGAAAAGGTATTATTCCTATGCAAGGACTCATTACAGAACAGATCAGCCAGGCCTGGCTGATCTGTTCTGTAATGGGTCCTTGCATAGACCTGACAGATCTGGCAAAGTAAGTGTCATGATCTAGGTCCAAATGATACGCTTTCTCCGTTCAGTAGATATGCAACATTTATGGAATTCCGCCATACTAGTTATAGTTTACGGAGTTTTCATAAATTTTCGAACTTAATCCGTTCACGAAGGCTGTTCAAAAACTAAATAAACTTTTCCCATAAGAAGTAATGTTGATTGGATAAATCAGTTCTGGACCCCCAAAAATACACATTGCGGCAACACAATCAACAGACTGAAGAAATGATAATACAACTGCACTTTCTGTGAACTGAGGAGAGCTGATGGCATAAGTGGAAGGTGATGAAGCAAATGGTTATCCACTTTGCACAGATTTCTCCTGTTACACAAAGAGGGTCTGCTTCTAGATAGCATTATTCGTAAGGAAGAATATTATCCAGGATTCTTCTCATACTGCTAGGCAGTTCCCAGATTCCTTGCACGGCTATATTTATTAGGTACATATAAACTTATTGCTTTTAGAATCGCGGGACAGTTAAAGCAACCTTGGAAAACCTTCAGTAGGAATATAGCAATAGATTCTTGCCGTCTTGTTTGGAGGCTTCTAAAGTTACACACCGTGAAAAGTACGACATGGTGAGCATATTTTGGGTAATCGCCCTTTGTTCTGTACCATAGATATCTCAGAAATATTTGTTCTATATATTCTTATATTTGAGCTGATGAGGAGGCCAAAGTGCAGATGCAAATTCTAATTTAGTTTCGAAGGATATTGGTACTGTTAAATTCTCTCATTAATTACCTTCATCAACGGTAGCTCTGTCAGCCTTCAGCAGAGCCACCTTCTCGGCGACTTCGGTCATTCCAGGGTTGCCTTTCACCAGCTTCTCTCCTAGCTCGATAACCTCGTTGAGCCTGTATTGTAAAAAGAGAAATGTAAGTGGATTGTACAATTGTTATCATCATAATTACCATCACACGCTCAGGCATCACTATACCTGCCAGATATAACAACAGTATAATGAGAGATTTTGATAATACTCACTCATCTCTGTGCGCATTGATGTCATCCGAGAGATCTTGGTGTTGTTTGATCAGGTCTTCTGCAGTGGCAACGTCCTTGGCTTTGATATCCGCAGCCAACTGTTCCTTCACCACCTGAGAATTAAAAAAAAATTGTTTCAGACTTTTTTAATTGATCCTGTAGATTTCCGCGACACCTTTATTCCATGGAATGTGGATTTTATCCATGACTCTATCTCACAATTTGTTTACGTGCTTGGCTACCGCTCTTTAGAAAAGATCTACGCACGTCTATATACATATAAAAATTGTTAGCAGAAAAATAGCAAATCCTTTGTTGAATGATAAATTTTTGTTTAATATACCTGAAAATTATGATTGTTTTCGGTGCCTAATTGACGTAATAACACTATAATGGCCGATGATACAACATGCGTACTATGTCCTTGTCAATCATTACTAGCTGATGGTACCACATGTGTATCATGCTTCCACCAATGGTTACTGTCCACTGATACAACCCTTGTACTACATTTTCCTCAACCACTATTGCACGAAGGCACATCCCATGCGTCATTTTATTTTTTGACCAGAATACATTTTAACTGCATATTTGTTTTGTAAGTTTATGTTATAGAGTTAAATAAAAAATTACTGTCTTCCCATGGAGGACGTCGTTGCCAAGTTGACAACATGTGACCATCTTGGTATATTTATTTATTGTTAAGGCATCAACACTGTGGAGGTTTAAGGACATTGTAATTTGTTTAGTCCAACACTGTTTATTGCACTTTATGCAATGGTATAACCCTACCGGTTTCAAGGTTTTCACCTCATCATCAGGGGAGCACAAATAAGACTGAGCGGTGAGATCTTGGGAATGCATGTGTTTGCCAGATGTTCACCCCGATGCACTGACTTGGATATTTCTAGGGCCTCTAATCTGTCCAATTTATTTCCATTACTACATGCAAGAATTTGGCATCATCGATAGAAAATATGTGATTTTCACGGTTATAAACAAATTACAATTGTTTTTTTTAACAATTTTAAGTTCACATTCATAACAAATTACTTCGTTCCACATGGCCACATCAATCTTAAGTTCACATTCATAACAAATTACTTTGTTCCACATGGCCACATCAATCTTAAGTTCACATTCATAACAAATTACTTTGTTCCACATGGCCACATCAATCTTAAGTTAACATTCATAACAAATTACTTTGTTCCACATGGCCACATCAATCTTAAGTTCACATTCATAACAAATTACTTTGTTCCACATGGCCACATCAATCTTAAGTTCACATTCATAACAAATCACTTCATTCCGTATTGTCATACATTGTCACCGCATGTCAAGTGCACGCATTTCCACAGCATTTATTCGGCTCCTTTCAACCTTTTTCCACATCCTCGTTTCACTTCCATACATCAAAGTTGGTACTAAATACTGCTCTGGACTCTGATCTTAGCAAATTTTGATACTCTATGGTACTATATACTGCTGTAAACTATCATCTTAGCAAATTTTGATACTCGATGGTACTAACATATATACTGCTGTAGACTCTCATCTAAGCAAATTTTGATACTCGGTGGTACTATATACTGCTGTAGACTCTCATCTTAGCCAATTTGGATACTCGATGGTACTAACATATACTGCTATAGACTCTCATCTAAGCAAATTTTGATACTCGATAGTGCTATATACTGCTGTAGACTCTCATCTTAGCAAATTTTGATACTTTGCTAAGATGAGAGTCTACAGCAGTATATAGCACTATCTACAGCAGTATAGAGCCCCGTTGACACAATATCATAGTTATACTTTCTTTAAAAAATAAGGTGTAAACCAGTAATGTAAAAACTGTACAGGGTTTCAAAAACATGCACGCGCTTTGGAATATAAATATTTGGTCATGCTCTGTAACTGTATTTAACCAGATGAATGTAAACTACCTGCAACCAGCTCAGAAGACTAGCACTGCTTCGGATGAAGATCTGATGTCCCACGGCACTCTCGAGACGAGCGCGCCTTTCTTCAGCCTTACCCTGGCACTCCTCCCACATTGCCTGCACCTCCCGTTGCCGAGAATCCACGTTGGCTCGCTCGTTAGGGTACGCCAGCTTCACACTAGAATCGTCAATATGTTAAAATATATCTATATAAATAAAATAAATATAAGTTTATTATAGCAACACAATATGTAGCAGTATATATTAACTAATAATAAAATGAAACAAAACATTCTGTGACCGTGAAGTGAAAACAAAACAAAATATATACTATATGCAGAAGCTTATTCCAATTTTGAACATACATACCATCCATCATCTCTCTTTTGAGCAGGCAGAGGACAGAGACTTACATTCTTCCCCTCTTTCATATCCCTACATCTTCTTATACAATTCCTAGGACTTTTTACATTTCTTTCTTTCTAAATATCATTCACTTGATCCAATCATACTTCCTTGGTTTTTCTCTACCACATCTTCCACTCACATTTGCACTATATACTTATTTTGTTTGTCGTTTTTCATTCATTCTTTTCACATACCCAAACTATCTCAGAGTGTTCTTCTTCATCTTACTCAACACACCAGCCTTAACCCTTCCCTTACGGTGTTAAAATTGAAACGCGTGCTCCGGTGTTGGGTAGTGAGTACGCGATCAAAAATTAGCGATTTTAAATCGGAAAAATAAGAACATTCATAGATAATCCCCTTAATTAATTATAATTGAAGTTAAAAATTATAATAATTGAGGTTTATTTGCTGAAAACATTAAAAAACCATCTGGCAACGCTCACGGAACGGGAGTACGTGTAACCTATTTGCAAGCCTAGAAGCTACTGTGGCGCGGAACGTCAGTCGCATACCCCGGCGCTTACGCATGCGACGTTGAGACAATTCAGCTCCTCGCAATTCAGTCTAGTATGCAAGAGTGAGATGCAAATATAGTGTCGCGCTTCCCGCATACTATTCACCTATCGTCAAGACACAAGGTCGAGGCACTCACAGCGTTTAAATGCGAATTTGTTTCCGATATCTTCACAAAATACCTACGATGTAGTCGATAAATTCTGATTATTATTAATATTATTTTTTTAAATCAATGCGTAAATATATTATGGAGGAATACCTAAAATTTTAACCTTGTATTTATTATATTTATAGATTCCAGTCTGGTTTTAACTTAAGACCTCTTCAACATCTTTCTCGTTGGTTAGAATTTATTACCACAAGGCAATAAGCCCACCAGGTTGTACTGTATACAATACAATACAATATCACTCCATATATTGTTCTAAGTGTACGTATTTCTATAGCACTTATTCAGCTCTTTTTAGTCTTGTTTCACTCCCATACATCAAAATTGGTACTAAAATACTGTTGTGAAAACTATTTTAGTACCAACAATCAGAAGGTATCAAAATCTGCCTAGATTCGAGTATACAGTGAAACCCTGTTTTTACGTTTTTGAAGGGACTGATAAAAACGTAATTGGAGGGAAAACGTAGATTCGGGGTGAGAAAAAAAATTGAAAATTATTTTTTATTTAGATAATCACGCAAATCAGAAAACTTTTTTATTATCGTAGCCAAAATTGTAATGGGTATCTCCAAATCACGCGCGAGCGAAACACGTGAACCAACAACGTGTTTATTCACTTTTTCGAGAATTTTCCTTTTCTCTTGAATCGATAATGTTTTTCTTTGCTGAGACCTTATTCGAAGGGATTCAACGAAAAATTAAAAGAAATGAAAAAAATGTAAATTGATACACGAAATACATGACAATTGAAATTGTACGTACACGACCGATACGTTTAAAACACAAGCACAGATTGAGTTGCCTATACAGTCTACCTGCCTCTGATTCGCTAAATTTCCCACCAATTGCATCGTATTACACGACTCCTACGACGTAACCTTGACCATGAGCGCTGCAGGCGCACACGTGTCTATATATAGAAACAACATATTTCTGCTTCCTAGTATTCATTTCAAATATTTTAAATTGTCGCACATTTTATTAAATATGTTTATCGATTGATTTGCATTTTAAATATTTCAAACGTAAATTGCGGGAAATAAAAACCTAAAAGCGGGTACTAAATGTACTAAAATAAAACGGGATTGTAAAAAATTTAACACAAATAGCGGGAAAACGTGAATTTCGGGCACGTAAAAGCGCGGTTTCAACTGAATTTATTTTGGTACTCCGTTAACTTTGTACCCTATTGTAACACGCCGTGTTTGCTATCACTCGTAACACTTCCATCATCTAAAAAAATACTACCTAAATAGCAGAATTCTTCCGCATGCTCTAATCTTTCATTACTCGCCCATATATCACATTTACTTCCACACATTTCTACCACCATGACTTTTAGAAATATTCATTCTCAGATCTTTCTCTTCGCATCTCAGACTCTAATTCTTCCTCATTCTCCGCTAACTCTACCATGCCATCAGCATACAGCAATCCGCAGACATTCCCATTTGAATGCCACCCATTGGATTCTGTAATTCCTTCACATGCACGAAGTAACTGACATCACAAAGAGGTTATACTTGAGAAAATGTAGGATGGTCCCTGTGACATTTGAAATGTCATGTCTCAAAGGGATGGGGTAAAATCGTTTTTTTTTACAAATCGAATAGTTTTTTTATAAATCGAAAAAAAAAATTCTCTAAACTGAAGTTTTAATTCCTAATTTTCATTATACTGACTTTCTAATGTATTGTATGATTTGTATCTATCTTTAAATAGGCCAAGATCAACTATGAATTAATACCAATTACGAACATTTAATTTTAGGTATAAAAAAATTGAAAATCCAATTATCGTATACCCCATCCCTAGCCAATGCAGACTAACGTAGTGACTTTTGAAAAACGTCACCAAATATTATTTGATTTTAACAAACTGCCACACTTTTGCTAATTTGTAACAAGATGTATTAATTTGTCATTATTGTTAGTTTTATGTAATGTATTTTATGTACCTAAATAACTTGCTATTTATTAGAATCGAGGCTTATATTAAAGTTGATAAAATAATTAAAATTACTGAACGTCGTTACAAGGTTGTATTGGGGCAAATTTTTGATCTGTCACTCGACCATGCTACATTTTCTCAAGTATAGTCCTGATCAATTTAACGGGTCTATTTTACTGCCATCTACCTCTATTCGGAGTGTAAGTACGCTGATGATGAAGTAGCATTCATGAAGATTCATTTGAAATGTTAAACAATACCTGTCAGCGAGCATATGCACGCGTGCCACCTTATCTTGTAGCGGAGCGAGCTCCCGCTCGAGCTGTGCATGCCGTCTCTGCAGCGCCCTCACCGTGTGCAGATCTGCACCCAGTTCCGCCCCCTCCAGCTGCCTACTCTTCTCCAGCATCCACTCGCGAGCTTCTTGGCACGTACGCTCAAACAGCTCAACACTGGAATACAGAAAAACCTTATTAGATCTTATTAGAAAAAACTTATAATTCTTTTAACGTGTTCCTCGCGGGAAGCACAAACGCCTGTGATCTGATCTGTAGCATTCCTTTGTGTATTTTACGTAATGTTTAGTTTATCTCCTTTATTTAATGAGTCTCCTTAAGAGTAATTACTATTATTTATTAACAGAAAATTACTTGAATGTCATGTTTACTTGGTGGTGTAATCAAATATAAGTGGTTCTAAACAAAATACGCGTTTAAATTTAGAAATTAAAAAATGCCGAAATTGTGCCGCGCACAGGATTCGTGGAATTTGATTTTTAACGCGGTGTACAGGTTAAATATTAAAAGTACATGCAAAACTAGCTTAGAGTTTCTTAAGAAAACTGAACTACATTTCCAAGAGCAATCTCTCCCAACCTGTCTCAAACGGAAGGTATTTAACCAATGCATCTTACCAGTACAGTGGTACCTCGGGTTACGAACTTAATTCGTTCTTTGATTCCGTTCGCGAGTCGAAATGTTCGCGAACCGTAACAATTTTTCCCATTGAAATTAATGTAAATACAATGAATCCGTTCGCCCGCCCCAGAAACATATTGTTTGTTGACTTTTTTATGGATGTATGTAAGGCAAAAATATATAATATAAAACATACAATGTTCACAACACGCACACCTGAGTACAACTAATGCGCCGTTACAACTAATTCGTGAGCCGAGGCATTATACGCAGGTTGAGTCAAAATTTGTTGGGAAATTGTGTTCGTAAGCCGATTTGTTCGTAACTAGAGGCATTCGTGACCCGAGGTATGACTGTATTGACATGTGGATGTGAAACATGGACGCTTATTGTGCGAATGAAAGAAAAGCTCCAGACAACACAGCGCAGCATGGAGAGGTGCATGTTAGGTTATAACAGAGCACACCGCAAACGCAATGAGTGGATATGCGCCCAAACAAAAGTTGATGTTATAGAGGTCCCAAAAAAAACGTCGCCCAAACAATGAACCATTGTTGGATGTATGAAGTTATCCAGTGGTACCCAATAGGAAAAACTAGGTCTGTCAGAAGACTGAAGGCACACTGGTTGGACGAAATACGTAAGCAAGCAACTATTACATGGCAGCAATGTGCAAAGGACAGTATTTCTTGGAAACAACTTGAAGAGAGGCTTATATCCTGCAGTGGATGAATCTAGGCTGACGATTAAAAGTACAATTTATATAATGCCGTTTCAAGATAAATTTCTCCTCGAGAGCGCTCTAACTGAGAATTCGAACCCGTTAATTTCCGTCTCGGCATCCAACCTAATACGTTTGACTATGATCTGTTATTGAATTACGTACCCCTTCTTAAACTCTCTGAAAGAAGGATTATATTAAATTTAATGTTTCCGTACTAGATTATTCACAATACCGTTGATAGTCCAATTATACCAACTAAAATAGGTTTTTACATTCCTGCTAGAAACACGCGAAACCTTTTAACGTTGAAATGTGCCGATAGCAATTTGTGAGACTCTCTCGCAGTAGAAGTGAAACTTCTTAGCTCCTAGAAAAAGTTGATTATATGCATTGCTTGTTCTCCATTTGTTAATGATATTTTAGGATCAGAAAATGGTTATATTAATTAATTAATATAAATAAATTGTATTGATAAATTATTTAAAAATAATTAATAATTATTTATTATTAATTTATTATTAATAATTATTATATTAATTAATAATTAATTAATTATAATTAATATAAACATTATTATTATTATTAATTATAAATATTAATTAATATCATTAATAATATTATTAATAATATTATTATAAATAATAATTATTATTAATAACAATACAATATAATCAAGTTATCTATGGTACACACATTTGCCAAAGGCTTTACCAATACACAAATTTATTACTTAAAAACTAAAGGACTAAATCTAATTCATATACCAGGTCTGTAAATATGAAACCGGAATTTGCTCATAGATGGCTCTAGTTGTCAATGTAGTGACTGTCAACCTGCATCATTGGCGCCATTTCTTGCATTTACATTTGTCATTAAGACTTTTATCTCGCAACAATACAAGTTTAATACAACTACATATGTTTTCATAGCGTTGAACATGTCTGTTTTTGTGCCTGAAAACTACGATTTGCGGACAGCATTGATTTTCTGTTACCATTTGAAGAAAACTGCTGCAGAATCGCATCAAATGCTTGTCGAAGCTTACGGCAAGCATGCTCTTGGTAAATCACAGTGCTTTGAATGGTTTAAAAAATTCAAAAGTGGTGATTTTGACGCGAGAAACGAAGAACGTGGAAAACCACCGAGAAAGTTTAAAAGCAAAACCGGTCAAGGAAACGATTGAGGCGTTTAGTTGGCAAATACTTTCGCATGCGGCTTACTCACCAGACTTGGCTCCATCCGATTACTACTTATTTGCATCGATGGGACACGCACTTGCTGAGCAGCGCTTCACTTCTTACAAAAATGGCTCGATGATTGGTTTGCCTCAAAAGAGCAACAGTTTTTTTGGAGTGGGATCCACAAATTGCCAAAGAGATGGAAAAAATGTGTAGCTAGCGATAGGCAATACTTTGAATAAAATATTTTTAACTATTTTCATACAATAAATGTGTATTTTCTATAAAAAAATTCCGGTTTCATATTTACAGACCTGGTATTTTCATAATTTCCTACCCGTCATTATTATGTTTAATAATCTACATCGAATTCACAGCATCCTTCCATATTTCAAATGCATCTATTCTACATCTTAACTTACCTAGATGCCCCCTCGAGGCTTTTCTCCTTCTGCTCGCGCAGTCGGTCCAGGTTGTCCCACAGGCGCTGCAGCTGGTTAGCCCGCGCCCTCGCTCTGTCGAGCTGCGCGTGCTTCTGCTTGGCCAGCTCCTCTACGCCGGAATGGACTCTAGCCAGGCGGGAACGGGACGCTGAGAGGTCCGTGACGAATTTCTGCAATTCAAATAACTCAATTAGGAAAAAAATAAAAAAATAGAACTCATTCTTCTCATTTTTCACCTGTTTAAAGAGCTCGATTTCTCATGAAGGTCATTCTAGCTTAGGATTTTTCACCTGTTTAAAGAGCTCAATTTCTCATCAAGGTCATTCTAGCTTAGGATTTTTCACCTGTTTAAAGAGCTCAATTTCTCATCAAGGTCATTCTAGCTTAGGATTTTTCACTTGTTTAAAGAGCTCAATTTCTCATCAGGGTCATTCTAGCTTAGGATTTTTCACCTGTTTAAAGAGCTCAATTTCTCATCAAGGTCATTCTAGCTTAGGATTTTTCACCTGTTTAAAGAGCTCAATTTCTCATCAAGGTCATTCTAGCTTAGGATTTTTCACCTGTTTAAAGAGCTCAATTTCTCATCAAGGTCATTCTAGCTTAGGATTTAAACCTACTTTTATTGACAGATTAAAAATATTGCAAAATATAAAGCTGAATATAAGGATAGGAAGGTGGTGGCTGCGGCCATTTGGTTAGGTACTTCTCCACATCTATATATGTTAAGATATCTATTAAAAGGTTTGAAACTGAATGTAGCAAAATTAAAGGTTTTAGTTAAAAAAAGAAGTGTGTGTGATGTAGGGGTTAACTCAGAAAAACTGGAGCAGGTTGACAAATTCTGTTATCTGGGCGGTATGTTAATGTGTAATGGGCGAGTTGAAAGACACATTAAAAATAGAGTAGCGACAGGAAACAAAGTAAACGGAGCACTTAATAGTATATACTACCACGCAATATCAACAGTAGCAAAATTGGCCTGTTTGAAAGAAGGCGGAATGAAGGCTTCAGAGATTAATCCATGGACAGAATGGATATTTTAAGTAAGGTGAAGAAAGAAGTTCTTAAAGATGATTCGTACATGTGGATAGACTGAATTGTGAAAGAATGACTAAGTAAGTAAAACAAGTCAAAAGCGTAACGTGTGCATGGAACACGTAGACCAAGGAAACGTGGCTGGATAAAATGGAGCAGATTTTGTTTGGTACACGTTGTCAAACTAGTTCGAGGAGTTGTGGGCTGTCCAGCATTACTACAAAGCTTAGCGTTAAATGTTCCTAACAATTACACTAGACTGCGCCGGCAAGAACTGCTCTCAATAACATACACAGCTGCTATGCTATGCCTGTTGGAAGGGCCTTAACTCTTCTGAACGGGACTGCTTCGGATATTGACATATATGGTGAACGAATAAATGTGTTTCAATATGGATATTGTATCAGACGTGTGCCGTCACCCTTGTGTGTGTGTGTGTGTGTATGTGGTATAATAATAAAGACATTGAAATTCCTTATAGGGTAGATTGACATTTATATGAACCCTGATATTTGTACGTAAATTATAATGTTTTGTATTTGCTATATTTGTATATGTTCTTAATACTTGTATTTGCTATATTGAACATCATATGTAAAATGTATGTTTGTTTGACTCCGATCGTGTTCGCGACCGCAATGGAAACTGTGACTTGCGTAGCGATGCGTCGGAGTAGGTCTGGGCCCGGTCGGCCTAAGCGGCGCACAGGACCCCGAAAGTTGTTGTATTTCGCGGGTAATGAGCGCTTGGGATGGCCGACTGACCATTAATATAGAGGGCCCCCTGATTGCGAAATATACTACTTACTTACTTCTCAGTACTACCGACTATACTGCGTTTTATTTTGAGACCCGCTACCTATTTCGACCTGCCTGAGAGGAATCTCTCCCTGCTACCTTCTTCTTCTTCTACTGGATCTTCGATTGGGAATTCGCGACCTTGATTCTCTGAGCGCGACGCGGCAACCAGCGTGCCTAGATACAGTTCTTTGTCCCCCGTCCGGTACAGATATCTTCGTACAATATTGACAATCTCCATTGCCTAGTTGGTAAGAAACTTCTTCAGTTGATAAGAAACATTTTGTTACGGGTTCGATTCCCATTGGAATCCAGATTTTTTTAAAAGGATTCCGTTTGGTTTTTACTCAAAGATCTTTAATATATTTGTAGTTGGTTGGAGACGTATAATACGTGGATTTGAAATGTGGTGCTGGACAGCAAGGCGAATTAATGCCTCCTTTCTCGAAGAACTGACAATCACCGACAGATTGTCGGCAAAATGCCTTCGACGAGTCCTCCGATTCTTTGAGCACATTGCTCGTAACCAAGGAGTCAGTTTGGAGAGGTTTGAGGTTGTTGGAGGCGTGGAAGGATGACGCACACGAAGAAGAATCCTAATGCTTTGGACTGACCAAGTGAGAGACACCATTGGACTACCCTTAACAACTGCCCTTCGAAACGTGAAGTGCAAGGATAGATGGAGAGGAGACGTCAGAGGTTATCATGGGAGTCACGATGCTCAGTCATGAACTACACGACAGGATGATGATAGTTGGTTGGAAGACATTACCACATGTCATTATGTCTGCTAAATTGTACAGTATACAATGAAAATGTTATACGTTAATATACACCATAGATGAAGAAAGGCTATATGGACAGTCTGCAGAAGTGTATTAAATTTTACCTCATATTTCCTCTTGGCAGTGTCAACAGAATCAGTCGGATCATCAGCTCTGAGGAGCTTTTCCTTATCACGGATCCACCGCTCCAGATCGTCGCAGTCTCCGTAGAATCCGTATAGCCTGATTGCATCTTCTAATGCGGCGTGTCTGTCATTTGCCAACTCTACCAAGCGCTCTGTAAAAAGAAAAGGAATGTCATTAAGAAACTGTTTTTTTACTGCCCCACATTGGCATACTTACATTCATATTTCTACTGTAAACAAAGTACTTCTTACTATCAATAGAATTCTTCTATCAACAGAGTAGAACAAGGGTCCCAAAATAGAGCCCTTGGAACTCCAGATGTTGCCTCAACAAGACTAGACGAGAAACGATTTACAATAAATATTAAGAACGAGGGTCCTAAAATAGAGCTCTGTGGAACTCCAGATGTTATATCTACAGGACTAGAATCAAAACCATTTAAAGTAACTATAGTTCGGAAAATCTAGGATGAGTCCTGTGACAGCTCACAAATTTGCCCCAATACAACCTTGTAACGATGTTCAGTAATTTTAATTATTTTATAAACTTTAATATAAGCCTCGATTCTAATAAATAGCAAGTTATTTAGGTAAATACATTACACAAGGTTGTATTGGGGCCAATTTGTTAGCTGTCACAGGACTTATCCTAGAATTTCCGAACTATAACTGCAAATTACCAATATTTTTTTCCACAATACAATCTAGATGATACGAACGAAAAAGGGTCCCAAAATAGAGCCTAGTGGAACTCCAGATGGCACAACCACAGGACTAGAATCAAAACCATTTAAAATAACTAACAGCAAATTTCTGATACATTTTTCTACAGTCTGTCAATTTATAAAAAAAAGAGCACATATAGAGTTTTTAATTTTTCTCTACAACCTTTAATTTGATCATTTATGATATAAAAATATTTTATTCAGTTGATTGCGATTTGCAGATTGTCTCAGTAGAATTCGTCAAGTATCTGTCAATCTACAGTGGCACTTATTTTAATTGATGCTGGGTCCATTGTTTATTATCAAATGATGTCTGATCAATAGATATATAAAAAATTTAAAGCAAGTTTTTTTAACTTAAAAAATTTTAAGATATTTCTAATTGGTTTGAATAAATAACATCAAATCAATAGCCCTATGAAATAGTATTGTGTACAAGAAGTGTAATACGAGGCGTATCCAGAAAATAAGTGTACTGAGCCTCTCACGACCGGATGGATTTTATTTTCGACATGTTGGCTACACTTCCGTGTAGCCTGACCCTTCCCCTCCGCAACGAGACCGGTTTGAGGTCAGTACGTTGAGAAGTGTCGACGCGACAACACGTTTCGTGATAAATGTCAAACCAATCTCCCGCCAAGTGCGAAATTTTGTAAAAAGGCAAGAGTTTTTGAGGCGCTGCAAACTCCATGGAGATGAATTTCTCCGCTCCATCGTTACTGGAGATGAAACTTGGGTTGCACACTACACGCCTGAAACCAAAAGGCAGTCTCAACAGTGGCGTCACACCTCTTCACCTTCCGCCAAAAAGTTCAAAACCACAATTTCAGCCAAGAAAATCATGGCATCCGTGTTTTGAGACTCAAGGCATAATTTTAATTGAATATATGCCTCAAGGGGAGACCATCAACTCAGCAGCGGAGGGCGATTCAGAACAAGAGGAGAGGCATGCTGACACAGGGAGTCTGCCTGCTGCACGACAATGCAAGACCACACACGGTCAACGCCACGAAGGAACTGCTCGCCTCGTTTAAATGGGATGTCCTGAACCATCCCGCGCATTCCCCTGACCTAGCACCTTCAGATTACTATCTCTTTACCTCCCTGAAGCTGCACATGGGTGGAAAAAGGTTTTCAATCGACGAGGAGGTAAAGGAGGAGGTGGAGAAGTGGACGGAGGGGTTGGCGGGAAACTACTTCGAGGAAGGCATCAAAAAGTTGATACCCCGCTTCACCACCTGCATTGAGAGGAATGGCGACTGTGTCGAAAAATAGCTTATATATTAGGTCCCCACATACGAAACCGGCGTTTTGCCGTACTGGCAACTTTGATCTCAAATATCTTCTCTTTGGTTAGGAATTTCAAACTCAAATTTATACAGCTATTTACTCAAGTATTTGTGTTTCGAAAATTATAATTCATTTGTTTTTTCCTCAATTGTTTTTTTTCTTTGCGTCACTCAGTTTACAAAATGGAAAACTTGAAATATCGCGTTATTTACGAGTACGAGTTCCACCGTGGCACCAGTGCTGCAGAAACGGCTCGAAGGATTAATGATGTGTATGGCGACGGTGCCGCAAAAGAAAACACAGTGCGTTTTTGGTTCCAACGTTTTCGTTCTGGAAATTTCGACCTGCAGAAAAAGTCCCGTGGACGGCCGGAGACCAAAGTTGATAATGAAGAATTGAAGGCTATTGTGGAAGCGGATCCATCGCAAACCACGTCCGAGTTAGCTGCAGGCTGCGGTGTTAGTGATAAAACTGTTTTAATCCACTTGAAGCAAATTGGGAAGGTGAAAAAGCTTGAAAGGTGGGTACCTCACGAATTGAGTGAAGCAAATCAACAAACGCGCGTTGACTGCTGCGTTGCATTACTCAACCGGCACAATAATGAAGGGATTTTGAATCGAATCATTACCTGTGATGAAAAGTGGATCCTGTATGATAATCGGAAGCGCTCATCGCAATGGCTGAACCCTGCCGAACCAGCCAAACCATGCCCCAAGCGAAAATTGACTCCAAAAAAGTTACTTGTGAGCGTTTGGTGGACTAGTGCTGGTGTCGTTCACTACAGCTTTCTTAAATCTGGCCAGACGATTACGGCAGATGTCTATTGTCAGCAACTGCAAACCATGATGGAAAAGCTAGCTGCTAAACAACCGAGGCTGGTTAATCGCTCTAGGCCACTGCTGCTTCATGATAACGCTAGACCACACACTGCACAACAGACGGCTACCAAATTAGAAGAGCTTCAATTGGAATGTCTAAGACATCCACCGTACTCTCCGGACCTTGCCCCGACAGATTACTATTTTTTTCGAAATTTGGATAACTTCTTGCAAGTGAAAAAATTCAACTCCGATGGGGCAGTCCAAACCGACTTCAAAGATTTTATTGATTCCCGTCCGAATGGTTTTTTTAGTAAAGGGATCGATGAACTACCTATGAGATGGCAAAAGTGCATAGATAGCAATGGTACATACTTTGATTAAATAAATATATTATATTAAAAAAAAATCAACTTTATGTTCCTCCCAAACAAAACGCCAATTTCGTATGTAAGGACCTAATATATATTTTATGTTTGTTGGGGTCCGCACTGTGTTGCGACAGTAACGGAAATGTGACTTATGCGCGGCCATCGCAAGACAGTATCGCGCGTCTGCCGGCCTATGCATGCGCAAAACTTGCGAAAATTGAGATATTTCGCGAGTTGTGACGGCATGCACGGGCGAAAACAGGCGCTTGCGATGAGCGATCGGCCGCACATAAGAAACGCCAAAAGTCGAAAATACATTCTCAGTTCACTCCAGTCTACTGCCTTTTATTGCGGCAGTCATCCATTTATTTTACAGTCTTTGTACCGGTAATGTACACCAGTAATGTTTCAATTGGTTTGATCTTTGTCTCAAATTGTTAGAGATATGGGTGACGTGTGCAGCTTTGAGAAATACTTGAGGACATTCCTTTTCGAGAGGTCTTATCGAAATTTATGAACTCTACACATATGAGGAGATAAAATTAAAAAAAGATCATGTCCATCGGATACAAAAAATTTGTTGATAAAGCAGATTTCTTCTTATCGATGGTACGGAGCCGTTTAACATTTTCATTTCAATGAAAAAAGCATATAAATAATTTTAAAATCATAATAAAAAATCAGTATTTTTTTCAAAAAGAATCTTGTCCAGGCTTAAAACCAATCAAAAAAGATCATGTCCGAATTGACCAATCATAGCTTTCTGATTGTGTCTAGCTTCACACTAGTTCACCGGCAACTGTCAGTTTTAAATCGTATGTGCAGTGTAACATTACTATATACAGCTTTAACATATCTCCCTATGCTACATACCCTACATATATTTATACTATTATAATATTTCTTCTTATTTTGTAGCACTTTACTTATTTTATTTGATTCAAATGAAAATAAATTACTCTACCCAATTATTTTTTGCAACACTTTTATAATATTTATGAAATGGAACAAAAACCATCATGTCCCAGACCTGTTCAATAAAAAAAGATTAAAGTATAATTGTTCTTACAAAAAGGATCATGTCCATATTTTAAACTAGAATAACTATTTTAATTATTATGATTCGATTTTAAACAACAAATCAAGTCATCTTAAGCGATTTTAAGGATTTCAGATATTTTTACAATGAATTATTGTCATATATTTTTAATGCAAACAGTTTTTTGCGATTTCCCAACATTCTGATTTGGTGGACATGTTCTTTTTTGAATATCACCTCCTCATATATCACTACACCTAAAATGGAATGTGTTACTATCACGTATCAAAGGTTCTACAAAGGTTTCTTTGTAGTTCGTCTTCACTTGGTAATTTCTGATGCAGGGAAGTAGTTCCTAGTCACCACCTTCCCATCATATGTATATAAATTGTCCTTTTATTATTGTTAGTCCTTACCATATTTATATAAATTGTCCTTTTATTATTATTAGTCCTTACCATATTTATATAAATTGTCCTTTTATTATTATTAGTCCTTACCATATGTATATAAATTGTCCTTTTATTATTATTAGTCCTTACCATATGTATATAAATTTTCCTTTTATTATTATTAGTCCTTACCATATGAAGCGTTGATCCTCTGCCTGCGAGCGTCCACGCTATCGTGCTGGTCTTGCGCCACAGGTTTCTGCGCTGGCTTCCATGGAGCGCGACGACTCACATTGGCCGGTACTCGCACCTTGACCACCTGTTTGGTCAGCACCGTTTTCTTCACGCGTTGCACTGATTTCACTTTTTCCGGACGTCTCACTTGAACCTAATAAAGACATAATTTATTATAACCACCATTTTAGCAAGACGTCTCGTACACACTCGTTTAATGTTACGACACTCGTAGACAGTTCAATCCATGATCAATATATTAGCCGCAATAGTTGCATTGTTTAATTCATTCCCTACTGCCGGTGTTCAAGTCCAGAAGTATCCATAGAAAAAACAAAATCACCCTGTACAAAACAATTATTAGAACAGTGGTGGCATATGGATGCGAAGCATGGACACTGACAGCTAAATCCGCAGAGTTGCTGGATGCTTTCGAGAGAAGAGTACTACGTAGGTTTCTGGGCCCCGTGAATGACGGCGAAACCTGGCGAATACGATACAACGACTAATATCTTCAAAGCTCCCAGGCTGTCTGTACATGTCAGACTGAGCAGATTGAGATGGGCGGACATGTGCAGAGAATGCTGTCATCACGAGCACCCAAAATAATCCTGGAAAGATACCCGGGTGGAAGGAGAGTGGGCAGGCCAAGGCTGCGATGGGAGGACGAAGTTGAGAGGGACGCAACTCGGCTGCTGTAGGCGCAGGATTGGAAGGTCGTGGCGGAGAACAGGAGGAATTGGAGGCGAAGATTGATGGAAGCCAAAGCTCGATATGGGCTGTAAGACCATCGAAAGAAGAGAAAAGTTGCATTGTTTAGTTAATTCATATAACATGAGAGCAACTTCCTTATCAACCCTTCCCTTACTGTGCTAAAAACATCATTGAGATCTGGTGATGTCGACTGAGACATTTAAAAATTAATGTTTTTAAAAAAAAAAATATTTCCGGATTTTAAAGAACACTATCTGGAAAAACAAGTATATGAACATCAAAAGCAAGGTGAGGATATATAAGACCTGTGTCCGCCCCATAATGACGTACAGCATAGAATCCAGAGCCGACATTGTCAAAACCAAAAATTTCCTTCGAACCAGCGAAATAAAGGTACTCAGGAGTATCGCTGGCAAAACCCTTTGTGATAGAGTCCGAAACACAGAAATCCAAAGGATGTGCGAAGTTGAAGATATTGTCAGATGGGGACGACAGAAAAGAAGGTTCTGGAACGAACATGTATCCAGAATGGCGGAACCAAGAACCGTAAGAATGGCCAGGGACAGTATCCTCCGAGCAAGCAGACCTCCAGGACGACCTCCCAAAAGATGGAATGAAAGCTGGCAGTCAACGTCACAAGAGGGAAACGATGATGCACAACCATGACAGGCCAACAGGCCTAAAAGAGGAAGAAGAGAAAATAATAAATGTTTAAACTGCTACTCATTTTTTTAGTCAGGATAATCATTTTACTAAAAATAAATGTCGAATTATAATAAAATAAATGAGAAAAACACCCGTACAAGTAACACGTTACGATCCGTGTCAGTAACACGTTACGATCGCAACGGTAATAAAATATGATTCAAGACAAAATACAATAATTTGCAAATAAGTGCCAGAAATAAGTTTCGTATCGATCCACCCACCCACCTGAATGATCCTGGGCTCAATCTCCCTAACGTAGTTGGCCGGGACGAACCCGTCAGCGCCGTCGGCCTTGCGCACGGACCACCAGTCTGGGTTAGTCTTGTTCAGCAGTAGCATCTCCTCACCCTTGGTCATAGTCATTCCCTGACCGATGAACGCGTACAGTGCTTTCACCTGGAACATAAAATAAATTAATAGTCGGCGGCCGTGATCTAATGATTAACCTTCGATTCCTAGCGGATTAACTACCGGACTGGTTATATTCTTAGACCGTTTTACATCTGAATTTATGTTTTTCTGTATCTTTTATATTGCTTATCATAAATTTTTATAGTGATGTTATGCAACACAAAAATACCGCTATATAAACCAACCTAACGAAAGTATGCAGCAGATTAATCCTAATTATCAACATTCTACGCACGAGATTATTATCAACATTCTACGACATAAGAGATTATTATCAATATTCTACAACATGAGAGATTATTATCAACATTCTACGACACGAGAGATTATTATTAACATTCTACAACATGAGAGATTATTATAAACATTCTACGACACGAGAGATTATTATGAACATTCTACAACATGAGAGATTATTATCAACATTCTACAGCTTGAGAGATTATTATCAACATTCTACGACACAAGAGATTATTATCATCATTCTACGACACGAGGGATTATTATCAACATTCTACAACATGAGAGATTATTACCAACATTCTACGATACGAGAGATTATTATCAACATTCTACGACACGAGATATTATTATCAACATTCTACGACACGAGGGATTATTATTAACATTCTACGACACGAGAGATTATTATCAACATTCTATGACACAAGAGATTATTATCAACATTCTACGACACGAGGGATTATTATCAGCATTCTACGACACGAGAGATTATTATCAACATTCTACGACACGAGAGATTATTATCAACATTCTACAACATGAGAGATTATTATCAACATTCTGCAATATAAGAGAATATTATCAACATTCTATAACACGAGAGATTATTATCAACATTTTACGACACGAGATATTGTCGAGATGCTGAAAATATCAAAAACCACCATCTACGATAATTTAGTGAAACTTGGCTGCATGAATCTTTGAGCAAAATACTCCGTGATTCACTGCAAAAACCCAATCAAAACATTTCTTAAACTAATTAAGAAACATGGTTTCATCTACAATAATAACGAGTAAAAGAAATCGATGTATCGCGATAGGAAGGTCTAGCACTTGTCTTCTTTGGCAACACTGATGAAAAATACATGATATTGTATGTCTGTAGTGTTAGGTTAGGTTACCTGCGGGAAGCTCCTCTCCTCGATAACAGTCTTGTGCTCAAGTCGTTCCACAGGTTCCTCTTCCCAGACCTCGGTAGGCACCAGTTTGGTCTCGTTCACCCATTCCTCGGCAGGGGCGCTATCTGTCTCTGCGTTTCCACTGTCTTCACTTGCCAGCTGAAACATTCAATTAGAAATTCAATACACACTTAATTGTTATTGCACCTTTGCTGAAGTGCAAAGTATAGGGTTGTTGCAAAAATAATGGACAATTTTAACACTGGTGTCCGCATAAATTAACCGCTAGATTGATGTAAAATTGGTGCTTTATACCTTACGTTAGAATGGTGTATGTTAAAATAGTGCCACAGTACGTAACCGTTACCTAACTGTCAGCTTTCGTGTGACACCAATGTTTTCCCCAGCAATAAACGGTCAGCTTGTATGTGACACCAACATGTTACTACAACAACTAACCGTCGGCTTTCATGTAACAACACGTTGGTGTCACAGGACATGAAAGTGTTATATATAATTTCAAACGTTCTTTATTAGAATATATTTATAAATTTTTATGACATTTAGGAATCTGCTGTATTTACTTTTATTGAGTCCGGCATTCAATTAACATTACTTTAACCATTCAGAAATGGGATTAAAAAAAGGAAAATTACGTGTAATTTTTTTTGTGTGAATTTAAACATGCGTATTATGCATCTTAAACACCACACAATATTAACAAAACAGGCGGTGAGGGAACCACTTCTGAACAAACACGTAAATTTTAAAAATGAAGGGGGTCGAGGAAGTCCTGCTACTGTTGAAAACGACTAATTAAAAGCTTTATTGGAAGAAAATACGCAACAAACGGTACGAGAAATAGCAAAATAATTGGGTGTTGGTGCTGTTACAATTTCTGTACATTTAAAACAAATTGAAAACCTTTATAAGTGGGTTCCACACGAACTTCACGATAACCAAAAAACAACCAGCACTGATTAATCGAAGAGGACCCATCTTTCTTTACGATAATGCAGGACCTCTAAATGGGTAATTGACAATTCAAAAAATTTACGATTTAGGCTAAGAAACATTACCTCATCCACCTTACTCACCCAACCTATTTTCACCTTTTCAAGCACCTCGATAACTATTTACGGTAGAAAAAAATCAATAACAGAGAAGCAACAAAAAATGCCTTTAAGGAATTCTTCGACTCTAATCTGCCTGTTATTTTTTTGGGAATAAATAAACCTGTTATTTATAAGGGAAAATGCGTAGAATTAAATGGATCTTACTTTGATTAACCCTTCCTTTATGGTGTTAAAATTGAAACGCGTGCTCCGGTGTTGGGTAGTGAGTACGCGATCAAAAATTAGCAATTTTAAATCGGAAAAATAAGAACATTTATAGATAATCCCCTTAATTAATTATAATTGAAGTTAAAAATTATAATAATTGAGATTTATTTGCTGAAAACATTAAAAAATCATCTGGCAACGCTCACGGAACGGGTGTACGTCTAACCTATTTGCAAGCCTAGAAGCTACTGTGGCGCGGAACGTCAGTCGCATACCCCGGCGCTTACGCTTATGCTTGCGACGTTGAGACAATTCAGCTCCTCGCAATTCAGTGGAGTATGCAAGAGTGAGATGCGAATATAGTGTCGCGCTTCCCGCATACTATTCACCTATCGTCAAGACACAATGTCGAGGCACTCACAGCGTTTAAATGCGAATATGTTTCCGATATCTTCACGAAATACTGATGTAGTCGATAAATTGTGATTAATATTAATATTATTTTTTAAATCAATGCGTAAATATATTATGGAGGAATACCTAAGATCTTAACCTTGTATTTATTATATTTATAGAGATATTGATGGTTATTAGAAGCAACGTGTAGAAGATACCCAACACAGGGAAGGAAAGGTTAATAAATTGATTTATTCTTAAGGTATGTTTGATTGAATTTGATGGTTAAAATGAGACATTATTTGACAGAACTTAATAAATAAATAAATTGTTTATTATTCAATTCATGATAGAATATGGAAAAGAAATGATTAGGGATGAACGTGAACTAAGGCTGGTGTGTTACGTAAGATGAAGAGGTGCTCAATTCGACACGGAGACGGCGAGATGGTATGTATATATGTACCTGCAGATAATTAATGCCCTGATGGATGAGACGGTCAGCCTGTGCGTTGAGTGTTCCCAGTTCTGTCTTGTACGAGGAGAGCTCTCCTTGTAGGCCTCGGTGACGACTGAGCAGGGCTTGTGCTGATGGTTCGTCATTGCCCAGGTCTGAAGAGCTAGCCAGGGACAATTTGTCCTTCAACCACGATTCAGCCTCGTTGGCGTCTGCGTAGAACTGAAAATAAAGGTTTTTTTGTTATAAAAAATGTTTACGATGGTATGCTTGAGAATACATATTTACAAGAAAGTGTAATAAAGAACTAAATGATAAAGTATTCGAATTCAAAGTTTACGGGAAAGTGAATTTCAATATACTCGTACGTGATGCCATACATTTAAATTTCAAATTTACGAGATAGTGTCATTTTTATAGTGTGCTCAATGCTGAGCCCCGTGGTCCTCAGCCATGTCTCGAACTTTGACGCACCATTTCTTCCAGTCCTGGGCCATGTTAAATGCAGCGCTTGAAGAGGTTCCATTTACCTTCTTTATTAGATCCGTTCATCTCATAAGACACATTCCTCTTGCTGGTGTTCCATCAACTGCTCCTGTGATCACCATATTTTCTAGTCGTCCATCATTCTCTCTAACAACATGAGAATGTAATAGAGAGAAAAAAATTCATTTGAAACTAAAAATATTTAGTTTTTGATGTACATTATTCATAGTTTTAAATATACAGTGGAACCTCGGTTTTCGAAATTAATCCTTTCCAGAAGGCTGTTCAAAAACCGAATAAATTTTTCTCATAAGAAATTCCAGATCACAACAAATAGATTAAATAAATGAAAAACTAACTGCACTTTACAATGTTGTTTGGAAAAACGTAAAAACGTCAGGTGAGTGCCCTTGTATAAAAACGTCAGGTGAGTGTCCTTGTACAAAAACTTCAGGTGAGTATCCTTGTACAAAAACGTCAGGTGAGTGTCCTTGTATAAAAACGTCAGGTGAGTGTACTTGAATAAAACGTCAGGTGAGTGTCTTTGTATAAAAATGTCAGATGAGTGTCTTTGTATAAAAACATCAGGTGAGTGTCCTTGTACAAAAACGTGAGCTGAGTGCCCTTCTGGAGTTATTTCTTCTTAAGACAACAGCAAAATCTGTATCATAATACCTCGCTCCATTGGAACAATCAACTTATTAGATGACGAAGAAATCAACCTCAAAGTTCTACTCCTCTCCGAAGGATCGCCTCTTATACAGATTGAAAAGATACAAAGGAGATTTCCAATTAAGGGACTTGAATACATAGCATAGATGTCCTATATAACAATCACCCATTAACTCAAACCTTCGATAACGGATTGATCACTTTGTGCCGCAGTTCATACGAATATTAGTTGGAAAAAGCAGGTACAAACCTGATATGCCTCGGCAGCTTCCCTCAACTGCTTGTCCCTGAGGTCAGCCAGCTCGTGCAGCTGTTCCCACAGGCGGGCCAAGCTCTCCAATCTCCGGCTGATCTCCACACTCTTCGGATGTTGATCCTCCACCAAACTTTACAGCAAAATAAACATTAGAAATATTTATTTAATCTTAGAAAAGACATTTGTTTCACTTTGTGGTGTCATGTTTATAAATTTTTAATAAAATAAATAAAACATTTATTTGTTATTTTGTATTCACGGCTGTTTTATTTGAGTTCACTACCGGTTTTTAAGTCCTCCGCCTTCCTCGTCAGGTGAAGATGAACTAAATTATGTCTAAAATATATACAGTGGTAAGTAATACGCATTGGGCTTAAGAAAGAGACTGTCGGCCATAATCGGCTAACTTCGCCTTTGTAGAGCGTCGTCTCTGTCATTCGTACACGTGTTCCGTCGCGAGACAGTTAACTCATCGTGCGACAGAGACGACACTCTACAAAGCCCAAGTTAGCCGACAGTCTATTTCTTAAGCCCAATGTGTATTACTCACCGCCGGGTACTGTACATATTTTTTTAAATTGTTATAGGTACAGGAAAGGGGGAATGGAGGGGAGGAGTGGCTAATATAGCCAGGGGAGTAGGTAGGCGACAAAAGGGTGGCTTTTGAACAGGGAACATATTTAGTAGAGGACTATTATTGAAATTAACTTGATTATTTATAATTAAGTCTCAACATTATAAACAATCCAGTTAATTTCAATAATAGTCCTTTACAAATATGTTCCCCGTTCAAAAGCCACCCTTTTGATTCCTACCTAATCCCCACCCCTTATTAGCCACTACTCCCCTCCTCATCCCCTTCTCCTGTACCTATTGCAAATAGAAAAAAATATATTTGATATATAATAAGAGCACTTTAAGATGGTTTGGGCATGCCGAATGAATAAATGAAGACTAAAAAAAATATACAGTGCAAATGTGATTAGAAGGCGTGGTAGAGGAAGACCAAGGAAAGAATGGTTGGATTAAGTGTACGATATTATAAAAGATGGAAATGTAAAAAACCAGAGAATTGTAGATGTGTATAGCTGTGGAAAAGGCGAAAGGAAGTCTCTCGTTTCTGCCTACCTCGATAGGGAGACGGCTTAATGGTATGTAAATATTTACGTAGATACTAGAGTGCCGATGGTGCGTACCTGTTCCCCTTGGACGTAACCTTTGCGGTATGCCTCTCCCTCGCCCTCATCTCGTGACGCAGTGCCGTGTGCTTCTGCTGCAGGCTCAGCACGGCGCGCAGGTCCTTGGCTGTGATACCTGCACGGCATATCCTCTGTCTGTCTGTCACCCAGCCTGGAAAAAGAAGAAGTTGTTATATTTACTTCAACAGCATAAAATGTTATATTAACATTTTGACGACCTCCGTAGCCTAGTGAAAATATTCTTGGATACCACCCGGGGGTTTCAGATTCAATTCCTGATGGTTCCCAAAAAAAAGGAAGCAGTGAGTCTGGTCAACGGGTTTCAGTTCAGTTCAGTTCGATCCCACAATTTTAGTTCTCTCATGCTTATTTCCATAACTTATTATAAAAAGTATATTTATTGTCGTTTTAGGTTCTCTTGCTTAACATATTTTCATAACTTATTATAAAAAGTATATTTATTGTCGTTTTAAGTTTTCTTGCTTATTTCCATAACTTATTATAAAAAGTATATTTATTATCGTCTTAAGTTCTCTCTTGCTCATTTTCATAACTTATTATAAAAAGTATATGTATTGTCGTTATAAGTTTTCTTACTTATTTCCATAACTTATTACAAAAAGTATATTTATTGTCGTTTTAAGTTCTCTCTTGCTCATTTCCATAACTTATTATAAAAAGTATATTTATTGTCGTTTTAAGTTCTCTCATGGTTATTTTCATAACTTATTATAAAAAGTATATTTATTGTCGTTTTAAGTTCTCTCGTGGTTATTTTCATAACTTATTATAAAAAGTATAATTATTGTCGTTTTAAATTTTCTTGCTTATTTCCATAACTTATTACAAAAAGTATATTTATTGTCGTTTTAAGTTCTCTCTTGGTTGTTTTCAGAACTTATTATAAAAAGTATATTTATTGTCGTTTTGAGTGCTCTCTTGCTTATTTTCATAACTTATTATAAAAAGTATATTTATTGTCGTTTTAAGTTCTCTCATAATAAGTCCTCATCCAGCGCGATCTACACTAGAAGATCCAAATCTTCTTTAGTGACGAAGAAGCAACTACCCAAAGGGACTCTTCTCCGGTGGGGACACACCTGAGTGGGAAAAGAATAGTAGTAACGACGGACTAATGGTTTGACATCACGGGAAAAGGGAAATGACTAATAGAGCAATTTTTTTTTCTTATAATCTGGCATTGGGCCGGATTTATCCGCGGACTGTAGTTTGCGGACCCGTAGTCAAGTACATCAAAGTTCGTACTAACACATCGAACAATAAGGCCCGGAACTAACTACTAAAACAACATTTGTTTGCCATAGTCTCCTTCAAGAGCGATACATTCATTCCAACGCTTTCCTAACTTTTCTATGCCAGCCGTGTAGAACGATTTATCTTTGGTTTCAAAATAGGCGTTAGTTTCGACAATTACTTCTTCGTTGGAGCCAAATCTCTTTCCCTGGAGCATTTTTTTGAGGTCTGCGAACAGCCATCGCTGGGAGCCAAATCTGGAGAATACGGTGGGTGTGGAAGCAATTCGAAGTTCAACTCATGCAATTTGGCCATTGTTACCATCGACTTGTGACACGGTGCATTGTCCTGATGAAAGGGAACTTTTTTCTTCTTCATATGGGGCCGGTTTTTTGCAATTTCTGCCTTCAAACGTTCCAATAACACTATGTAATATTTGCTATTGATGGTTTTTTCCTTTTCAAGGTGATCGATGAATATTATACCATGCACATCCCAAAATACGGAGGCCATAACCTTCCCGGCCGACTGATGAGTTTTTGGTCGCTTCGGACGACTTTCACCGGCTGCTCTCCACTCAGCTGACTGCCGATTTGATTCCGGAGTATAGTAGTGAATCCAAGTTTCATCCATTGTCACATACCGACGCAAAAACTCCTGTTTATTTCATGTAAACAGTGCCAAACAGCACTCTGAATCATCGATGCGTTTTTGTTTCTGTTCCATTGTGAGCAAACGTGGCACCCATTTCGAAAAAAGCTTTATCATGACCAAATGTTCATGCAAAATAGTGTAAACACTACCAAATGATATCTTCAGGATGTCAGCTATCTCACGCAACTATACTTTGCGATTTTCCATCACGATTTTGAGTTTTTTTTTTATGTTTTCTGGTGTAACAGCCTCATTTGAACGACCAGAACGTTCAGCATCATTTGTGTCTGTACGACCGCGTTTAAAATCAGCATACCACTGACAAATGGTTGTTTTCAACAGAGCAGATCCCGGATAACACTTTTCAAGCCATCGCTGAGTTTGGACGGTATTTTTTCCCATTAAAAAACAATGTTTTATCAACACACGAAATTCGGTTTTTTCCATTGTTTTGAAAATAGCAAAAGTAGCATCACGAAAACCACTGTAACTCAATGACACAATGTCTGAATGTCATGAAAGTTTGACACGTAACTTCTAAAGGTTGATACTAACTGAGAATGGTATGGATTTGTTATTAGAGACGCCATCTGTTGGTTAGTCCCGGGACTTATTGATCGATGTGTTAGTTTAGGCATGTGGAACGAATGAATCCTATTCGTGTATATATGATTTAGTGCCCCATTGACTTTGTCTTCATCCTACCCGCCACGTATGAATACGAAAGAGGTGAAATATGGGTGTTGCGATAGAAGTTGGGCGCTCTCTGACAGGGAAACGGTGTGATATGTATGTAGGGGATCCTCGAATACGAGGCCCGGCAATGATGACGACTTTCTTCTCCATGGCTCCATCCCAACTCATTGTCTGCGAATACTGTTGGGGTCAGCTCTCCTCCTCAGGTTGTATGCTCTTCTGTCCCAGACTATGTCCCCCAGGCCGTGCCTCTGCATCAGGTTATCTTTTTGCACCACCCATGAATTCTTTGGTCTTCCTCTGGTTGTTATTCGAGGAAGATCCATGGAGATTGCCTGGTTCACAATGTGATCGGGTGCTCTGCGTCCAACGTGCCCATACCATCTCAATCGCCTCTCCTCCATCTTGCTGTTGATGTCTGTAACACACAGGCTTCCACGAATGCGTGAGCTTTTATTTTGTCAAATTTTGTTATTTTGGCAATGATGACGACTGTAAATAGAAAATAATAGATATAAAATATAAAATACTGACTTTCTTCTTCTTCGTGATCCTCGATGAATTGATACAAATTCCTGGCGTCTTCGAGTCTTGCTTTACGCTCCTTGGCCGCAGCCACCAGGCTGGAATAAAGAAGAATAGGTTTTAAATTAAAAATACTAGTTAAATATATAATTATTCGAACAGTTATTACAGCATTCGCCATGTACAGCAAGTATATTTGCCATGTACAGCGAGTACATTTGCCATGTACAGCGAGTACATTTGAGGGCAGTATCATTAGCAGTAGGGAGACTGCATTACAAGACTCCTCAGAAGATCCAAGGCAGACTGGGATGAGGCTACCTCCGTGGTCTAGTTGTTAATATCCCTGTATTCCATATATTATGGGTTTCGGGTTTGATTCCAGTAGGCGTAATTTCTCACCAATGGAAAAAGATATACGAGTGCGTAACATTAAAGTATTAAGAATTAAACAAAATAAATATGTGTATTTATTTATTTATTTAACACTTTTATTGCAAAACAATCTGGCGGGCTTATTGCCAGGCGGCAATCTCTTCCAACCAACCAGACAAAAGTAAATGAAGCAAGTTACATGGTCGTATAAATCAAATGACTATCCATCCCCACGAAATCCATAAACACATACGTGAGCACATACCTACGAACCCCACAAAGACGGACAATCACCTGAACATTATTTTTCATATAAAGTGAGATATCATCAAACAAAACGAAAAGGAAGGGATGGTGGAGAGGAAAGGAAAAAAAAATAAGGAATGAAACACGTTATTTTACTGACTAGAAATTAAGAGTTTTTTCAGTCGCTTCTTAAAGCGTGCCAAGGACGGAGCGAGTCTTATATTGGTTTGTAACTGATTCCAGAGTCTCACTGCATGGACAGTAAAGGACGACGTAAAGAAAGAGGAGCGGTGAACTGGAAAGGCCAATAAACAATCTCTGTTTGAGCGTAGCGCTAATCCATGATTGGAAAGAAGCTGAAAATTTTCGGCGAGATAAGAGGGTGCGGCGGGACAATTAAGGATGTTATACAATAGAGACAGTATGTGAATTTGGCGTATATTTCTAACATTCTGTGTACTATTCAAAGAGAGTATTAAACGTTTCAATTCCAAGAATGGAATAATCCGCATAATTAATCAGTACCACACAGGCTAAGTACGGTTATATCCTCGATCATATTATTAAGTTGATTAATATTATCTACTTAAGAATATGTCATATGATTATGCTATATTTTACAATTAGTACAGATACTGCCATCTCTGTAGAAGATTATGAATATTTCTATAACTTGTTGAGATCTGATAGAGATTTCATAATTTTTCTAAAGTGATCTATTTGACAGCCGACAGGGTTGGCGGCGCATTAGTAGTTTTTCTTTAATTTATTAGTTAGTTATGTCGCAATAATTTTTTGTCATTATTTAAACAGTATATTAAAAATAAAAAAATGTGAGTTTAATGCTAATTTTATATTTACAGTCAACTCCGGTTATAGTGAACTCGGTAATAGTGACCCTTTGGCTAAAGTGAACCAAAATCTACTAGTTTTAGTTCACTATAACATAGGTTTTTTCCATACATTTTTTATATATGGGGTTGGTTTAGAACATTTTGGTTCACTATAACCGGAGTTGACTGTATTTGGCTTTTTATATTGGGTGTACAAATTAGTTCGGTCAGTTTTTTTGTGTTCTAAAATGCATTTATTTCTAAACAAAATGAATGAACAGATCAATTAAAGTATTGTCCATCGCTGGCTACTACTTTTTCCCATCTCTCAGGCAATTTTCGAATTCCATCTCGAAAAAATGATTCATCTTTTGAGGCGATCCAAGTTTGGAGCCAATTTTCGGTTTCTACGAAAGAAGTGAACCGGTGACCTGCCAAATCGTGCTGCATCCTTCGGAACAACCAGTGATCAGAAGAAGCAATGTCCGGGGAATACGGCGGGTGCGGTAAAACATCCCATTTGAGCGTTTCCAAATATTTTTTTACCACTTTTGCGACATAAGGCCGAGCGTTGTCATGAAGAAGAATAACTTTATCATGCCTTTGCTCGTATTCCGGCCGTTTTTCTCGCAATGCACGGCTCAAACGAATTAATTGTAGCCGATACCGATTGCCCGTAATGGAATCGCCAGGTTTCAGCCCCTCATAGTAAACAACACCCCTTTGGTCCCATCAGATACAGAGCATGATCTTCGAACCATGTATGTTCGGTTTTGGTGTTGATGTTGAGGTCGATGGCAACGATTGACCGGGCTTAGCGTAGTACTTTTTCTTCTTGGGGTTGTCGTAGAATATCCACTTCTCATCTCCAGTTACAATCCGATGCAAAAAACCTTTTCTTTGTTGCCTTTGAATCAGCTGCTCACAAGTGAAAAATCGCCTTTCAACGACTCTCGGTTTCAGTTCATAAGGCACCCAATTTCCTTGTTTTTGAATCATTCCCATGGCTCTCAATCATACGGAAACGGCTTGTTGAGTCACTCCCGATGATTCTGCAAGCTCCTCTTGCGTTTGACTCTGATCTTCGAGTAATGCCTCTAATTCTTTGTCCTCGAATATTTTTGGCTGTCCAGAGCGAGGCTTGTCTTCGACGCTGAAATCTCCATCCTTGAAACGTCGAAACCATTCCCTACATGATTTATCAGTTAGAGCAGCATCACCATAAACTTCGACAAGCATTCGATGGGCTTCAGCTGCACTTTTCTTCCAATTAAAGCGGAAAATTAAAACCTCCCGCAAATGCTGCTTGGTTAACACAAAATTCGACATTTTCAACACTGTACAAAACAAGGTTTTTGCATGAAACTCAAAGCGATATAAACTGAATATTATTGGCAGATGTCTAACCTCTCTGAAATCGCCAAAATCGGCTGTAACTATGAACCATTCATAACAGCCAGAGCCATCTTTTGGAAACGGACCAAACTAATTTTTACTCCCAATATTTAAAATCTTTGTTAATACAACATAAAGACAAATTCATTTTACATTAGTGGTAATCTTTTGGTAATATATAAATTAAATTTGAGTATTGAATTATATAGTTTACATATCTTTGTGTGACAACCCTGAATTCAATACCGAGACAATAAAAGGGATCAAACAGTAGATTCTGTAAAGAGTACATTTGGTAAAAATTCCTCCACACTCACTCGTCATAGTCAGCCTGGAGTTGCTGCAAGCGTTGTACCAGAGGATGGTTGGTTTGCAGCTGATGCAAGAGTATCGCAGCCTGTCGCTGCAGTCTCCTGGAAGTGTCTCCCAGGGCACCGAGTTGCAGTTCTTGGAGGGCCAAGCGTTGGGCAAGTTCTTCCACACCTACCAGGTGAGGTCCAACATCCTCGGACTCCAGCTGGGACTAAAACAGAATAATGTATTTTATTTATTTGTTTAATACATATAACGAGGATACAAGAGAAACAGAGAGCCCGCTATCCGTAGGACTATCAGCAGGGGTTTCTGAGAGATATTAGAGAGACCAAACTCTCCTCAAGAGAGCTCCAACTTGTGACTAGAACTCACTATTATTGACGAGGATACAAGAAAAACAGAGAGCCCGCTATCCCTAGGAATATCAGCAGGGGTTCTGAGAGATATTAGAGACCAAACTCTCCTCAAGAGAGCTCCAACTTGTGACTAGAACTCACTATTATTGAAAGATGAAGATCAATAGAGATAACAGTCAATCTAACAATATGTCTTATTCAAGACTACATCTATTTTTGCAGAAGTATTTTATGCTATTTTCCTTTTTTGTCGGTTGATTTGAGCCCCCCTCAAATAACAAGCAAGAGGACAATGCCCTGGCTACCCCACTCTTCTCCTGGCTCTGCTAGCATCTTTTTTTTTATCTAACAAGCTTATTGCTATGTGGCAATCTCTTCCAACCAACCAGAAAAATGTTTTAGTGGGCCTTAAATGAAAACCAGACTGAAATCCCATTTTTATAAATCTGGGTTTCAGCGCGGATTGAGCCCGCAACCTTTGGATCGGTAGACAAGCGTCTTACCACCAGGCCTTGGATGTCATCTTCTGGGTACACCTAGTTCCATCCCTAGGTGGATGGATAACCCCCTCTCAGCAACTCGGAGAGTAAATATAAATACTAAAAAAACTTACCCTAAGATGTGCAATTGATGCCAGGGTGGCGTCTACTTCTCGAACCAGTGCCATGAGAGCAGACAGTCTTCCCAGAGCCTCCTGATGACCCTTGAGAAGAGCCAGAAGCTCGTTCCAGCCGGCGAGGACCGCCTTCTCTGCAGCCTGCACGGCCTCTGCTCCGTGGTAGTTCTCTCGGACCAGCTCTTCAGCCATTGCTGTAAGGTCTTCGAATCTCTCAGTTCTGAAATATTTAATTTTATTTCATACAACGTAACCCGGCTTTCACATTTTACCACAATAGATACAGAATATGTGTAACTCGTATTTATAAAATATCGTACAAAGTTATCCCAAAATTTTAATTTGTACATAATTTTAATTTGCAAAATAACTAACTGACTTACATATGACTGTGTTTATTGAAGTTGCCTTCTGTGCAATATAGACTAAATCATGGAGACATTGAACCAGTGTAAGAGACGTCTGGACAAGTTCCTACACACAAACCCAGGAGTGCGGTTCTGTTTCCTTTACTTTTCCCTCGCTGTCTCTCCATGAACATATGACAGGTAAACTTGATATAGATATCAACAGCATTCATGCTGCCTGGTGATTCAAATGATAATAATAAAATGAATTGTATGAACGAACCTGGCAAGAATATCAGCAGATATGGCTTCGTGTTTTTTGACTGTGGCATCCACCTGGGCCAGATTGGATCCGTACCTCGGGTCAGATAGCACCTGGATCATCTCCTTCAGGTAGCCTCGTCTCAGCACAGCCTGGAAAAAACATTTTTTAATTAAATAACTATTTTGGTGTTTGGAACAAGTTGAGGAATCCTGCTTTTTGGGTGGTATATTTTCAGACGATGGAAAAATACGAGAGATATTGAACAGGGTGTAGGGATAGAATTTACACAGTGACAATGTAAGACAGAATACAGAATAAATGCTTGTACTGAAGAATATACACAGTGACAATGTAAGACAGAATACAGAATAAATGCTTGTACTGAAGAATATACACAGTGATAATGTAAGATAGAATACAGAATAAATGCTTGTACTGAAAAATATACATAGTGATAATGTAAGACAGAATACAGAATGAAGTGATTAGGGATGAATGTGAACTTAAGGTGTTGAGTAAGATCAAGAAGAGAAATCTGAGATGATTAGGGCATGTAGAATGAATGAATAAAGGAAAACTAACAAAATAAACATATAATGCAAATGTGAGTAGGAGGCATGTTAGAGGAAGACCAAGGAAAGTATGGTTGGATCAAATGAACAATATTTCGAAAAAGGAAATTGCAGAAAGTTTTCACTCGTTCATCTTAGCAACAGCAGGCGGTTATTCTAGTGGCCCTAATGAAGCTTTGCCTGGATATCAACCTAGGGGCTGGGGGCTTGTGGTTGTGCAAAGGATGTCTTTTGTCATTTGGTGAAATGTTAATGATGACCAGGGGCGAAACAACGGGTTGACGAGAGGGATAGCAGCCCCGGGCGCAGAACTTAGTGTATTAAAATTAACTAGTTACAACCCGTGAAATATTTACGGAAGTAAAACAAATTCTACATTTATGAAAATACATATTCATAAATATAGAATTTGTTTATATATGTATATCATTTATACATCGTCCCCTTTTACACCGGTTCAACAATTGTTAGCTAGGTATTTAAAATTCGTTCAGTTATCACGGACCCACCGTGATAACTGAACGAATTCAATTCTCGTATTCTTTCTTTGACGACAACCATCGTTCGGGTTTTGGCCAATTTATATTATGAGTTACCTTAGATCAACAATGAAATAAGAACGGGTTAAAATATTTTATTGATAGAATACTCAATTACCGAAAATATTGACGAAAATTATTCAAACATTTACGATTTTAAAAGCTTGCAACGCAAATTTATGAAATAAGTAATTTGGTAAGATAAGACAGTAGCATTACTATAAAACATATTTAATCCATTTGTATCATCTAATATTATTAAAAACCTCTACTGGAACCAAGAAGCTGTCATTAAATTGGAAAATAACAAATCAAAAGGCATACCAATTCAACGTGGAGTCCGACAAGGTTGTATTTTGTCACCTATGTTATTCAATCTGTACTCTGATATAGTTTTCAAGGAAGCACTATATAACTTGAATCCGGGGGTCAAAGTGAATGGTGTATGCGTCAATAACATCAGGTACGCTGATGATACGGTTGTTCTGGCAGACAGTATTGGGGACCTTCAAACCCTGCGCCATAGATAGAATTAATGGAGCCGGTGTGAGGTTGGGGCTGAACATTGACGTGAGTAAAACTAAGTTCATGGTGTTTGGCCGGCAGGATCATGCAAGAGCATGTCTTACATTGAACGGTGCTGATATAGAGAGAGTGGAAACATTTAAATACCTCGAAAGTATCCTAGTGGAAGACCTCGACCCAGAAACCTGAGTCAAGTGCAGAATTGAATCATCTCGTGCAGCTTTTAATAAAATGATAAGCGTATTCTCCGATGATAATCTAAACTTGAAACTTCGAAAACGGTTAGACAAATGCTACGTTTGGTCAGTGTTATTGCATGGAGTGGAATCATGGACCTTCAAAGTTGGTAGTATGAACCGACTGGAAGCATTCGAAATGTGGATGCACCGGAGAATGCTACGGATACCCTGGACAGATATGGTCAGCAACACGAGGGTTCTTCAAAGAGCCAAAGTTGATAGAGAGTTGCTGACTAATATTAAAATCCGAAAGGTGTCCTACTTGGGTCATGTACTTAGAGGAGCAAAGTACAAATTACTGCACCAGATCATCCGAGGCAAAATAGAAGGCCGAAGAGGTGTTGGCAGGAGGCAAATCCCCTGGCTCCGCAATATACGCGAATGGGCTAGCATAAGGGGTGTTTGGAGATCTTTTTCGGGCTGCCGGGGACAAAGATGTCTACTCTCAGGTGATATTCAACGTTGGGGGGACCTGACACTGGGAAGAAGTATTATCTAAATCTTTGTTACCGAGAACTGTTGAATTGAATATTTATAAGAATTAAAGGTACATTTGTCCAGAGATACTTTGTTATACGTTCAAATCTCTATCCAAGATACGTAAGAGGAGCGTATTTTTATATTTTGTATTACGAAATAGGTAGAATTATTTTTGAACTGTCCCCGGGCGCCAAAACACCCAGTTACGCCCCTGATGATGAGTACAATGTTAAATTTTGAATAACCTTAGTATTGAACTTGTAGTTGAGATGCTCAAGTCTCTGCTGCCTGAGCAGTTCCTCTCGCAGGGCCACCTCTCTCTGGTGCTCGGCAGCCTCCAATCGTCTCCAGGCCCGCTCCAACTCCGCAGGCTGCTGCCCGTCGGCCGGCGTGAAGGCCTCGCGGTACAGGGATTTGGCCATCAGGTTTATGTGGAAAAAGAGAGCTTCGATCTCCGAACGCTCTTTATACCTGGCAAATAAAATAAAAACAGATAGAAAACTTGCAACATTTACAAAAAAGGTAATTTGTAGAAAACGCAGCAAAAAATCTGATGCAAGGTAAGGACTTGGCGAAATTTTACAAAAGACCGAATAACTTAAAAACGGTAAAGTTTTTACTGAGGTCAAGTTTTGATATTTTGGTAGGTCGTGATGAACTGCGAAAGTTAGTAAATAATCTATGTTTGTACAAAGCGCAAGTCGATGATCGGAAAAACGCTGAATATTCTCAAATAATAGTTTTAACCCTTCCTTCCCTATGATGTGTAACTAGTACACATCGCTTCAAAAAACTTTAATATCTCTATAAATATAATAAATACTGGGCTTAGATTTTAGGTATTCTCCGTAATACATTTACGCATTGAATGAAAAAATAATATTAATAATAATTTAGCACTTATCGGCCACATCAGAGATATTTTGAGAAAATTGGGAATAAATTCACCAATACAATCAAACGTGTAACATAGGTATATTCATTCTAAAAAACCGCTATGGGTGAGGAAGCGGCGCTATTCACGTCTCACTCTCACTCTACTTCGGTATATGGAAACGCAAGAATAGAATCTCAGTTCGCAGTTGTTTCTTTCTTCGAGGTATAACATACACAGTGTCAGTGTTCCGAGTTCCGTCTCAGTAGCTCTCGGGCATCCATACGAGGTGGTCTCTGCGCCCGATTTGTGAACGTCGGCCGATGTTTTTTTCATGTTTTCAGCAATTAAATTTCAATTAATTATCACTTTTGATTTCAAATTTTATTAATTTAAGTGATTGGCTATGAATATTCTTATTTTTCTGATTTTAAATTGCTCATTTTTACTTGTGTATTGATGTGTACTGAATACACAGCACCGAAAGGCGGATTTTTTTAGCACAGGAAAGGAAAGGTTAAATTAGGAAAAGTAAAAATTGTTAGTATTGTATGAGAAGTTGTATAGATGTGTAACATGATAGGAATATGTATCACTCACTCCTCTCTTCCTATCCCAACAGGGAAACAGCGTGTTGGTAATATATGTACAATGTTCAAGAGAGTTAACTCACTTAGGCGGTTTCTCTACAGTGCGGTACTGCTTGAAGGCCAACAGCAGCTTCTGGATGCCGTCCAGGGAGTTGGGGAAGTCCCTGTCGGCTAGCTCCTCTATCTTCATGCGGATCCATTCCAGAAGGGTTGACACCAGCCTGATGTACTGACTCTTCTTGGCATCCGCATCCATCAGTTGTCCAACAATCTGGAATAGGAAAATTATTATTATTAAAAGGATCATTTTTTGGTGGTCGAGGATGCATGGAGTAGATTTTTCGTTACGGAATATATCTGAGAAATATTTGGAAAGGGGCAAAATGGTATTTTGTACATTTGTAGACTTAGGCCTCGGCCACACAGGTAGGAGCCTCGCTTGATGCTTAGAGCTACGCTGAGAGTTAGGCGACATATCATAGCGAACCAACGTACCGCATACTATCGCAATGGCCACACTGCAAGCTTCGCACCACGCTACATGACGATTAGTCACCAAGTGAATCTCCTAGCGAAGACGTGTTGGTTAATTTTATTGTGTCACCAAGTGTTTTTACAAGATGGCGGAAGTTTTGATAACAGCTGTGTATAAAAGGGAGCCATTGTGGAACCCATCGAGCAAATTATACAAAAATGTACCTGTAATAAAATCACTTTGGAATGAAGTTGCACAGGAAGTAAATAAAGATAAGGTAAGTTGTAATGGAATTGGTTAGTTTTGAGAGAGGCATCGTTTGTTGACTCAACCGCTCACAAATGTCAAATGAATTTGTGTGCAGCATTTTGATGTGGCCAAGCATGAAGTCACCTAGTATATGAGTCACGTAAAACCTAGCTTAGCACCTAACGAAGCACTTTGGTGTGGCCTCGGCCTTAGAAAAAGTGTACGACTGTGTGAGAAGGGAGAAATTGTGGAAAGTATTGAAAGAGTATGGCGTGAATAAATTAAATTACTATACTTCGGAAAGTCTAAGATGAACCGTGCGACGTTTGTCCCAAAGGAATGGGGGTAAAATCGAGTTTTTTTACAAATCGAACAATTGTTTTCTCTAAACTGAAGTTTTAATTCCTAATTTTCATTATACTGACTTTCTAATGTATTGTATGATTTGTATCTATCTTTAAATAGGCCAAGATCCACTATGAATTAATACTAATTACGAACATTTAATTAAAATCGATTATCGAAATCGATTTTTGAAAATCCAATTATCTAATACCCCATCCCTAGCCAATGCAGACTAACGTAGTGACTTTAGACAAACATCACCAAATATTATTAGGTGTACAAATAAGTTTCCGCCGTTTTTTATAAAAAAATGGGCATTTATTGTGAAAGAACGGAACCTCATGTTTTATTCGAAGTAGTACCCATCGCTTGCCACTACTTTTCCCCATCTTTCTGTCAGCATACGAATACCGCGTCAGTCATCATCATCATCTTTTGAGGCTATCCACGAATCGACTCAATTTTTGGTATCTTCATATGATGTGAAGTGCTGCTCAGACAGGCCATGCGTCATCGATCAAAACAAGTGGTAATCAGAAGGAGCAATGTCTGGTGAATACAGCGGGTGGGGTAAAACTTCTCAATTGAGTGTTTCCAAATAGGTTTTGACCGGTGCCGCAACATGTGGACTAGCATTATCATGCAGGAGAATAATTTTGTCGTGTCTGGCGTAGTAGTGGGCGCGCTTTTCCTCGAGTGCTCGACTCAATCTCATCAATTATGTTCGGTAGACAGCCCCAGCAATGGTTTCATTCGGTTTGAGCAACTCATAATACACGACACCAAGCTGATCCCACCAAATACACAACAAGAGTTTTTTTCCATGAATATTTGGCTTAGCCGTAGATGTTGAAGCATGACCAGGGGATCCCCATGATTTCTTCCTTTTTGGATTATCATAATGGATGCATTTTTCATCACCAGTGACTATATGGTGCAGAAAACCCTTTCGTTTATGCCTGGCAAGCAGCATTTCACATGTGGAAAATTGGCATTCAAAGTTTCTCCGTGTCAGTTCATATGAATCCCAATTTCTTTGTTTTTGAATCATTCCCAATGATTTCAACCCATGTGAAATTGCTTGTTGAGTCACTCCTAATGTAAGTGCAAGTTCTTCTTGCGTTTGGCACGAATCTTGATCCAATAATACTTCCAATTCCGCGTCTTCGTACACTTTCGGCCTTCCGCTACGTTCTTTGTCTTCGATGTCAAATTCACCGTTCTTAAACTTTTGAAACCACTCACGACAACTTCTCTCACTTAAGGCAGCCTCACCATATGCTTCTACAAGCAATCGATGCGCCTCAGCTGCAGATTTCTTCAAATTGAAGAAGTAAATCAAAAGTTCCCGCAAATGACGCTTATTCGGCTCAAAACTTGACATTTTCGAACACAAAAAAATATATTATACTGATAAAAATTCACTAATATTTCAAGGTCATGTTGTTGACAGATGTCCAACCTTACGATAATGACATTTTACATCTGACAATTTTAACCATAATTTACTGGTGGCGCCAACTTTTGTCAAACGGCGGTGACTTATTTGTACACCCAATAGTATAAACAAACACGAAATTCAAAATTATATATAAACAAACACGAAATTCAAATCAATAAAATATATGCAATTTGGAAAATATAAACACTACAGAAAATTTGAAAATAGGACAAACATATCATATAATCAAAGTTTAATCCTGTGGAGAAATTTATCGCAATTGGGGCATGAAACCACTTTTTTTTTACTATATTCTACGTACTAAACACGCAGGTGTTTGACAAATATTGCAGAATAGCCTGGTTTTTTTTCTCGAATGTTTTTAATAAAACCCACAACTTCCTCTTTTGAGGACCTCACGGGGTGCCAACAGGGTATTATTTACTAATGTTTCGGATATTGACTCGCCACAATATGTTAAAACTGTATTAAAAGCATCTTGTTGTTGCTATTTTTCCTTTTTAAGATATTGGGCATTGCCAATTCCAAACTTAACTCTCTTGTGAAATGTTTTCGGTGGTATTAATTATTTTGTTTCCACTCTGGATATTTGTCTATCCATAAGAGGTATGCATTCAATGCAGCCATATCTATAATTTCCATAAAAAGACGGAAAGGCCATCTTCTCGTTGACCTTGAGCAAGAGTACTCTCAAGTAATTTGGTCTCCCGTATCTACTCCAATTTTCGTATTATTATAATGATGTATAATTACTATAGTGGCTTTTGTTTTTCTGAATAATCAATTTCTGCATCATTGAATTGAGTGGATAATAATAATACTGCTTTATTTTTTGTGGTACACACGAAACAAGTATTTTATTTTCAGCTACTATGGATTGTTTTCTCTCTAGACGGTATAAATTCAAGTGAGATTACTCTTTTATTTTTTCGAAGCGTGCCAGTTAGAGTTAAACCTTTTAATAAAAGATTATCGGCTAATTTGATGGAGGTAATAAAAATACCTGTGGTTATCCTCCTGTTCGTGCCATACTGCGGTTGAACCATTTCTATAACTACTCAGTTACCTTGATTTATCTCTCTCTACGATTATTTATCATACCAGAATAAGCCTGTAAATTTGTTATGCGTCATATGCCGCCGCAGTCGGCAGCAACCCAGATTTTGATGCCATATTTACCAAGTTTAGACTTCATGTACACGCGAAATGAACAATTCTCTCTAAAGTTTGCCAAACGTTCATCTACAGTTATATTCGAAGATGGAGAATAATTGCTTTTGCACATATCCATAAACATTTTTGAAATCCACTTAATTGGTTCTAATTTATCTGAAAAATCCCTGATACCTCTCTTCTCGGGTTTCTTTATCATCAAAACGAATATGACTGTAAATATAGATGAATCTATCTCGAGACAGAGCTGTTGTGAAAAATGACTGGCAAAAGGGACTTTCACTTATCCACAATTCACTCAAAGATAGCTTTCGTGTTCGATTTCTGCCAGGTGCGAGCAATATTCCAATGAATTCATATAACTCGTCTTTTGATATTGGTTGGTTCTTTTCTGAATGATTCGATTTAAATGACGATTTGTTTCTTAAACATCACTTTTACCACCTCTTCATTTACAAACAGACAACACATATCTTTTATGGAATGTACATTTATACTTGAATTTCTCAGTCCAGAATCTTCGATGAGAATATTTGATACCCGACCGATGCCTCGAAGATTGAGGTGGTACTCGTAATGAACTCCATTCGAATCCATGTTTTGATGTAAATAATATTTCTTCGTCTTCTTCACTCGTCTCCAAATCAGAATATACTTCATCCTGTACCTCGACAAAATCTTCTGATTCTGATATATTGCCTGTCGCCTTAAATTCCAAATCGCTATCATCGCCGTCGATATTTCCCGCCATCTCAATTATTATATTTTTGAAAATGAAATAATAAATAAAATGTACATTTATTATAAAAAGAGTAATGGTACAATATAACATACCAGATAAAAAATGATAATAGAAAAAACATACCAGATAAAAATAAAAAATAACAATCAGGATTATAAAACTGGTGACGATCCCCTGGAACGGGCGCTATACGTACGAACTGTCAAAAAAGAATGAGTGTTTGACATTTCGTCAATTCGCGATTTAAAATCATTAATTTCTGTTGAATTAACTATGAATGTTTTGTTTCGTAATGACATCATTCAAATCATAGAGGTTTCGATGAGGAATACATAAAGTATGAAGACCCTGCAAGCAGTATATTTCGAGAAATTAAATAAAATATAAGTCATGATCACTCGCTATCCATCACCGTACGGCAAGTGTTAACAAACTGCCATATTTTTGCTAATTTGTGACAAGATGTATTAATTTGTCATTATTGTTAGTTTTATGTAATGTATTTACCTAAATAACTTGCTATTTATTAGAATCGAGGCTTATATTAAAGTTGATAAAATAATTAAAATTACTGAACATCGTTACAAGATTGTACTGGGGCAAATTTGTGAGCTGTCATAGGGTTCATCCTAGATTTTCCGAACTATAAATGCAATTGTCTCGGTGTATAAAAACAGTAGTGCATGTGTAAGAGTAAATGGAGAACTCACTGAGTGATTTTAAATTAATGAAAGGCATAAAGCAAGGATGTGTGATGTCATCTAGGTTGTTTAATTTATACATGGATTAATGTGTGCTCGGTAGAAATGAATGAAGAAAACATATGCGAACTTCTATATGAAGATGATATTGTTATGCTTGCTGTGAATGGAGGGGATTTAAGGGATATGATAAGTGAGCTATATGAGAGATGTATAGTCAAAGGTTTGGAAATGAATGTAGCGAAATCAAAGGTTATGGTTATAGAAAGAAGTGTGGTAAAAAGTGTGTGTGATGTATGGGTTAACTCAGAAAAATTGGAACAGGTTAATGAGTTCTGCTATCTGGATAGTATGTTTACGTGTGGCGGGTGAGTTGAAAGGGTAGCCACAGGGAACAAGGTAAACGAAGCACTTAATGTTATATGCAACAATCGCGCAATATAAATAGTAGGAAAAATGACAATACATAATTGTGTGTTTGTGCCCACATTGATATATGTAAATGAAACTTGGACTTGAGCAAAATAAGGCTAAAAGTAAAACTAATGCTGTGGACATTGTAATTTATTTTTATCAAACACTGTTTATTCCACTTTTTTGTGACGGTATAACCCTACCGGTTTCAAGGCTTTCACCTCATCATCAGGGGAGCACAAACAACGCAAAACAACATAATGCTGTAGAGATGCGTGCACTAAGGAAAATTTGTGGAGTGTCAATGTTTGAAAGAAGGCGAAATGAAGATATCAGAAATGAATGCATGAATAAAATGGATTTTTTAAGTACAGTACCCGGCGGTAAGTAATACACATCAGGCTTAAGAAAGAGACTGTCGGCCATAATCGGCTAACTTTGGCATTGTACCGCCGCACCCTCTTATCTCGCCGAAAATTTTCAGAGTCTTTCCAATCATGGATTAGCGCTACGCTCAAACAGAGATTGTTTATTGGCCTTTCCAGTTCACCGCTCCTCTTTCTTTACGTCGTCCTTTACTGTCCATGCAGTGAGACTCTGGAATCAGTTACAAACCAATATAAGACTCGCTCCGTCCTTGGCATGCTTTAAGAAGTGACTGAAAAACCTCTTAATTTCTAGTCAGTAAAATAACGTGTTTCATTCCTGATTTTTCTTTTCCTTTCCTCTCCACCATCCTTTCCTTTCCTTTTGATTGATGATATCTCACTTTATATGAAAAATAATGTTCGGGTGATTGTCCGTCTTTGTGGGGTTCGTGGGCATGTTCTCACGTATATGTTTATGGATTTCGTGGGGATGGATAGTCATTTGAATGATTTATGCGACCACGTAACTTGCTTCATTTACTTTTGTCTGGTTGGTTGGAGGAGATTGCCGCCTGGCAATAAGCCCGCCAGATTGTATTGCAATAAAAGTGTTAAATAAATAAATAAATTGAGCATGTGTAAGCCCCAGATCCACATATTTTCGTGTCGGTGTGGATGTGGAGAAACACGGTTAACTTACTAGCGCTAGTCAATTGGTATAACATATATAAACCGTAGATTTTATAATAGTTTAGGTCCTTGCTTTGTAATTTTCAAAAATGAGGCATTTTACTTTTCAGGACTAGTAAAAACAAATTTGCAATCCAACTCTGGATAATTGGGAATCGGATTATCGGCACTCGACTATACTTGAAAACATGCCATGATCGATTCGTAGATTGTGATCAACCGGACGGTCACTCCCGCTCTAGAATATCGGATCGAGGCATTATAATAATTCTCAGGAAATGTATTTGGTCTACTTACATTGGCGATCCTCCTGCCGATCTTCATTTCATTCTTCATACGGGCAAAGGTATGGTAGTAGCTAGCCACGTACGTGATGACGGACTTCTCGTCAGGGCGGCTGGTGTCCACATCTAGACAATAAGAATGATTTTTTATAATTCGTTTCACGAGATATCGAAAACAATATTTTACGTAAAAATAAACATTCAAATATGGTATTTTACTTATAATACGTGACATATGGTCTTTTACCAATAATAATTCAATCTATAAAATTATTTTCCTCGCTAGATATGACTTAGAACCATATTTTTATGAACCGTAATTGTTTTTTTGAGCGGCGTAACTGCTTATAGCTAGATATGACTTAGAACCATATTTTTCTATAATTGTTCTTTTGAGCGCCGTAACTGTTTATAGCTAGATATGACTTCGAACCATATTTTTCAGTAATTGTTCTTTTAAGCGCCGTAACTGCTTATAGCTAGATATGACTTAGAACCATATTTTTCCATAATTGTTCTTTTGAGCGCCGTAACTGTTTATAGCTAGATATGACTTAGAACCATATTTTTCTGTAATTGTTCTTTTGAGCGCCGTAACTGTTTATAGCTAGATATGACTTAGAACCATATTTTTCCATAATTGTTCTTTTGAGCGCCGTAACTGCTTATAGCTAGATATGACATAGAACAATATTTTTCCATAATTGTTCTTTTGAGCGCCGTAACTGCTTATAGCTAGATATGACTTAGAACCATATTTTTCCATAATCGTTCTTTTGAGCGTTGTAACTGCTTATAATACAACCTTGCCATTATGTTTGACGAGGCATTTCATAATGCACGATCTCAATACGTAATATTTAACAAAAAATTGAATCGTAACTGTTAATCCAAATATTTATATTATTTTATTTACGTACACCATTAAAAAATTGTTTCACGGAATGAAGTTTATCATTATTGAAAACAATTAAAAACATATTTAATACACACTCGAAAACAAAACAGACTTAACGTACGTACATCTTCTGTAAATTAATCGGTTGAGCTATTTAAGAAGCACTCTCGAGGTGATCATAATGCTCGGTAAACGGAACTGAACCAAATGATCTTTGACTGTCAGTGAAGTTCAACATGGCCTTAAAAGCGGAGAGTATGCTAAACTCAAACTTACAGACTCCAAAGAGAAAGGCTTCTCTTTGAAAATGTACAAATCAATTAATTATACAGTATCCGGTGGTAAGTAATACATATCGGGCTTAAGAAAGACTGTCGGCCATAATCGGCTAACTTTGGCTTTGTAGAGCGTCGTCTCTGCCATTCATGCACGTGTTTCGTCACGATTTGTCAGTCGTTGTCAAGCGACAGAGACGACGCTCTACAAAGCCAAAGTTAGCCGATTATGGCCGACAGTCTTTTTCTTAAGCCCGATCTGTTTTACTTACCGCCGGGTATTGTACCTCCATTTACACGGCCATCTGGATCAATCCGTAGATCATTCTGTAGTACTGCGATGAAAGTCGAATCAGTAATTTTGGAAGGGAACTGCATATTGGCTTACATCGGTTCATCTTCGGACCGGTTCACTACTCCGATCCAGTCGCGTCACAGGATAGTTTTATTGTATTTCAAATTTTCTGTGAAAGTACTGGCAACTTGCTGGGCTGTTTGAACTCTAGACTTTAAGCCACTAAATAAGAAAAAATATACTGCGCTGAGTTACTTTCCGTCTCCCGTGATATCGGACTTTAAGTCCATTGTCACTACTAATCTTTTCGCACTCAAATGTGTCGCCACCAGAGGAGTTCCTTTGGATAGTTTCTTCTTTGTCACTATATGACGTTGTGGATCTTCTAGTGTAGATCGCGCTGGATGGGAACTTAATTCGCCCCTCATAACAGGGTGAGTGTTGTTAGGATCAAACTGAACTGAAACTATACCTTCAGCATCAAGCAGTGTCGGTATGCCGAGTTGATCCTCGGCTACGTGGAAGGCATGATTCAGGTTGTCCATATTGGGCTGACCGACGAGCCGGTTGTAGTCAAACAGGTCGGGACGGTGCGAGTGGATGAGGGCGTTGAAGCCCAGACCAGTGCGCCAGGAGTCGGTGAAGTTGGTGATGTGCACTCCATGGTAGCCGTTGGTCTTACGCTGACACCACAGCAGCAAGGCATCTTTGGCTGACTTCTTTTCTGAAGACTCGTTCTCTTCGTCCTGGAAATATTATTGATTATAAAACAAAAGCCAAAGTAAAGCACGAAACATCGTAAGAATTCTCAACATTATTAAGAGAGCTTTCGTTCAGATGACTCGATAAATGTTTATGTTAGTCTATAACAGGGGTGGCAAAAGCGTCGACCGCGTAGCTATTTCTAGTCGCCCGCCTTTCTGATTGTACACATCTCTGTTATTCCTAAACTTACAAAGATAGACTGCGTTTATTGACCTTCTCTGCAGCAGACAACTTACAAAGATAGGCTGCGTTTATTGACCTTCTCTGCAGCAGACAACTTACAAAGATAGACTGCGTTTATTGACCTTTTCTGCAGCAGACGACTTACATATATAGACTGCGTTTATTGACCTTCTCTGCAGCAGACAACTTACAAAGATACACTGCGTTTATTGACCTTCTCTGCAGCAGACGACTTACAAAGATACACTGCGTTTATTGACCTTCTCTGCAGCAGACGACTTACATATATAGACTGCGTTTATTGACCTTCTCTGCAGCAGATGACTTACATATATAGATTGCGTTTATTGACCTTCTCTGCAGTACACGTCTTACATATATAGACTGCGTTTATTGACCTTCTCTGCAGCAGATGACTTAGATATATAGATTGCGTTTATTGACCTTCTCTGCAGTACACGACTTACATATATAGACTGCATTTATTGACCTCTGTAGCAGATGACTTACAAAGACAGACTGGGTTTATTGACCTCTGCAGCAAATGACTTACATAGACTGCGTTTATTGACCTTCTCTGCAGCAGATGACTTACAAAGACAGACTGCGTTTATTGACCTCTGTAGCAGACGATATCATGGAAACAGGATAAAGTGTTTTAAGATCTTGGGCAATCATTATGATTTCTCAGAACTACGCCAAGAATTTTTTTTTAACCAAAACACATTTGAGAGGGGATCAGTTGAAACTAAATTCCACCCAGATACTATGTCAAACAGTGGCGGAACGAAAACTCTTAAATACTTGAAGATGCTGAAAGATAGCTATCAGTTTCTTGAATCTTAGTAAAAAAAAAAATTATTTAGTCAAGCACTGTTTATACCACTTTATATAATCGTATAACCCTACCAGTTTCAAGGTTTTTACCTCATCATCAGGGCAGTTCTTTCCTCATTACTAAATGATGTCATAAAAGTAGAAATAATATACAATACTCACAACGTCAATTTCAATCTCCTGAATCTGGAATCGCAGGATGATGGTCCAGATAAGACCGAGGATGAGGCGGGGGTTCCCATCCACTATGTCTTCTGCACCGATTGACTCCAATCTCACCTGGAAAATAATTAATTTGCTAAATATCACCACTTTGTATTTATTTACACTTTCATTGTACAAACTCTGGCACTGCTGTAACTGCCAGAAGTGATAAGTTCTTCTCAGTTAGAATTTTAAACCTATACCAGATAATTTCATTAATTATTCATTAAAAAAAATCAATTCAGTAGAACCTACACCAGATAATTTCATTAATTATTCATTAAAAAAATCAATTCAGTTAACATTTTTTTGTGCCTCAAAGTGTTAGATATATGCGGGGAGTGTACAGCAAAAAGACAACCCTTTTTAGGGTATTATCAAAGTGTTAGAGATATGCGGGGAGTGCACAGCAAAAAGAGAGATATGGGGAGAAAGCACAGCAAAAAGACAACCCTTTTTAGGGTATTATCAAAGTGTTCGAGATATGCGGAGAGTGCACAGCAAAAAGACAACCCTTTTTAGGGTATTATCAAAGTGTTAGAGATATGCGGGTAGTGTACAGCAAAAAGACAACCCTTTTTAGGGTATTATCAAAGTGTTAGAGATATGCGGAGAGTGCACAGCAAAAAGACAACCCTTTTTAGGGTATTATCAAAGTGTTAGAGATATGCGGAGAGTGCACAGCAAAAAGACAACCCTTTTTAGGGTATTATCAAAGTGTTAGAGATATGCGGGGAGTGCACAGCAAAAAGAGAGATATGGGGAGAAAGCACAGCAAAAAGACAACCCTTTTTAGGGTATTATCAAAGTGTTCGAGATATGCGGAGAGTGCACAGCAAAAAGACAACCCTTTTTAGGGTATTATCAAAGTGTTAGAGATATGCGGGTAGTGTACAGCAAAAAGACAACCCTTTTTAGGGTATTATCAAAGTGTTAGAGATATGCGGAGAGTGCACAGCAAAAAGACAACCCTTTTTAGGGTATTATCAAAGTGTTAGAGATATGCGGAGAGTGCACAGCAAAAAGACAACCCTTTTTAGGGTATTATCAAAGTGTTAGGGATATGCGGGGAGTGTACAGCAAAAAGACAACCCTTTTTAGGGTATTATCAAAGTGTTAGAGATATGCGGGGAGTGCACAGCAAAAAGAGAGATATGGGGAGAAAGCACAGCAAAAAGACAACCCTTTTTAGGGTATTATCAAAGTGTTCGAGATATGCGGAGAGTGCACAGCAAAAAGACAACCCTTTTTAGGGTATTATCAAAGTGTTAGAGATATGCGGAGAGTGCACAGCAAAATGACAACCCTTTTTAGGGTATCATCAAAGGTAGAGCCATATCACTCTTCTCCTGGTCGCTCCAGCATATTACTTCTCTACATCTGCTCTTACGGCCCTCCACATTGACAGTGGCCATGAGTCTTTCACACATGAATGTAATATTAAACGACCAGGGTGACATAACGCATCCTTGCTTTACACCATTAGTAATATTAAACCATTCAGTCAAGGCACCATTCACTCAAACATGCTCTACTTTCATTGAATACATACATACATACCATCACACAATTTCCCTGTCGGCGTAGGCAGAGAGAACGAGACATTCTGATCTGAGACAAAATATTTTTTTCTAAATATATGCAGCTGCGAGAAGTACCTAACCTTATGGCCACACCCACTAGCTTTATATTCTTACGCTCAGCTTACGAGTGTATATGTATATAATTATTTTCAAATATTTTGAGTTGGAGCGCCCTTGAGGAGAGTTTTCTCTCTAAATTGCACTATATAAGTTGTCCTTTTTTTATTATTATTATTTAAAAAATTACCAGTGATGTCTGATCAGTTTGGATAAAAGAGTTATATGACCATCTGAGAAAGAAGTTATTAATTTATTTATACAAACGGGGTAGGCAAAGAGGAGAAAATCCCAGACTTTCCTAACGTGACACATATATTTCGCCTCCTCTACATTCATACAACTCTTACGATTTCTCTGACTTTTCCTCAACTTGCTCCAATCTTACATTATACAGATAACACTTATATATAAAACAAAAGATAATGTATCAAATATAAAACAAAAGATAATGTATCAAATATAAAACAAAAGATAATGTATCAAATATAAAACAAAAGCTAATGTATCAAATTAAAACAAAAGATAATGTATCAAATTAAAACAAAAGATAATGTATCAAATATAAAACAAAAGATAATGTATCAAATTAAAACAAAAGATAATGTATCAAATTAAAACAAAAGATAATGTATCAAATTAAAACAAAAGATAATGTATCAAATATAAAACAAAAGATAATGTTTGTATTCAATTGAGCCCATCTTTTTTTCATCACGTTGGCGACACTGTTTGTAATGTACATTTCAATTTTCAGCCATATTGGATGAGCAGTTTGCATTTGACTGGCAAGTATTTAAAATGCATTATTCATTTTAAAAATGAACGAACATAGATTTTCTTTTGAGGTTTTACGCCATTTGTACGAGGCAATCAGAATTGTGGGCAAGCAACTTCTAGATTTTGCACCACGATATTACACTGGCTCACACTTCACTAATAATTCATGAATTTTGACCGAAACCATCACTGTCATTATTAAAAAGCAGTGGAAACACCAAACATTCTTGCTCTACACCTTTTTTTATATAAAACTCTGTAACAGAATAGAATGCTTACCTTAGTATGCAGGAACGCGAGTGACTTGTTGACGTTCTCAATCTTATGCACTCGCATACGTCCATTGTTGGGGCGGGCGAGCTTCTCCCCGGAGATGATCTCCAGCAGCTTGAGGAGCTTCTTGCCGTCTGCCAGGTCCACGAACAGGTCCTCAACTTCCATACGTGCCTACAAAAACAATGTCAATATTTATTTACTTACGGAAAAGATATACGACAAACAAATGTTCTTAACAAACCACAGAAGATTCAACACCTTAAAAAAAATCATTATAATTCAGAACACATATGGCGCATGAAATCACAAATGTATAACAACACTACATTCATACCACCATGGTATTTTCCTATCGGAGTAGGCAGAGAGTGCAGATAACAAACCTTTATAAGATGTGTAATACGGTACAATTTATTAACGGCAGTTACATGTTGGAATAAGAACCGGGATGTGGTATTTTGGTGCCTGGACACCTGTTTTTAAATATGTTCCCACAATAAAGTTCCTTTTTTTCTGGAACACGTATACTTTTTGTTATATTTTTCATATACGAATTTTCGCATAAATGTACGACCTTTTAAAAAACAAACTTCCCCCTTTGTCTTCACGAAAATTGGAAATTGGGAATATGTGGTCTCTTGACCCGATGATATAAATCAACGGAAGAAAATCAAAATGTCATAACTTCATTGTTCTAGCTTTGAGAAGTGCAAAATCATCAATAACTATTTATCAAAATTGATTTTGTTAGAAATTAAATATTCAATACCTATACGGGTAAAATCATACATATAAAAAGCTTAGAAAGAATTATATTCAAGAAATGTTGATGTTGATGATTGTTTTAAGTGCTTCCTAAAGTTACAAACATCACCCATATCTCTGACACTAGGAGGCAGACCGTTGCACGCTACAGGAATAGCAAAGGCAAAAGCTCTATTGTAATATCCAGCCCTGTTGAATTGATTTGGATCAACCAAATCAATTCAACAGGGCTGGGTATTACAATAGAGTGTTATAACAATATTTAGAAATAGTTTTTGTTGTAATTTGTTTTATCGACCACTGTTTATTCCACTTTTTGTAACGGTATAACCCTACCGGTTTCAAGGTTTTTTTCTGTTCGAACTGGTAACGAGATACACGCTTACGGTAAACAATTGGGTTAGGGATTGGTGACTGGGGGTTGAGGGGGGCATGGGACAACCTCCGCAAGCAGCGAAGAGAAGCACAGCTTCGCTTTCCAGCTAATTGACGTTGGAATTGGCGAGGGGATCCTCAACTACGAGGTCCAGCAATGATCAGAATGAACAAACTATCTCAGATGCTGGAAAGCTGAGGGATATTGAATGGAGTGTAGTGATAGAAGGGAACTGTAAAGTCAGAGAAATCATAGAAGGTGCGTTGATGTAGAAAAGGCTAAGGAAGTGTATCGAGAAAAGAAAGTATCACGTTGTCTCTGCCTACCCTGACTGATTTATGAGAGTGAAACGTGGACGTGGAAAAAGACAGAATAAATGGAGTGACAATGTATGACAGAATACGGAATGAAGTGATAAGAGATGAATGTGAACTTAAGACTGATATGTCGAGCAAGATTAAGAACAGTACGTTGAAATGGTTTGGGCATGTGGATTGAATGAAAATAAGACGTGCAAATATGAATGGATGACCAAGGAAAGTATGATTGGATCAAGGGAATTACAATATATTCTGAAAGAATGAAACGTAGAAAGTCAGAGAAATCTTAGAAGTTGTACGGATATAGAAAAGGCTAAGGATGTGTGTCAAGAAAAGAAAATATGGTGTTCTGTCCTGTCTGTCTACCCCTACAGGAAAATGACGTGATGGTAAGTGTGTATGTAATTTTTTTATTGTTGACATTTTTGAACTCGTACACAATAGTCTAGTCAGCTTTGTAATTGAAATCATTAAAAAGGCACACAAAAAAATGTACAAATTGGTCATGTGTTAATTGAACACAGAGATCAACGACATCTTGACAGCACATATTCTCATTAAATTTGTGTACATTTTACACTCAACACACGAAACTAAGAAATTATGAGCTCATCACACATGCATCATCATCATCATCATCCTGTCGTCGTGTAGATCATGTTATCTACACTGAAAAAACTCACTTTTTTCACAATTTATTTAAGTGACTTTACAATGATTTACATTTCACGAAGATATATTTACGGGACAGAACGTCATAGTGACCTCGTCCCTCCCTCGTGCTAATGTACCTGAGGAATTAGGACTTTAGCAGAATGCTTCTTGTCTGAAGAGATGATGATAGTAGTTGTTGGTAAATAAATAAAATACGTCAATTAGCAATGCGGAAAGAGAGAGTGAATGAATGTTTTATTTATCGGTAAGTGGGTATTTATACATTTCAGAATGGGCGCGGGAGTGCGTCCGCGATATATTTTTATCTCGCTTCTGTGCGTGCAAAAATGGTTAATTGAAGTATTGCAGACATCGCAAATAGTATTGTGGGTAAACAATTTGTTTGCGGAAACGGCGAGACAGCGTGATGCGTTCTCTTTCTACTGTGGAATGCATCGTAAATAGTATTGTGGGTAAACAATTTGTTTACGGGACTAGCGCGATGTCCGGCCGCGTCAATGTTTTGGTATGTGACCTTTGGACATATCCAAAGGTCGTTTCGTCGGTCGTTGACCGTATGTGTTGACAATATTCAGCGACGACCGTGGTTCCCACAGGACCTAGGGAATGAATCCTTAACCTTTCCCTTCCTGTGCTAAAAAAATCCACGCGTTCCGGTGCTGTGTATTCAATACACATGTAAAAATGTAGCAATGTATTTAAGTACTTCCTCAAACTACACACGCCATCCATACCTCAGAGGTAGACCATTCTATATTACAGGTCTAGCAACGGCAATGTCCTATATAGTCGTATATGTATTGTTAGTATTTCTTCATTCATTCGTTCCACGTGCCCAAACCATCTCAGTGTGCTCTTCTTCATCTTACTTAACACATCAACCTTCACATTCATTCATTTCAAACAGTTGTTATTTTCTTTCTTAACCTTTCCTTTCCTGTGCTAAAAGAAATCCGCGCGTTCCGGTGCTGTGTATTCAATACATAAATGAGCGATTTAAAATCGGAAAAATACGAATATTCATAGCCAATCGCTTAAATTAAATAAAATTGAAGTCAAAAGTGATAATAATTGAAATTTAATTGCTGAAAACATGAAAAAAAAACATCGGCTGACGTTCACAAAACGGGCAAAAAGACCACCTCAGATAAACGCGCTAGAGCGACTGAGACCTGAGACGGACTAACGCCGTGTATGTTATACCTCGAAGGAAGAAACACAAATGCAAACTGAGATTCTATTTCTTGCGTTCCCATATAGCGAAGTAGAGTGAGAGTGAGACGTGAATAGCGTCACGTCGTTCACCGATAGCGGTTTTTTAGAATGAATATACCTACATCACACACTGGCACACGTTTGATTGCATTGGTGAATTTATTCCCGATTTTCACAAAATATCTCTGATGTGGCCGATAAGTGCTAAATTATTATAAATATTATATTTTCATTCTATGCGTAAATGTATTACGGAGGAATACCTAAAATCTGAACCCAGTATTTATTATATTTATAGAGATATTAAAGTTTTTAAAAGCAATGTGTACTAGTTACACATCACAGGGAAGGAAGGGTTAATATACACATTTTGGTGAAATATATATCTTCATCTCTTTAGATTAGAGAGTTAAGGAGCGGAGGGCAAATGTGATCAGATAATCTATATTTCGGATAAATAAACGGAAACTACTTTTTTCGCACTTCACTTATTTGGCTCCATGAGGCTTTTGCCTATTCCCGATACTGAAATTGGCGTTGAAAGGAAAGCGTTTCGACACGATTTCAATGAAGAGTTAAGGAGCGGAGGGTAAATGTGATCAGATAATATATATTTCGGGTAAATAAACTGAAAGTACTATTATCGCGCTTCACTTATCTGCAGGGGTTAGAAGCGAGTCCAATATTAAATAAAGTCAACGATGAAATATTTCATTATAGAAATATCTAATGACTGACATGTGCAATGTTATATATTTAATCATACAGTTTATGTGTCCTAGTGATAAGACAGGTGCCCCTAGGGTTCACTTTATAGACTAAAAAATAGGATAAGCGTCCATCACATGACAGAGCATCGTGACTCCCATGATAGCCTCTGACGACTCCTCTCCAGCCATCTCTGCATTCCGCAGTTCCAAGGGCAGTTGATAACGGTAGTTCTGTTGTCTCTCATTTGGTCAGTTCAATGCACTGGGACTCTTGTACGCCGTCCTTCCACACTTCCAATAACCACAAGCCTCTCCAAACTATCTCCTCGACTATGAGCAAAGAATCAGAGGACTCGTCAACAATCTGTCGGTAATTCTCAGTTCTTCGAGAATTAAGGCGTTAGTCCACCTATGGAATTCGTAGCATCCTTCTCCAGCACCATATTTCAAATGATATGTCTCTCACTTGCTCTCAGAGTTCAATTCTCAGTTTTTCGAGAATTAAGACGTTAGTCCATCTTGCCATCCATGGAATTCATAGCATCCTTCTCCAGCACCATATTTCAAATGATATGTCTCTCACTTGCTCTCAGAGTTCAAACTGCGACATTAACATCATAAAACAGTCCAGTGGTTGAATGCGAGAAGCCACTGTAATACTTATTAATTGTCACTTCTAAATAGCCGTCACGCCGAATGTAATTTGCAAAAAATAACTCCATCAATATCCAATATTTTTCTTAAAATTACATAGAACTTACTATTGACTTACCAGAGATTGTGAAATATAACACTTCAAACAGTTTTTATTAATAAAAATACAAATTTTAAATTCGACATTTGTTCAGGTTTGTCACATGCTCATATTTACACTAGACCAATATCCAATATGCAAAAAATATTTCACTACACAGCAAGAAACAAAGAAGAAATATGTACGAGTACCTAGTTTTTTTCACTATTGTATAATACATAAAAAAAGTCCGATTTCGATATAAAATAAAGAAAAATATCACACAAAACCCCTCTAAAAATAATCATAGTATAGTTTCCCAATGAGGTAAAAACAATTACGTTAAAGTACCAAAAAAACTTGAAAAAAATAAACATACAAAAATAACTTAGATCGCGAACTTTACAAAAACAAAGAACTAAGGATTTCGGCTACAACTTGAAAAAGGAAAAGCCCTGAACGGTGAGGTCTACAACTGTCAAAATGAACAAGTGATAGGAGGCAAGCTATGGAAAATATTGAACAAATAAGGTGTTGAAAATACAGGATAGTTCTAACTGCATTATCAAAGGCTCAAATTGGATGTCAAGAAATAAGTTAAAATTAAATCCAAATAAAACGGAAACTTTCTGGGAGCCTCACTGTGTAGACAACGCAGTCTTGATGGGGATGCTTTATCAGTTGAGGGTGCTAGTATCTTTCCAAAAAATAGCATTAAATTACTTTGTATCCGTCTTGATAGTAAGCTCGTCTTCGATTAACAAATTGGTTATACGGTTCCTGTAGATTTCTAGTCTTATCAATGTCTTTTACGTTGTACGTCAATGTCTTCCAACAAGGGAAATAAAAACTCATATTAATTCATTTGATGTGTCGGGTCTGGATTATAGTAACTCTATTTATTCTGGTTTGCCTGCTTCACAAATTTCTAGGCTCCATTCTGTTCTCAATATTGTCATATTGGTCCGTTTCTAAAAAGTCTACACTGATTTAAGTGTCACAAACGGATTAATTTCAAACTTTATCTCTTTGTATTCAAGTCCCTTAATAGAATGTCTTCATTGTATTTTTCAAATTTGTGTCTGAGGGATGTTCCTTCGAAGAGAAGTAGAACTTTGAAGTCGATTTCTTCTCCATCTAATAAGTTGGTTGATCCAAATCAATCTAATAGGACTGAGTATCATGATATAGTTTTTGTTGCTGGTCCTGTGGCGTGGAATGGTCTACCTCATAGTGTCAGAGATATGGATGGCGTGTGCAAGTTTAAGAAGCACTTAAGACAATCATCAACATCAATATAATTCTTTCTAAGCTTTGTATGTATAGTTTGACCAGTACATGTAAGTTTAATAAAATACATATAATATAATATGATACCGATGGAGTTTAACATTACCTTTTGCAGGAAGGAGTTCATCCACTTGGTGAATGTCTTCTTCTGTATGTGTAGTCTCTCCTCCTGCAGGGCCTTGATGCGGCCCTGCTCAAACTTCACCACGTCCTCGCGCTGCGTCATGCTGCGATTTTGCACTTGCGCCGCGTAGCCGCCAGGCTCATACTGCGGACCTGGAAACACAATAAGCACACTGAGTCAATCGCGGTCATATAGCTCACTTATTATATAATCATATAAACTCCTTTAAATCATTTATAAAGCCTTCATTTTCAGCAAGCAGAACCATATCATCTACATACAGAAGACCACATCAATTTACTTCATTCATTCTTCACTGAGTCAATCACGCTCATATAGCTCACTTATCATATCCTTTAAATCATTTATAAAGCTTTCATTCCCAGCAAGCATAACCATATTATCTACATACAGAAGACCATATACATTTACTTCATTCATTCTTCACTGAGTCAATCACGCTCATTAAAGCTCACTTATCATATCCTTTAAATCATTTATAAAGCTTCCATTCCCAGCAAGCATAACCATATTATCTACATACAGAAGACCATATACATTTACTTCATTCATTCTTCACTGAGTCAATCACGCTCATTAAAGCTCACTTATCATATCCTTTAAATCATTTATAAAGCTTCCATTCCCAGCAAGCATAACCATATTATCTACATACAGAAGACCATATACATTTACTTCATTCATTCTTCACTGAGTCAATCACGCTCATTAAAGCTCACTTATCATATCCTTTAAATCATTTATAAAGCTTCCATTCCCAGCAAGCATAACCATATTATCTACATACAGAAGACCATATACATTTACTTCATTCATTCTTCACTGAGTCAATCACGCTCATTAAAGCTCACTTATCATATCCTTTAAATCATTTATAAAGCTTCCATTCCCAGCAAGCATAACCATATTATCTACATACAGAAGACCATATACATTTACTTCATTCATTCTTCACTGAGTCAATCACGCTCATTAAAGCTCACTTATCATATCCTTTAAATCATTTATAAAGCTTCCATTCCCAGCAAGCATAACCATATTATCTACATACAGAAGACCATATACATTTACTTCATTCATTCTTCACTGAGTCAATCACGCTCATTAAAGCTCACTTATCATATCCTTTAAATCATTTATAAAGCTTCCATTCCCAGCAAGCATAACCATATTATCTACATACAGAAGACCATATACATTTACTTCATTCATTCTTCACTTAATCAATCACGCTCATATACTATAGCTCACTTATCATATCCTTTAAATCATTTATAAAGCTTCCATTCCTAGCAAGCATAACCATATTATCTACATACAGAAGACCACATCAATTTACTTCATTCATTCTTCACTGAACCAATCACGCTCATACAGCTCACTTATCATATCCTTTAAATCATTTATAAAGCCTCCATTCCCAGCAAGCATAACCTACATACAGAAGTCCATATACATTTACTTCATTCATTCTTACACCATTCCCATCATCTTTTAGATCACGCACACATGAATCTTTAAATATATTATATAAAATAAACAACCAAGGTAACATCACACATCCTTGATTTACGCCTTTCGTAATTTTGACCTCTTCAGACCTGGATTAATTCTACGGTTTTAAAAAAATATTATTGCCTGTTAGCGTATTATTACGGCTTTTAATAAAATTAGAAGCGTATTCTGCGATGATAATCTAAATTTGAAACTTCGACAACGGTTGTTAGTCAAATGCTATGTTTGGTCAGTGTTATTGCATGGAGTAGAATCATGGACCCTCAAAGTTGGTAGTATGAACCGACTGGAAGCATTCGAAATGTGGATGCACCGGAGAATGCTACGGATACCCTGGACGGATATGGTCAGCAACACGAGGGTTCTTCAAAGAGCCAAAGTTGATAGAGAGTTGCTGACTAATATTAAAATCCGAAAGGTATCCTACTTGGGTAATGTACTTAGAGGAGTAAAGTACAAATTACTGCATCTGATCATCCAAGGCAAAATAGAAGGTCGAAGAGGTGTTGGCAGGAGGCAAATCTCCTGGCTCCGCAATATATGTGATTGGACTGGTATAAGGAGCGTTGGGGATCTTTTTCGGGCTGCCGGGGACAAAGATGCCTACTTCAGGTGATATTCAACGTTGGGGGGACCTGATATGATACTGGGAAGAAGAAGAAGTGTATTATTTACACTAAATGCAACATCATGTTTTCTGCTTAAAGGATGCATTTCTACAGCATTTATTTGCGCTCACAATCTTTTTCCACGTCCACGTTTCACGCCCATACGTCAAAGTCAGCACCGAAATACTATTGCGGACTATTATCTTGGCAGAGTTTGATATTGTATGGTTCGAATTTATGTGTTTGAGTGCCCCATTGACTCTGTTTCCTATCGCTACAAGCCATTTGTTGTCCCTCTTAACTATATCATCATCCGAGAAAATACTACCCAAAATGCAGAATTCCTCAATTTGCAGCAATCTTTCATATTGCCTCCATATGTTTCCTATCGCTATGCGTCCTATTGTTTCCTATCGCTATACGTAGTATCGTTTCCTATCGCTATACTCGTACGTCCTATTGTTTCCTATCGCTATACGTAGTATCGTTTCCTATCGCTATACGTCCTATTGTTTCCTATCGCTATACGTAGTATAATTTCCGATCACTATGCGTCCTATTGTTTCCTATCGCTATACGTCCTATTGTTTCCTATCGCTATACGTAGTATCGTTTCCTATCGCTATACGTCCTATTGTTTCCTATCGCTATACGTAGTATCGTTTCCTATCGCTATACGTCCTATTGTTTCCTATCGCTATACGTAGTATCGTTTCCTATCGCTATACGTCCTATTGTTTCCTATCGCTATACGTAGTATCGTTTCCTATCGCTATACGTCCTATTGTTTCCTATCGCTATACGTAGTATCGTTTCCTATCGCTATACGTCCTATTGTTTCCTATCGCTATACGTCCTATTGTTTCCTATCGCTATACGTAGTATAATTTCCGATCACTATGCGTCCTATTGTTTCCTATCGCTATACGTCCTATTGTTTCCTATCGCTATACGTAGTATAATTTCCGATCACTATGCGTCCTATTGTTTCCTATCGCTATACGTCCTATTGTTTCCTATCGCTATACGTAGTATAATTTCCGATCACTATGCGTCCTATTGTTTCCTATCGCTATACGTCCTATTGTTTCCTATCGCTCTATACGTAGTATAATTTCCGATCACTATGCGTCCTATTGTTTCCTATCGCTATACGTCCTATTGTTTCCTATCGCTATACGTAGTATAATTTCCGATCACTACGCGTCATATTGTTTCCTATCGCTATATGTCCTATTGTTTCCTATCGCTATATGTCCTATTTTTTCCAATCGCTATATGTCCTATTGATTCCTATCGCTATATGTAGTATTGTTTCCTATCGCTATACGTCCTATTATTTTTGTTTCCTATTGCTATACGTCTTATTGATTCATATACGTAGCATTGTTTCATATCGCTATACGTCCTATTATTTCCTATCGCTATACGCCCTATTATTCCTTTCGCTATATGTCATTCAATATCATCTGAGAAAATTCTACCTTATAACAGAATTCCTGAACTTTCTCCAATATTTTATTATGCACCCATATATCGTATTTACTTTTCCTTTTAAATGTTTCTATGGTAGAAACTTTGTTTGAAGTCACAGGTATCCTTACACCCCCGAATACTAGGTTGATAAAATATCTGTTTCATTCGAGGGGAATAGCACAGCGCGGGGTTTGAACCGGCGACCTTCCGCACGGGAGTCCAGTGCGTTACCGCGCGGCCACGCACCTCGGATAGCTAACAGCGCGTATATTACCATAAAAGCATATTTATTGTGAATACATTACGTCAGCTGTATGAAGCATATGGCAAACAGAACGATTCTCTACAGTTCTACGGGCAAAAGGCGTAACGAATCGAAAAGCAAATGTTGTTATTTTATAAATAAATACACACTGAACACAAAGGAAACAGGCATGTCTTAAATACTTTTAAAACACTTTTTAATATGACGGCGACCATGACGACCTCCGTGGTCTAGTTGGTAAGACGTCTGTATCCCAGCCCGGAGGTTACGGGTTCAAATCCCGCTGCAGCCCAGATTTTTTTTGAAAGATTCCAATCTGATTTTTACTCGTAACCGCGGTAACACCTTTCTGCCTGGTTATACCTCTTAACTTAACTATTCCACTACCTGATAACATGCTACCCCAATACCACAACTCCTCAACTGTCTCCAATCTTTCATTATTCCCCCATATATCGTGTGTATTATTCATTTCAAACGTTTCTATCACCGTTACTTATTATGTCACCAATTGATCTCTGTGAACGTTGGGTTCAATTTCGCAATTTTCCGGAAAATACTGAATATTTTCAGGACTACTACCATAAATAATAAAACGACAAATGAATATAGGCCAATTGGAGAGCAGCCTCTCCTCATGGGGCCACATCCCTAACTTAAGAGAGCAACCTCCCTCATCCCTCCTAACTTAGGAGAGCAACCTCTCCTCATGAGCCTTCATCCCTAGCATAGGAGAGCAAACTCTAGTCATGGGCCCTCATCCCTAGCTTAGGAGAGCAACCTCTCATCATGGGTCCTCATCCCTAGCTTAGGAGAGCAACCTCTCCTCATGGGCCCTCATCCCTAGCTTAGGAGAGCAACTTCTCCTCATGGGTCCTCATTCCTAGCTTAGGAGAGCAACCTCTCCTCATGGGTCCTCATCCCTAGCTTAGGAGAGCAACTTCTCCTCATGAACCTTCATCCCTAGCTTAGGAGAGCAACCTCTCTTCATGGACCCTCTTCCCTAGTTTAGGAGAGCAACCTCTCCTCATGGGCCCCATCCCTAGCTTAGGAGAGCAATATCTCCTCATGGGGCCTCATCCCTAGCTTGGGAGAGTAACCTCTCCTCACGGGTCCTCGTCCCTAGCTTAGGAGAGCAATCTTTCCTGATAGGCCCTCATCCCTAGCTTAGGAGAGCAACCTCTCCTCATGGGTTCTCATCCCTAGCTTAGGAGAGCAACCTTTCCTCATGGACACTCATCCCTAGCTTAAGAGAGCAACCTCTCCTCATGGGGCCTCATCCCTAGCTTAGGATTCGAACCCACTATTGGCGAATGCAACCATTCGAGAGCTTTTATCTGATATGTTTGGGAAACACATTCGGTAAGAAAACTGCAGAAAACTTATCAAGGGACGAACTACAAAGAAAGCTTTATAGATCTTCGATATGTGACAGAAACACATTCGGATTTAGGTGTAGTGTAGTATATATGTGTGTTCATATAAATTCAAACAAGTCAACATTCATACCTCATCACCTCATGCCCTATTCTGTCATTTTTTTAATCCACTTTGCACGGATTTCTCCTGTTACACAAATAGGGTCTAGAGTTAGCTTATTCGTTAGGAAGAATATCAGCCAGGATTCTTCTCATACTGCTAGGCGGTGCCGAGACTATATCCACAGTGTCACTCAGTTGGTTCAATATCTCTATACCACGCGTGACTATAGCTGAGTGTTTAGCCATGATATTCCTTCTGTAAGTTGGTATGTATCATAGAACAGAGGGTGATTCCTTGCACGGCTATATTTATTAGGGACATATAAACTTAGTGCTTCTAGAATCGCGGGACAGTTAAAGCAACCTTGGAAAACCTTTAGTAGGAATATCGCAATGGATTCTTACATTCTTGTTTCGAGAATTGTCATCCATTGTATCATCAGTGCACGCATTTCTACAGCATAAAATAGACTCCTTGTAATTTTTTCCAAGTCAACGTTTTACTCCCATACAATAAAAGTTCCTACTAAAATACTGTTGTAGATTATTATCTAAGTAGATTTTGATACTGTCCGGTTCGAGTACATATGTTTTAGTTCCCCATTGATTTTGTTTCATATCGCTACAAGCCATTCAATATCTCGCTCAACTCTTCCATCATCTGAGAAAATACTAACCACACAGCAGAATCCCTCAACTTGCTCCAATCTTTCATTGTTCACCCATATATCGTATTTACTCTTCTTATCACACTTTTCTATCACCGTGACTGGATTTCTCTTCGCACCTCTTATACAATTTACTTATCTGTAATTCATTGTCATTCTCCACTAACACATCAGCATACAGCGATCCGTATATATTCCCATTTGACATCAGTATGTCTCCTATTGACCTCTTGCATACGAAACTATGTAAATATCAAACAACCAGGGTGACATAACGTATCCTTGCTTTACCCCTTTTGAAACATTAAACCACTCAGTCAAAACACTTCACTTTAATATATGCTCTACTTTCAGCGTATAATGTTGCAGTACCACGTGTTAATTTAGATTCCACATATTCAACCAACATTTGACATAGCTCGCTTCAAATAATATGCTTTTTCCAGGTCTACAAACGAAAATAAAATATTAAAAAGAATAACAAATAATATGTTAGCAGACACAAAACACAAAAATGAAGTATGCAAACCCAAAGATTATGGCACCAAACTCATATAGAATATTTAGTAGTATTTAACATAGGTGAACACCACAAAACAAGACAATGTATTGTACAAATACACTGAAATAAAAAAATACAAAAAAAAACAAACATCAAAAGAAAATCGTGCGGTTGATGGATTTTTCAGAACCATATTAAAGAGAATCACAAAACAATTAGAATGTACAAAAATAGAATACATGCAAATAATAAAATTAAAATATAAAAAAACACTCTTAAAAATAAAAGAACAAACACAAGACAAAAGATAAAATGAAACAAATGAGACGAACACACAAATAACACATGCAAAACAAAAGATAATTGTATCATTTTCATGTGGATCCTTAAGAAGTCTCGAGGTGAACACAAGACAAGAGAGTGCACAAATACATGGAAATAAACAAATGAAACGAAAACACACAAGAAAACAAAAATGAAACATGCATAACAGAAGAAATTCGTGCCGTTGATGGAAAAAATAAATTTGATAATGAAAATTAAAAAAAAACAATTAGAATCTACAAATACATGCAAATAACACATATAAAAATCTTCATCCCCATCACGCCACGAACCCATTTGGGGTATGTAAGAGAACAGATCTCCACACACATTTTTCGCTTCAGCCACATACATAAACTTCATTATGTATACTACCCTACTGTAAAAGCTATTCAATATTTCAGAATTGATTAATTTGGTTGTACCATGTTTTTTTTTAGATCATCCTAAATTTCTCGTATGTTCTACACAACTTGTATGGTTTTTTTTTTTTTAATTTGTCATCTACGTCAGTGCTTCTCAATTACTTTCATGTAACGGCCCCCTAAATCTGAAGTAATTAATTCCCCCCCCCCCACCCCCCCCACCCCCCAAAAAAAAACATTTTTTTTATAGTTGAAGATTTATTTGGCAATAATTATTACAATTAAAATACACATATTTATATTCAACACAAAATTATAGGAACTTGCTTAAAAACTTTTTTTTTTAAATAAAAACTATACTCACATGAAACAATTTAATATTCACATGAATATTTGTACTTTGTACTGAATATTTTCGCGACCCTCACGAGAAATCCCCCCCCCCCCCCCCCCCCCAGGGGGCCGCGGCTCCCAATTTGGGAAGCACTGATCTACGTGATCAAACCATCTTAAATCTCCATTCTTTACCTTTCGTACTGCATCTTCTATCAGTCCGCATTCTTTTCTAATGTCATCATTCTGTTATACATTGTAATTCCACACAGCCACACAGCAATTTACAATTCAAAAATGTTTTTTTTATACAGATGATTTTTTTTCATTATAAATAATATATATTATTCGATTTAGGAAAATCTGTAATGTACAATATATTATTCGATTTAGGAAAATCTGTAATGTACAAATGATTCTATTACAAAATTAAGTGGAGTTTAAATCTTGAAATCATCTTCATTATCTTTCTTACCAATCAGTTCACATTTATCCTTCATCACTTCATTCCCTATTCTCTCGTCTTCATTCCCTATTCATTCCCTATTCTCTCGTACTCCATAATCAACATCTTTAATATATTTACCACATGTGTCTCTATGTATATATTGAACAACCACGATGACATTACGCATCCTTGTTTGACACATAAAAATTAAAAAAAAAAAAAAAAAAATGAGACGAACACAAAAATAAAGCATGCAAAACAAAAGGTGAAATGGTGCCAGACTGAGAAAAAAAAACAAAGAATAATGATGATGAAACGGAAAACAGAAGACTGAAGAGGACTGAACAGAACAAGTTGACCCTACCATACTTCCGTCCATGCTGCTGGAACTCCTGATATGATGAATTTCTATTGTACTGCATTGTGGTGGGCAGCTCATGGATCCACCCTGGTTCTTCCGCTAAGATTCCGCAATCGATCCTTCAAACCCTGGATATCAACCAATTGTATGTGTTACTTTATGAATCAAGACATTTTACATAACTTAATTTAAAAAAAAAACAACATAAGTTCTGTAGAACAGATAAACAGTCCTCGATGAACGTTTGTAGAAAAAAAGTCAAAATATTCGGTACCTAAAAAAATTCATGAATTCTGAATTCTGTGATATTTGGGTAGTATTTTTACAGATGATGGAAGAGTTAAAAGGGGTGTAACGAACGGCGTGTAGCGATAGGAAAAAAAATCAATGAGACACTAAAACATATATTTTATAAAATTTGGACACCTTGGAGGCTTTTCTTTATTCCGTTCTTGCTGACAGTTAACCTGAGGTGGTATATGATATGTGGGTTTACATTTTATTTTATTTTCTGCCATACGTTTTTGTTTTTTTTATATTTATTCTTTAACCTAGATATGTGGGGGTGTGGGATGGAAGCCCCCCGATGTCCTTGCGGTCGGGCTCGCCCTACATTGGTGGGGTATATCTCGTCCGGGGGAATGTTTGTGGGATGAGCCCGGACCTTTTAATGTCTTCTCTCTTGAATGTATTTTTTTTGTCATCTATTTATTTTCTTTGTTTTTTTTTAATCTTTTTGATCTACGTGTTGAAGGGTGTGGGCTGAAAAACATCTGGTGTCCCCGTGGCTGGGCTCGCCCTATATTGGTGGGGTGTATCTTGGTCGGGGGGATGTTATTAGACGAGCCCAGACCTTTTGATAGCTTCTGTTTTTTAATGTATTATCTTTTTAATGTGTTCTTGGAATGTGTCTAAATGTACGAGTATTATGAACATACTATATTGCTAACAATAAACCTGTATTTATTTATTTATATATCTATGTATCAATTTGATGAAAAAAACACATATTTATGCAGTATATACTTCTAGATTGTTAAATAACTTAACATATTATGACAATACTTTGCCTCCGGAGTTAAGTAACCCTGCATCAACATATGGAAGGATGCGATTATCTAAAGCAGGGGTCGGCAAACTACGGCCCGCGGGCCAAATCCGGCCCACTGCCAATTTTAATCAGGCGCGCGAGCTAACAATAACCAACCTAATATTTAATATTTTTAATGTTTTATGTGTTTGTTTTGTTAAATTGTATAATATTGTTTTATTTAGTACATAACACATCGATCAATAAGTCCCGGGACTAAATATTAAAACAACATTTGTTTGCCAAAAATCTTCTTAATTCATCAACATAGTCTCATTCAAGAGCGATACATTCATTCCAACGCTTTCCTAACTTTTCTATGCCAGCCATGTAGAACGATTTATCTTTGGTTTCAAAATAGGCGTTAGTTTGAAATCAGCATACCACCGACAAATGGTTGTTTTCGACGGAGCAGTGCCCGGATAACACTTTTCAAGCCATCGCTGAGTTTGGACGGTATTTTTTCCCATTAAAAAGCAATGAAGCAGTCTCTGCTCTTTCCGATTCTGGACTATGCGGACGTATGTTACTTGGATGTTACAGAGGAACAGCTGGACAAATTACAGCGTCTTCATAATGTGTGTCTAAGATTTATTTTCAACTTACGAAAGTACCATCATATAACTTCATACCAGAAGGCATTGAACTGGTTGAATGTTAGAAATAGACGCCAAATTCACATACTGTCTCTATTGTATAATATCCTTAACTGTCCCGCCGCACATCTCGCCGAAAATTTTCAGCGTCTTTCCAATCATGGATTAGCGCTACGCTCAAACAGAGATTGTTTATTGGCCTTTCCAGTTCATCGCTCTTCTTTCTTTACGTCGTCCTTTACTGTCCATGCAGTGAGACTCTGGAATCAGTTACAAACCAATATAAAACTCGCTCCGTCCTTGGCATGCTTTAAGAAGCGACTGAAAAAACTCTTAATTTCTAGTCAGTAAAATAACGTGTTTCATTCCTGATTTTTCTTTTCCTTTCCTCTCCACCATTCTTTCCTTTCCCTTTGATTGATGATATCTCACTTTACATGAAAAATAATGTTCGGGTGATTGTCCGTCTTTGTAGGATTCGTGGGCATGTTCTCGCGTATATGTTTATGGATTTCGTGGGGATGGATAGTCATTTGAATGATTTATGCGACCACGTAACTTGCTTCATTTACTTTTGTCTGGTTGGTTGGAAGAGATTGCCACCTGGCAATAAGCCCGCCAGATTGTATTGCAATAAAAGTGTTAAATAAATAAATGAAGTGTCAATGATAGATGTGGTAACCTAACAAAAAAAAAAATCCAATCGGGTGACTGACAGCGCCACACGGTGACCGGTCCTAAAACGTTTTGATCAAGGTAGTGTGTTAGTTTAAGATAAAGTTTTGTATTATTTGTCAATAAATTTAAGCACTTGTATAACCTGTCATATGTGCATTGGAATATAAAAGACACTGTTGTGTCGTTAATTAAATAAATTAAAAATCTAATACAGGGGTCACTAAACTTTTTGAGAAACGGGCAGGATTGAAATTTTTAAAAACATGGGGGGGGGGGCGGACTAAAAATATTATCATTGAAATCCTATTAGAACATTAGTTTACATAGCATGTGTAAACAAATACAGTTTATATTGGAAGTTTTATACCAAATCACAATAGAAGAATCTTTGTCGTGTATTCAAAACCAAATCATAAAATTGTATAAAATTAATATTTCTTATATGTTATATAATATTTATGAATAAAAGTCGGGGGCCGGATTAAAAAGTTTGAAGAGCCGGATCCGGGCCGCGGGCCGTAGTTTGGAAACCGCTGATCTAATATATTATGAAGACCTCCGCGGTTTAGTTTGTAAAACGCTTGTCCCTCAACCCGGAGGTCGCGAGTTGGATTCCCGCTGGAATCTAGACTTAAAAATATTTTGAAAAACCAGTCTGGTTTTCGCTTAAGGAATCTTCAAGATATTTCTGGTTGGTTGGGAAAGATTGCCCATGGTAATAAGCCCAACAGAGGGTACTGTATACAACGAACGTGAATACAATATATTACCGTCTGTGTGTTTTTCAACAATTTATGTTAATTGTAATTTATTTTTATTAAACACTGTTTATTCCACTTTTTTGTGACGGTATAACCCTACCGGTTTCAAGGCTTTCACCTCATCTTCAGGGGAGCGCAAACAAGACTTGTTTGCGCTCCCCTGAAGATGAGGTGTGCACCTTGAAACCGGTAGGGTTATACCGTCACAAAAAAGTGGAATAAACAGTGTTTAATGAAAATAAATTACAATGTCTTTAAACCTCCACAACGTTAATGCCTTAACTATAAACAACATAATTTGTGTTAAGGCTTAATGTTTAGAAGTGAAATGTGGACAGACGTACTTAGAAGAATGTGTGGGATGGCAATGTATGACAGAATACGTAATTAAATAGTCAGGCATGAATGTGAACTAAATACTGATGTATTTTGCTTTAGGTAAAACATTTGGCTTAAGGTGTAGGGTAGTTACATGTGTGATGTGTTCATATATGGTAAAACCATAAAATTTTGGTGAAACCTCCCAAAAAGGTCGTCTTCAAGTGCTTCCTAATGGCATGGACCATGCTACATTTTCTTTAGTATAGGCGCATTTTCATCATGATGGTGATAGTTCTGCTCTTTCATATATTTTCCAGCTTTGACATCACATTTTTTTACAATCCAGTTATTTTACAATCCAGTTATTTTACAATCCAGTTATTTTACAATCCAGTTATTTTCACTTCAGCATCGCATCGTCCATTATTGGCAATACTGGAAGCCTAAGGAAACAAAGCAGGTCACCATTTTTTCAAAAGGCTTTTCTTATTTGGAAAGCTTTGAGAAACCACTGTACTATTATCCCAAAATCGATGAAATTTTTATATGGAGTTCTACAAAATAAAAGCCGAAACATTTTATAGAATATATAAAGAAACAATCTTGTTGTTGTTAAATGCATTTTATTAAATAATCGCATATGAAAAGATGGCGTAATTCGACATTATGTTAATTTGGTGATACAATATAGCATCGCTTCTTAACCTGTCGGTAGCGACCTCCAGTGGGGTCGCGTTGAAATATCAGGGCGGCCGTTTAAACAACGAAAAATAACTTGCATTCATACCATCATGTCATTTCCCTGCCGGGTAGGCAGACAGGAGAGAGCGCCGGACTTTCATATCTCGGCACACATCCTTACCCTCTTCTACATTCATACTCCTTCTCACACAAGTTCTCTGAGTTTCATCGTTTCCTTCTTTTAGAATATCAAATTGTTGTTTAAAAAAATTGTTTAAATCTCCGAGTGTTCTTCTTCTATGGGCTGTCCAGCATTACTACAAAGACTAGCGTTAAATGTTCCTGACAATTACACTAGACTGCGCCGGCAAGAACTGTTCTCAATAGCATACGCAAGAACGGGTCTTCCAGCCGCTATGCCTGTTGGAAGGGCCTTAACTCTTCTGAACGGGACTGCTTCGGATATTGACATATTTCATATCACATTACCAAAAGCAAAAGTAAATTTTCTTCTAAGATTGGGAGCGTTAGAAAGCACTCATCAACGTATTTAAGTGACTGAATATGTGTGTGTATGTGTGTGTGTGTATATCGTGGGCTCAATACTAAAACTAGGTAACTCGAAATTTGGTGGTTTTGAGTTATTTACGTCAATGGATCGCTCTTCGAAGGGGCTTTCCAATGCTATAACGATGTCAGGTATCTTAAAATATTATTTCTCAACTGAGTTATTTAGCATTTCCATAATTAAGTAAGTCGTAAAGGTGGGAACAGAATAATGCTTAAAGTAGATATATGAAGTCCATATAACTTACATCTTACCATGATCTATTGAAACCTCCTTTATTAGTTTCATCAAAACATATTAGCGCGATAGATACCTCATCATTAAAGGGGAGTTGGTGTTACCAGACAAAACTATCAGACCTCCAAACTAAGAACGCCATTTTCTCAGAATAGAGAATTTTGAGTTATTCTACCTAATTATAGTGAGATACAGGCAAAAGCCTAGTTTACTGGGGATACGACAAATGAAAGGCAACAAACCCAGATCCATTAAAATTGTATGTCCAAATCAAATTATCTGTTGTTTTTCTTAAATTGTGTATATTTCTTGTCATGTGTAATAATAAATAAAATAAATAAATAGTATTGAGCTCACGATATTTATGCATATATGATATGTATAATTTCCTCAGAATAGAGAATTTTGAGTTATTCTACCTAGTTATAGTATAGAGCTCACGATATTTATGCATATATGATATGTATAATTTTCTCAGAATAGAGAATTTCAAGTTATTCTACCTAGTTATAGTATTGAGCTCACGATATTTATGCATATATGATATACTCGTATATAATTTTCTCAGAATAGAGAATTTCAAGCTATTCTACCTAGTTATAGTATTGAGCTAACGATATTTATGCATATATGATATATATAATTTACTCAGAATAGAGAATTTCGAGCTTTTCTACCTAGTTATAGTATTGAGCTCACGATATTTATGCATATATGATATGTATAATTTTCTCAGAATAGAGAATTTTGAGTTATTCTACCTAGTTTAGTATTGAGTTCACGATATTTATGCATATATGACATGTATAATTTTTTTTAATGTTAACATTTTTTGTTGTTTATAGTTAAGGCATTAACGTTGTGGAAGTTTAAAGACATTGTAATTTATTTTTATCAAACACTGTTTATTCCACTTTTTTTGTGACGGTATATAACCCTACCGGTTTCAAGGCTTTCACCTCATCTACAGAGGAGCACAAACAAGTCTTGTTTGTGCTCCCCTGAAGATGAGGTGTGCACCTTGAAACCGGTAGGGTTATACCGTCACAAAAAAGTGGAATAAACAGTGTTTGATAAAAATAAATTACAATTAACATTTTTTGTATTTTTCAATGTAATTGGGCTAAGCCTGTATTATATAAATAAATCTTATTTACCACATCAATCAGCCTTACGATAATAATTTATATCTCATCACTTGATTCCGCATTCTATTATACTTCATAATCAGCATCTTTAATATATTCACACGTAAGTCCACGTATATATCAAACAGACACGATGACATTACGCATCCTTGTTTGACACACATAAAAATAAAACATTAACATGTAAAAAGTAAGACCTTTCCTCGGGTCTTTATTTTACATGCTTACCACTTACATTTGTACTCTACATCAGTTTTCTTAGTCTTTTTTCATTCATTCGTTCCACATGCCCAAACCATCTCAGCGTGCTCCTTCTCCACCTTACTCAACACATCAATGCCTTAAGTTTACATTCATCCCTTATCACTTCATTCCGTATCCAGCCAAACATCGTCGCTACATGTATTCGTTTCAAAGCACTCATTTTTACAGCATTCATTCGCCTCCTCTCAGTCTTTTTTCTAGGTCCACGTTTGACTCCCATAAAATAGAGTTAGCACCGCAATACAATTGTGGACTATCATCCTAGCAAAGTTTAATACTGTTCGGTTCGAATATATATATATATATATATATATATATATATATATATATATATATATATATATATATATATATATATATATATATATATATATATATATATATATATATATATATATATATATATATATATAATGTTTTAGTGCCCCATTGACTATGTTTCCTACACACCGTTCGATATCCCTCTTAACTCTTCCATCATATGAGAATATACTGAAAAATAGGAGAAAAACTTACGTGTACAAAAGAACAATAAAATTTTTTATTTATAGTTGAGGCATTAACACTGTAAAGAGGTTTAATGCCATGGTAATTTGTTTAATCAAACACTGTTTATTCCACTTTATATAATGGTATAACCCTACCGGTTTCAAGGTTCCCACCTCATCATCAGGGGAGCACAAACAAGACTGAATTATGTTCGAGCTGGTACCGACATACACGCTTCTAACGGTTACAATGCGGATTGGGGACTGTAAGTGAAGGGATACAACTTCAGCAAGCAGCGGTGAGATCTTGGAAATGTATGTAATTGGCATTCATTCAGACAAATACATGCATTCCCAAGATCTCATCGCCACTTGCTAAAGTTGTCTCCTGCATCCCTCAACCCATAATACTTAACCCGATGTTTTACCGTTAGAAAACTTGTAGGTCGGTACCAGTTCGAAAAAAATTCAGGCTTGTTTGTGCTCCCCTGATGATGAGATAGAAACCTTGCAACCGGTAGGGTTATGCCGTAACAACAAGTGGAATAAACAGTGTTTGAAATTACAAAAAAATAACCCATTTCATCTTTAAAAAAAATTAATTTATTTTAAAAAATACGTTCCAAAATAATTAATTGTTCAGTACCCGGCGGTAAGTAATACGAATACACAGCAGGCATAAGAAAGAGACTGTCGGCCATAATCGGCTAGCTTCGGCTTTGTAGAGCGTCGTCTCTGTTATTCATACACGTATTCCGTCGCGATTTGTCAGTCGTTGTCAAGCGACAGAGACGACGCTCTACAAAGTCGAAGTTAGCCGATTATGGCCGACAGTCTCTTTCTTAAGCCCGATGTGTATTACTTACCGTCGGGTATTGTAAAATGTTTTTTCAAAGGGGGTGCGATGCTTTTTTTAACTTTTGGAGGGGTCGCAAGGCTTAAAAGTTTGAGAAACAATTCAATATGTAAATACGCTGGCCTCTATGCCACTAATAAGTGAATTCACTCGATACTTCAAAGTTAATAGACAAATTATCTATTCATAACGTAATGGCATCATTTAGATTGCGCTGATCAAATTATGTGATGTCATACCATCACATAATTCAATAATCTAAACACATAGATTCTTGTTTATAATCAGGAATTAAATATGCTGAGATACTCGTATAATCCACAAAAGAATTTAATATCCCCTTGAATGCATATTTTAGTATCATCAACACTTTCAGTGCTGAAAACGCCTATAGGCGTTCATATAAACTTTAGATATGTGCTCAAAATGACTATCATCGTTTTATTCCCAATTTTTTGGGTGAATGAAAGAACAAGTAAGCCCAGAGTGGCCTTACTGTACTGATAGGGAATGTTAGGGTATATTTATTTATTTTATTTATTACAATTTCTTTGGGTGAATGAAATAACAAGTAAGCCCAGAGTGGCCTTACTGTACTGATAGGGAATGTTAGGGTATATTTATTTATTTTATTTATTACAATTTCTTTGGGTGAATGAAAGAACAAGTAAGCCCAGAGTGGCCTTACTGTACTGATAGGAAATTTTAGGGTATATTTATTAATTAACATTTCTTTGCAAAAATTATCTAGCGGGTTTATTACCAGGGGGCAATCTCTTCCAGCTAACCAGACAAAAGTATATAAAGTTAAATGGTCGAAAAAAAAACATGATCGATGAAGAAGAGCAGTTCGAGATTGACGTTGGAATAGCGAGGGGATCTTCAACTATGTGACCCAGCAACGACGATAAGGACAGCCTGCGAGAGTCGCTGACTGGCAGGGCAGGGCGCCTGAGGACTGAGAGCACGTGGCTCAAAGTGAATGTGGATTCATCTGTTCTCCAGTCGACAGCGTCTCAACAGCTAGACCTGTGAGAAATAGTCAGCATGCTGCAAATATGCGCCAGTATTACCAGATGATTCGGCAGGATCTACTCGTACTCGTACCATACATGTCTGTGGCATCTGCGGGAGGGAGTGCGCATCTATGATAGGACTGTTAACTCATAGAAGGTTGCATGCTCGATGATAAGCAGCAGTTCGAGGTCGACGTTGGAATAACGTGGGGATTCTCGACTACGGGATCCAGCAACGACGATAAGGACAGCCTGCGAGAATCGCTGATTATGTGCAGGGCGACGGAGGACGGGGAGCACGTGGCTCAAAGTCAAAGTGAAAGCGTCTCGACAGCTAGACGTGCGAGAATTAGTCAGCATTCTGTAAACACGCGTCAGTATTACCAGACGACTCTAAATGTCTGTGACATCTGCGGGAAGGGGTGTGCATCAAGGATAAGGCTGTTTTCTCACAGAAGATTGCATGATCGATGTGAAGGAGCAATTGGAATAGCGAGAGAATATTCGACAATGTGACCAAGTAACGACAAGTTATCCTTTACCGAAACGTAAGTCGAATAAATATTATTTTTCACATACTATATTATACGAGTATAACCGTATTTCTCCGGATCTTTGAAAAAAAATTATTGCGAGTATTAGCAACCTTGAAACCGATTTAAGATAAAAAACAATAAAAAATTGATAAATAAGCGATTATGGAAATATGTCATATGTAATCAATTATAATAAAAATTAACAATTACAATATATTTTTTATTAACTTAGCAGCAGATAAGCAAATCGCTTGAAACAGAAAGAGCAAATCGCTTTCCGCACGCTAAGTCCAGTGCGTTACCGCACGGGCATGCACCTCAAATATACCAGGTTAGTCAAAAAGTTTTGAAAGCGACATCTATGGAGCAGTAGTAAAACCAAAATTTCTACGCCATTTTAATATTTCATCTTTCATAAGAACGTACTCAAAATTTCATTTCGATCTGTCAATTCATTCTTTTTTTACAAGCCATTTGAAGTTGACGTGTCAGTGTATTTTTTAAAAATGGAAAAATCCGAATATCGTGCAGTGATTAAATTCTTTGTTTTGGAAGGTTTATCGGCTACTGAGATCCATGCAAATATGGTGAAAGTATTAAAGGAGTCTTCTCCTTCATTTCCAACCGTTCACCGATGGGTTTTGGAGTTTAAGACTGTTCTTCTTCTGTAGGCTGTCCAGCATTATTACAAAGATTAGCGTTAAATGTTCCTAATAATTACACTAGACTGCGCCGGCAAGAACTGTTCTCAATAACATACGCAAGAACGGGTCTTCCAGCCGCTATGCCTGTTGGAAGGGCCTTAACTCTTCTGAACGGGACTGCTTCGGATATTGACATATATGTTCATATCACATTACCAAAAGCAAAAGTAAATTTTCTTCTAAGATTGGTGGCGTTAGAAAGCACTCATCAACGTACTTAAGTGACTGTGAATATACGAGTATGTGTATCATATGTTTGTGTGTATATACTCGTATGTATGCATATGCATTATTTTTTATTTTATATAATTTTTTTCTATGTAATTTTTCTTCTTTTTTAATGTCTTGTAGTTTTCTTAGTAATAGGGCTAAGCCTGTTTTGAAAAAATAAATAATTGAGAAATTGTAGAATGGTCCCCGTGACAGTTCACAAATTTGCCCCAATACAACCTTGTAACGACGTTCAGTAATTTTAATTGTTTTATCAACTTTAATATAAGCCTCGATTCTAATAAATAGCAAGTTATTTAGGTAAATACATTACATAAAACTAACAATAATGACAAATTAATACATCTTGTTACAAATTAGCGAAAATGTGGCAGTTTGTTAAAATCAAATAATATTTGGTGACGTTTGTCAAACGTCACTACGTTAGTCTGCATTGGCTAGGGATGGGGTGTACGATAATTGGATTTTCGATTTTTTTTATACATAAAATTAAATGTTCGTAATTAGTATTAATTCATAGTGGATCTTGGCCTATTTAAAGATAGATACAATACATTAGAAAATCAGTGTAATGAAAATTAGGAATTAAAACGCCAGTTTAGAGAAAAACAATTTTTCGATTTATAAAAAAAACTATTTGATTTGTAAAAAAAACGATTTCACTCCATTCCTTTGAGACATGGCATTTCAAATGCCACAGGAAACATCCTACATTTTTTCAAGTATAGGTAAATAATGTTTGTATGGATGAAAAGTTGTGGAGGTCTGTCATCTCTACCTATCCCAAAAGGCATATGGCGTGATGTATGATCGTACTGAGAATACTAATGATGATGCGTCAGTTAAACAACGAAGAAATTAGAAAATTGCAGCAGAGAAACTGGATAAAACACTGCATGTGCGGCATATGCGAGTGCCGCTAGTACATAATATGTTACTAGTGCAGTCGGATGCATTGTTCGCAACGAACGTTTGAATATATCTCGAGATAAACTCGGATTTACGACCGCCTTATCGGGACGGCCGATTGTTTGCCAATGGTCTGGAACTGCCCTATTGTTGGAAATATTAATTTTCTACAGTGTAAAACGATTTCTACATAATTTATGGCCTACAAGAGCTGATATTTGTTTTTCATAAATATCAGCTCTTGTAGGCCACTATACTTAACAAAAAATTTTTTTAACTAGTTAATGCTAAAGGGGGCAATCTCTTCTAGCTAACCAGGCAAAAGTACATAAAGTTAAATGGTCGAAAAAAACATGATCGATGAAGAAGAGCAGTTCGAGATTGACGTTGGAATAGCGAGGGGATCTTCAACTATGTGACCCAGCAACGACGATAAGGACAGTCTGCGAGAGTCGCTGACTGGCAGGGCAGGGCGCCTGAGGACTGAGAGCACGCAGCTGAAAGTGAATTTGGAGAGTCGTCTGTTCTCAAGCTGATAGCGTCTCAACAGCTAGACGTGGAGAAAAAGTCAGCTTGCTGCAAACATGCGTCAATGTTACCAGGCGACTCAGCAGGATCTAAATATCTGACATCTGTGGAAGTGCGCATCTAGGATAAGGATGTTTTCTCACAGGAAATTGCATGATCGATGTAGGGGAGCAGTTCGAGATTGACGTTGGAATAGCGAGGGGATCTTCAACTATGTGACCCAGCAACGACGATAAGGACAGTCTGCGAGAGTCGCTGACTGACAGGGCAGGGCGCCTGGGGACTGAGAGTACGCGGCTCAAAGTGAAAGTGGAGAGTCATCTATTCTCGAACTGACAGCGTCTCAACAGCTAACAGAACTTGTGCTTTTTTCGGTCTTGACTCTTCAGGAGGTTTCAATTGGAACAATTGGGCCTTTCCTTCTTTGGCATAGTTTCGTCACCTGTTATGACGCGTTGTAGTAATTCTGGGTCACCATCGACTTCAGCTCATCGATGTTAAAGATCTGGGTGTCTTGTTCCACAGCAATCTCACATTTGGTCCTCACATAGAACTTATGCGCAATTCAGGTTATAAAATTGCGATGAAAATTCGTTTAAAAACCAAATGGTGCTCAAAACGTTGTTTAATTCATTGATCCGTAGCAAACTAGAAAGCAATGCTTGCATTTGGAGCCCGGTGGGGGTGCAGAACTCACCCATGGTGGAGAAGGTACAAAAAAATATTTACGATATCTCTATATGAGTGAGTTTGGTGTCTATCCGTGGCTTTATCCTACTCGGTTTCTGCTGGGTATACTCGGGTATACCTCCTTGAGCGTAAGAAGAGATCTGCGTCTCCTGGTATACGTTGTCAGACTCGTTCGAGGAGTTGTGATGAGCTGTCCAGCATTACTACAAAGATTAGCGTTAAATGTTCATAACAATTACACTAGACTGCGCCGGCAAGAACTGTTTTCAATAACATACGCAAGAACGGGTCTTCCAGCTGCTATGCCTGTTGGAAGGAACTTTTAACTCTTTTGAACGAGGACTCTTCTAAGTTTATTTTGTTGCGAATCCAGGTGTGTTGCGAATTCGGCTCCTCTCAGTATTCTCCACGTTTCCCTCCCATTATGGAAAATCATCTTAGCAGATTTTGATACTGTCCGATTAGAGAATATATGTTTTAGTGAACCAATAACCTATCACTGCACGCCGTTCAATGTTATTTCAATGTGCCAAAATGCGTGGTAAATATTGGATTGCAAAATACAAACTGCCCATCCAATATGCTTGAAAATCAAACAGACGGGAAATTAAAAAAATCTCGTTATTCTTTGATCAAACCTATACGCCCATAGCTCAACCTATATCGTAGGTAGGGTTAAGAATGTTCGTAATAGGACTAAACAACCTATGAGTTTTATAGAGGGATCAAATTATAGACAAGTTATAAACAATTTAATCGTATTTTTAACTTCAACGACATTAATTTGCGATTAATTAAATTGCATTGCGATACGAATGTGATAGCAGATATTATTGTTAATTATCTCGATTGTAAATTTTTAAAAATTGGTAAGTATCATGATTGCGAATATTTTAACCTTGAGAACATTTTTTTACCCTTTACACTCCGTTGGCGCCGCTATGGCGATATAATAAACTTCCTAATACCTCCGATGGCGCCGTAGCATCGACACAAACAATAGGTACAGTACCCGGCGGTAGGTAATACACATCGGGCTTAAGAAATAGACTGTCGGCCATAATCGGCTAACTTCGGCTTTGTAGAGCGTCGTCTCTGTCATTCATACACGTGTTCCGTCGCGATTTGTCAGTCGTTGTCAAGCGTTCTAGGGGCAGAGACGACGCTCTACAGAGTCGAAGTTAGCCGATTGTGGCCGACAGTCTCTTTTTTAACCCCGATGTGTATTACTTACCGACGGGTACTGTACATTCATTGTCCAAAAAAAAAAACTCCTAATCCCTATTTGAATAGGTATAAACATCATCACGTGAGTTCTATGTAGTCACTACTGGTGTTCGGTCGTGTTTATTGCTATATATATACTGGTGTTCGGTCGTGTTTATTGCTATACATACACTGGTGTTCGGTCGTGTATATTGCTATACATGTACTGGTGTTCGGTCGTGTATATTGCTATACATACACTGGTGTTCGGTCGTGTATATTGTATATTGTGTATATTATATTGTGTCGTGTATATTGCTATACATATACTGGTGTTCGGTCGTGTATATTGCTATACATATATCTACTGGTGTTCGGTCGTGTATATTGCTATACATATACTGGTGTTCGGTAGTGCATATTGCTACACATATACTGGTGTTCGGTCGTGTATATTGCTATACATATACCTACTGGTGTTCGGTCGTGTATATTGCTATACATATACTGGTGTTCGGTCGTGTATATTGCTATACATATATCTACTGGTGTTCGGTCGTGTATATTGCTATACATATACTGGTGTTCGGTAGTGCATATTGCTACACATATACTGGTGTTCGGTCGTGTATATTGCTATACATACACTGGTGTTCGGTTGTGTATATTGCTATACATACACTGGTGTTCGGTCGTGTATATTGTATATTGTGTATATTATATTGTGTCGTGTATATTGCTATACATATACTGGTGTTCGGTCATGTGTATTGGTATACATACTCGTATACTGGTGTTGGGTAATGTATATTGCTACACATATACTGGTGTTCGGTCGTGTATATTGCTATACATATACCTACTGGTGTTCGGTCGTGTATATTGATATACATATACCTACTGGTGTTCGGTCGTGTATATTGCTATACATATACCTACTGGTGTTCGGTCGTGTATATTGCTATACATATACTGGTGTTCGGTCGTGTATATTGCTATACATATATCTACTGGTGTTCGGTCGTGTATATTGCTATACATATACTGGTGTTCGGTAGTGCATATTGCTACACATATACTGGTGTTCGGTCGTGTATATTGCTATACATATACCTACTGGTGTTCGGTCGTGTATATTGCTATACATATACCTACTGGTGTTCGGTCGTGTATATTGCTATACATATACTGGTGTTCGGTCGTGTATATTGCTATACATATATCTACTGGTGTTCGGTCGTGTATATTGCTATACATATACTGGTGTTCGGTAGTGCATATTGCTACACATATACTGGTGTTCGGTCGTGTATATTGCTATACATATAACACACAATAATAATTACGCGTAAAAGTATTTGTGCTATTTTTTTGCGACGCAATAAAATAGAGAAAAAAATTGAATCAAGTGACATTGAACATGAGTTTGTTTTCAACGATCATATAGACTAAGAGTTCCCAAAGTGGTCGATATCGATCCCCTGGGGTCGATTTGATTTTTCTAGGGGTCGAGTTTCAATATAAAAGTTTGGGGATCGACGACAGCAAAAATAGACCCCCTTACTACTGGTATTTGTTTGTTACTTCAAAATATCTATGATTCCAATAGGCTTTTTATTTTTTTGCTTTAATTTTCATCAGCGCAGATTTCAATATTAAATGTTGCACAAGATAATGCAATGCATAATCCGTAGTCCTTTTATCTTTTTCAATCCTTAATTACAAGTGATTAAAGTGAAAAGTTTGATATTTAGTGAAATATTTAATATCGAGTACTGCACAAACTTATTAATTTGAGTAAGTAAAGTAAATGACTAGGGGGGAGACGGTTTTTAAAGTTTTTGATAAAGGGGTCTGCGGCCGAAAAAAGTTTGGGAACTCTTGGTATAGAGTGATGACGCCCAAAACGTTCAATATCAATAAAACAGTATCCTACACTTCATTTGTTATCATTGAGTACAGAAATATACCACAAAGTTGTTTACAAAGTGCATTTGAACTCTGAGTCCATTGTAATGGACGCCAGGTTTGAAAAGGTTAAACCAGTTTTTTCCAGAAATTTGTGATGCCAGCTTACTTTACGAAGTGTGTCAACAACCGATTTATTTAATAAAGTATTCTATTGGGTGTAAACATAAGTTGTGCCCATTTTTATTAATTTAAAAATGAGCACCAAAAGTTAAACAAAATAGTAAATGTTATACGTCATTCGGAAGAAAATTTTCTGCTCTACAAGATATTGTGCTTGCTTTTACGTTACATATATTATTATATTTGATTACAAGCCTTCAAAATGGAATGGCAAGTAGACGAAAGTGAGCATTCTCGACACCTCCTTCTGTTCACGTTAAATCGAGGGAATAAAGCTGCCAAAGCTGCTCGCGATATTTGCGAAGTGTACGGTGAAGATGCTATGAATGAAAGGACAGCTTGTCAATGGTTTTTGCGTTTCAAAGACGGTAATTTCGATCTGAAAGACATGGAGCGTTCCGGACGACCAGTGGACTTCGATGAGGATCGCTTAAACCATATTATTCATGGAGATCCCCTTCAAACCACCGTAGAATTTGTTGAACAGATGAATTGTAGTCACATGACTGTATATCGCCATCTTAAATCAATGGGAAAAGACCAGAAGTTCGGCGCTTGGGTTCCACACGTTTTGAGTGAAAACAACAAAAATCAACGTTTGACAATTTCTGCTGGTTTTCTCGCGCATCATTGAGCTACGCATGGTCACAAGCAAAGGTTCCTTTACCGGTTCATTATTGCTGATGAAAAATGGTTTGAAAATGGTGATGAAAAATGTTTGAAGGGGATCTTCATGAATAATATGGTTTAAGCGGTCTTCATCGAAGTTCACTGGTCGTCCGGAACGCTCCATGTCTTTCAGGCCGAAATTACCGTCTTTGAAACGCAAAAACCATCGACGAGCTGTCCTTTCATTCATAGCATCTTCACCGTACACTTCGCAAATATCGCGAGCAGCTTTATTCCCTCGATTGAACGCGAACAGAAGGAGGTGTCGAAAATGCTCACTTTCGTCTACTTGACATTCCATTTTGAAGGCTTGTAATCAAATAAAATAATACATGTAACGTAAAAACAAACACAATATCTTGTAGAGCAGAAAATTCTCTTTCGAATGACGTATAAACTTTACCATTTTGTTTTACTTTTGGTGCTAACTTTTAAATTTGGAAAAAAACGGACACAACTTATGTTAACACCCAATACTTAAATTATTTGGAAATCCCATCTATTGGAATAGAATACAAATATTTGCAAAATGCTATATCTGTATACAAATTAATATATTGAGAAGTAATCTAATTTATATATTATAACTATGAACTAACTTCATTTTAATTTCCTACGTGTAATTTTATTTTTAATAATTTTAATATTTAATTTCTTAGAAATAGTTAACACATACACACTACTTATAGCTAGATAACAAGTCTTACAACTAATTATTTAGCACGTACATGTCCACACGTTCAGACTACTCGCATCCCATCGCATTCACTCGGACCTTAATACTGCAGGTGAACTAGTCAGGCAACAGATGATGCTTTTGAAGTATGTGCTTATAACGGAAAGGTGGGTCGGAGTAACTCTCGTAAGATCAAAGGGCACACGTCAACAATTTAGAATCACAACACCGATAGATTATTAGAACAAGTCAAACTGATTGGAAATAAAAAAAACTTGCCTTGAATTACACAGAAAACAACAAAAAAACACAGTTAAAACTGTACTGAAAAATATATTTATTTTTACATAACCATCGTAAAACACTCGAAAAATCCCCACCTTTCGAAAGATAAGATATGCCACTAACCATACTACATTCCGAGCGATACGAGATTATTTGTCGCGAAAATGATAGGGACACGAATAAGTTATATGATAAAACATTTAATATCGTACGTAGGAAAAGACTGGCATAAATCGAAATAATACGGGTAGGGTAGCTACTTTTACGATTTTCAAAAAAATGCCTTCAACTCGAAAAATACGAGGGTCATCCAGAAACTAAGGTTACAAGGGCTCCTGAAGCCGGGGGATTTTTTTCGTTTCAAAGTTAGTGCACCTGGCGTGTAGGGGGGGATCCTAACGGTCAGTTTGTGAGGCCGGGGGATTTTGTTTCAAAGTTAGTGCACCTGGCGTGTAGGGGGGGATCCTAACGGTCAGTTTGTTTGATCCCGCGTGTTTGTCGGCCATTTTGTTCAGTCACAGTAAATTCTTCCGGTGGAGAGGTCGTCGTGCGCTCCCGCCAACACTCGTCCGTCCGAGACCCGCGTGGTCATTAGTTTTGTGACGGCAGAACAATACCGCCGCGAATATCCATCGCAAGCTCGTGGAAGTTTATGGTAATGATGTGATGAGTCGACAACATGTCACGAAGCGGGTTAGGTTGTTCAGAGAAGGCCGTACTGATACTCACGACGAGGCAAAACAGTGATTTCTGACGAATTTGTGCAAAAAATTGAAGAACAAGTGCGAAATGACCGCCGTGTGACGCTTGACGACCTTCACGAAGAATTTCCTGACATTTTCGAAGTCTCCTTGGTAATATTGCGTCGGAAAAACTTGGTTACAAGAAGTTGTGTGCGAGATGGGTGCCCAGAATGCTCACACCGGAGCACCGTCAAAATCGCGTGACAGCCGCGCGTGAATTTTTGGATCGTTTTGCACAGGAGGGAGAAGCTTTTCTGGACTCGTATCGTGACGGGGGATGAGACGTGGGTGTGTCACTACACCTCAACGATCAGGAGGTCGAGGAAGCTGTGAAGAAGTGACTGAAAGAGCTGGCGGCGGAGGTCTATGACACTGGAATACAAAAGCTAGTGTCCCGACTACAGAAATGTCTCGATCTCGACGGCGATTATGTTGAAAAATAGTTTAATATAAGTGTGAAGTATCCTGTGAATTTCAATTAAATACAAGTATTTGTTGATCCTACATAAATGTTGTAACCTCTCTTTCTGGATGACCCTCGTATAAAGATTTTGCAAGAATTTTTCTTTACTTCTGAACCGTCATAAGCTGGCTTTTGCCTCGATACCGGCTTGACGTTGAAGCCCGGGACACTGTATACGAGTATACAAATTTATATCATAAGAATTAATCAACTTTGGCTCTTTGAAGAACCCTCGTGCTGCTGACCATATCCGTCCAGGGTATCCGTAGTATTCTCCGGTGCATCCACATTTCGAATGCTTCCAGTCGTTTCATACTACCAACTTTGAGAGTCCATGATTCCACTCCATGCAATAACACTGACCAAACGTAGCATTTGCTCTAACCGTTGTCAAAGTTTCAAGTTTAGATTATCATCGCAGAATACGCTTTTCATTTTATTAAATGCCGCACGAGATGATTCAATTCTGCACTTGACTTAGGTTTCTGGGTCGAGGTCTTCCACTAGGATACTTCCGAGGTATTTAATTTTTTCCACTCTCTCTATATGAACCCAACTTACTACCGTTGGTTAACACTTGCCACCCTTTATGATGGATAGTGAGTGACCAGGACTTATATAATAAAATAATTTTATAGCTAGTTACAAAAAATAACCTAGCAGATTTTGCACAATTTAAATTTAAAACATACATTTTTCACTGGATGCTGAGCGTCTAGCACAGTGGCTGGCGGAATTGTTTAGCACAGTAAGGCAAGTGTTAATTGGTATAATGAAAACAGTAAATTTGAGGACCTTATTGACAATTGAGGATCTTGCTTTGTGATTTTCAAAACATAGACGTTTAAGACGTTAAAGAATATTTTTCGGATCAAATTTCGTTTTAACGAACTTCTATGGACCTATTAAATCGTTTCGTTATAATGAAATTGTAGGAAAAACATTTTTATTCGCATAACTATATTTTATGAATTAATCGCCAAACATAAAAAAACAACATCTCGACGTATACAACTGCATACATAAATAGTATGGATAGAAAGTAATAGGGAAAAAAAATAGTAATAAAATCTGTTATTTCTTATTGGGTCGCAAAAGTAGTTTACTTGTCCCGTGGTTACTTTTCTCAAATTTTGCATTTTTTTCATTCAGGTAGTGTTTCGCTACTTTATCCATTTTAAGGGTTAATAAATTTCACCGTTTATAAAATCACGGAAGTATGCGTCAAAACTAAACACCCCCCGCGAGGATTAATACAATACTGCAGACTCACTGAGAAGGGCTTCCTCACTCTGGTCAAGACTGTGTTAGCTCTGGCTCTGGCGGCTGTAGAAACAATTGCCACATTCCGAGGGAGACCGAAATTAGACGAACTAAACCGAAGTGAAGTTGCGATGTCACATTGGATAATTATATCTAAATAATTATGGAGTTCATGTTTGGGCGCGTATTTAATACATTCATTTTAAAGAAATTCGTTATACTGGAATATTTATTTCGTTAAAATAAGATTCTTTTAACACCGATGTTAAGTAATTTTGTTCGGGACTCCGAAAATAATTCGCTATAATGAAAATTTCGTTATTTCCGTATTCGTTATAACGAGATTTGACTGGACTACAGAGGACGACGGATAATTGAGTCCCGAGTAATCGGCGCTCTACTGTATTGGTATTTAAATACATATTTTCCAAAAATCTAAATACTGTCAAACACCCCCAAATTACTATAAAGTGTCACTAGCGACTTGTTCACTTTTTTAATTATAAAGTGTCACTAGCGACTTGTTCAAAAGTATATATAAAGAAAAATTTCGACTTATGTCAGTATCGTATTGAAGGTACGATATATATATATCAATGGAAATACGCCTTATCTAAAATATATAAGTACATTTCAAGGGTCACCTTTCGGACAGAATTGTAGAAACGGTGCATATCTAAGGAAACAGAATTGTAGAAACGGTGCATATCTAAGGAAACAGAATTGTAGAAACGGTGCATATCTAAGGAAACGAATTGTAGAAACGGTGCATAACTAAGGAAACGGAAGTTACAATAAAATCTACTATAAAGCCTTCCATGACATGTTTTTTTTTTTCATTTTACATTAGCCACAAATTTACCTGAACGAAATTCAAAATGCTTTTCTGCACTATCATCTCAGCCGATTTTTAAACCAGTTAGCTATTAATGACAGTCCACAATAGAATTATGGTGCTAACTTTGTTGTATGGGAGTGAAAAGTGTGGATCTGAAAAGACCCGAATATAGTACATTATAACAAATCTTCAAACAAGTTTTGTTTGTTCTCCCTGATGATGAGGTGAAAGCCTTGAAACCGGCAGGGATATGCTGTTGTATAAAAGGGAATAAACAGACCAGGCGCTAGAAAGAATTGAGAGCGCATAATATGAGGACCGCATTTTCTCAATTGATATATGGTAGGTTCAGGAGAGCCCATTTTCTCAATTGATATATGGTAGGTTCAGGAGAGCCCATTTTCTCAATTGATATATGGTAGGTTCAGGAGAGTCCATTTTCTCAATTGATATATGGTAGGTTCAGGAGAGTCCATTTTCTCAATTGATATATGGTAGGTTCAGGAGAGTCCATTTTCTCAATTGATATGTGGTGGTATGCCGCACGCCGCAATCTTCGTCCGCGTGCACCCAACATGCATGCGGCGCATACGCACTGCAACTCGCTACTCGCTTCCGCTCGGTGCAGCGGACGGCCCCCCCCGGCAGTCGAGTGTACTATGCGACGGCGAATGCACGCGCATTCTTCGATGTATTCCCCGCGCTTCTCTACCGTAAACTCTTACGTTACGAATTAAACAGATAATTAACTTTAATCTATAGTGTACGTTATCTTATTGTAAATTGACTTTGTGACTGTTGTGTAAATAACGTGCATCCTCGAATAAAACTTTAATGGTGATTTAATTGTGTTTTGTTATCTACCTATCGACGGACCCAGCTGTGCACAGTAACAGGTACCTACATTGGTGACCCCGACCAAGAATACGACAAATACGAAATGCAATCGGAAAATGTAGAAGTTTTTCGCGTCGGCGTACGTATTCCACCCTTTTGGCCCGAAGAACCGGCACTTTGGTTCGCTCAGGTCGAAGGTCAGTTTGTTCTGTCAAATATCACAAGTGACGCTACAAAGTTTTACTACGTGACTGCGCAACTGGATCACCAATATGCAGCCGAGGTGAAAGATATTATCACTGCACCACCGGATTCCGACAAGTATGACAAGCTTAAAAGTGAACTCATCAAACGGCTGTCGGCTTCGCAGGAAAAAAAGGTAAAGCAGTTACTAATGCATGAGCAGCTCGGAGATCGCAAACCGTCTCAATTCTTGCGTCATTTGCAAGATTTGGCTGGCCCGTCTGTACCTAAAGACTTTCTTAAGACCATATGGTCTAGTAGATTACCGCAAAATATACAAACTGTAATCGCGTCACAGCCCGATTTAAAGTTAGAGAAGCTAGCAGACTTAGCCGATAAAATTAATGAGATCGCGCCAACGACTCCTCAAGTGTGTGTCGCAGAAGCAAGCTCATCTAATAATGTTATCAGCGACATGGCAAAACAAATAAGTGAGTTGACAAAACAGGTGCAAGCACTTTCCTCTCAAGTTAAAAATACCTCTCGTTATAGATCACACTCGCGCCATCGCCAACGTAGCCGTTCACATTCTAGGCAAACACGACCAAACTCTTCACATTGTTGGTATCATACCAAGTTTGGTACACAAGCAAAGAGATGCACAAAGCCTTGTTCGTACGAGTCGGAAAACTCCCAGGGCAGCCGGAAGTAGCGGCCAGCGACTGCTCATCACAAACAGGCCGCCTTTTCATCACCGATCGTGCATCAAAAATGGCATTTCTCGTTGACACTGGGTCAGATTTATGTGTTTTTCCTCGCACTGCTATGAAGGCGTCCTGCACGAAAACGGATTTTCAGTTGATCGCAGCTAACAACTCTATCATCCAGACATATGGCCCCGTACGACTAAGCCTAGATCTAGGCCTTAGGCGAAATTTCACTTGGAGCTTCACTATAGCTGATGTTGCTAAGCCCATAATCGGCGTAGACTTTTTAAGTTTTTACAACTTGCTTGTAGATACGCGACATCAGCGCCTTATTGATGGAACTACGACGCTATTTGTTACTGCACTTCAACAGAAGATGAACGAGGATGTGGCTTCCATCAAGGCTATTGCAGGCGAGACTGAATTCCACGAGATCCTGAGAGAATTTCCAGAGATCACCAAACCTGCAGGTACGTCAGCTCCTTCTAAGCATAATACCATGCATTTTATTAGGACTACGCCTGGTCCACCTGTTAAATGCAGACCACGTCGCTTGGATCCCGAACGCTTACGACTAGCGAAAAAAGAGTTCGAGGACTTAGTAGTCAGTGGCATAGCTAGACCTTCTGAGAGTTCTTGGTCATCAGCACTACACATGGTTAAGAAAAAAACTGATGGCTGGCGACCCTGCGGAGACTACAGAGCTCTCAACGCTCGCACCATCCCCGACAGATACCCTGTCCGTCACATCCAGGATTTTTCTCTCCAGATTCATGGATCCAAGGTATTCTCAACCGTGGACCTGGTCAAGGCCTATAATCAGATAAGGGTTAATCCTGATGATATTCCGAAAACCGCACTTACTACGCCTTTCGGCCTCTTTGAATACCCATTCATGAACTATGGTTTAAGAAACGCTAGTCAAACTTTCCAACGCTTCATCGACGAAGTGCTCAGAGGCTTGGATTTTTGCTATTCCTTCGTCGACGATATCCTCGTGTTTTCTCCATCAATAGAGCTCCATAAACACCATCTACGCCAGCTATTTAATCGCCTCAAGGAGTATGGTGTATTAATAAACACAAACAAATGCGTTTTTGGTGAATCAGAGGTAACATTCCTCGGATATCACGTCTCAACCGCTGGTACTAAGCCATTGGACAGCAAAGTTCAGGTTATTGAAGACTTTCCTACTCCAAAAACCGTCAAAGAACTCCGTCGATTCTTGGGAATGCTGAATTTTTATCGTCGCTTTATTCCCAATGCTGCGCAGATTCAAGCGCCACTCAATTCTTTGTTAGCTGGACAAAAAGTCAAGGGTTCACAGCCAGTTCACATGTCACCCGAACTATTAGCTTCCTTTGAGGAGAGTAAAAAGGCACTGGCATCCGCAACGCTACTGGCACACCCGCAAGTAACAGCAGAGCTGTCTATCACCACTGATGCATCAGATGTTGCGATTGGCGGTGTTCTTCAACAAAAAAAAAATAACAGTTGGGAACCACTTGGATTTTTCTCACGAAAGTTGAGTTCCGCTCAAAAAAAATACAGTCCGTATGACCGGGAGTTGCTAGCCGTTTACGAAACCATCAAACATTTTCGTTACATGGTAGAAGCAAGAAATTTTATAATTTTCACGGATCACAAGCCACTCACTTTCGCTTTCTCCACACCACGTGAGAAATCCTCTCCAAGGCAATTCAGATATCTGGACTACATATCGCAATTTTCGACTGACATTCGTTACATCCCTGGAAAAGATAATATGGTAGCAGACACACTATCCAGAATCGAGGAAATAGCCTTAGGAATAGATTACAAGGCACTTGCTCGTTCTCAAGATACAGACCTGGAACTTCAACAGTTTTTGACAAATGACTCATCGTCATTAAAATTGCAAAAAGTCGCAACTTCAATGTCGAAAATACCAGTTTATTGCGACGTTTCTACCAATTTTCCAAGACCATTTGTCACAACTAGTTACAGACGTCAAGTTTTCGACATGCTGCACAATTTAAGCCACCCAGGGCGTACAGCTACAGTGCGGCTGGTCACCGAGCGTTTCATTTGGCCAGGGATTCGCCGAAACTGTAGAGAGTGGGCAAAGGAATGCATGCACTGTCAACGGTGCAAAGTAACGCGTCACACATCCGCTCCACTTTCCACTTTTCCTAGTCCTTCCTCGAGGTTCGAACACATCCACCTCGACCTCATAGGGCCGCTAACCGTTTCGGCTGATTACAGGTACTGCCTCACCGTCATCGACAGATTTACACGATGGCCTGAAGCATACCCACTCACTGACATCACTGCCGAGACCTGCGCGAAGGCATTGGTTTCTGGGTGGATAGCTAGGTTTGGATGCCCAGCTAGAATCACTACGGATCGAGGGCGGCAATTTGAATCTCACCTCTTCAAATCTATCACGAAGTTAGTTGGCGCACACCACTATGCCACTACATCGTTCCATCCGTCTGCTAATGGCTTGATAGAGCGCCTCCATCGACAGCTGAAGGCAGCCATCATGTGCCATGCTGATTCACAGTGGACCGAGTCTCTTCCCTTAGTCCTACTTGGCATACGCAGCGCCTGGAAGGAGGATCTACAAGTTTCACCAGCAGAGCTAGTATACGGCGAACCTTTACGTTTACCAGGTCAATTTATTTCACCTACGGATGACCACCTAGCCGCCGATATACTAAACTTTTCCACAAGACTCAGCAGCTACATGGCCAAACTATCGCCTAAACCAACGTCATGGCACCGAAATGGACCATTTTATATTCCACGGGACCTTAATGAGACGTCACACGTGCTGGTGCGACAAGATCACGTTCGAAGATCGCTGGAACCACCCTATGTCGGACCATACAGAATTTTAAAACGCAGTCCAAAATTTTTCAAGCTTAATATTAAAGGCAAACCAATAAATGTTTCCATAGATCGTTTGAAAGCTGCATATACGGTAAAAGAGACTGATTTACAAGTTGAACCGACACCAATTCAAGTTCCATCATCCACCACAAATGAAAAACGTACACGTAGCGGAAGAAAAGTACATTTTCCAGATTACTATCGATCGTAGTAACGATCTCAGCGAGGGAGTACTGTGGTGGTATGCCGCACGCCGCAATCTTCGTCCGCGTGCACCCAACATGCATGCGGCGCATACGCACTGCAACTCGCTACTCGCTTCCGCTCGGTGCAGCGGACGGCCCCCCCCGGCAGTCGAGTGTACTATGCGACGGCGAATGCACGCGCATTCTTCGATGTATTCCCCGCGCTTCTCTACCGTAAACTCTTACGTTACGAATTAAACAGATAATTAACTTTAATCTATAGTGTACGTTATCTTATTGTAAATTGACTTTGTGACTGTTGTGTAAATAACGTGCATCCTCGAATAAAACTTTAATGGTGATTTAATTGTGTTTTGTTATCTACCTATCGACGGACCCAGCTGTGCACAGTAACAGGTACCTACAGATATATGGTAGGTTCAGGAGAGCCCATTTTCTCAATTGATATATGGTAGATTCTGGAGAGCCCATTTTCTCAATTGATATATGGTAGATTCTGGAGAGCCCATTTTCTCAATTGATATATGGTAGGTTCAGGAGAGCCCATTTTCTCAATTGATATATGGTAGGTTCAGGAGAGCCCATTTTCTCAATTGATATATGGTAGGTTCAGGAGAGTCCATTTTCTCAATTGATATATGGTAGGTTCAGGAGAGTCCATTTTCTCAATTGATATATGGTAGGTTCAGGAGAGCCCATTTTCTCAATTGATATATGGTAGATTCTGGAGAGCCCATTTTCTCAATTGATATATGGTAGATTCTGGAGAGCCCATTTTCTCAATTGATATATGGTAGGTTCAGGAGAGCCCATTTTCTCAATTGATATATGGTAGGTTCAGGAGAGCCCATTTTCTCAATTGATATATGGTAGGTTCAGGAGAGCCCATTTTCTCAATTGATATATGGTAGGTTCAGGAGAGCCCATTTTCTCAATTGATATATGGTAGGTTCAGGAGAGTCCATTTTCTCAATTGATATATGGTAGGTTCAGGAGAGCCCATTTTCTCAATTGATATATGGTAGATTCTGGAGAGCCCATTTTCTCAATTGATATATGGTAGGTTCAGGAGAGTCCATTTTCTCAATTGATATATGGTAGGTTCAGGAGAGTCCATTTTCTCAATTGATATATGGTAGGTTCAGGAGAGCCCATTTTCTCAATTGATATATGGTAGATTCTGGAGAGCCCATTTTCTCAATTGATATATGGTAGATTCTGGAGAGCCCATTTTCTCAATTGATATATGGTAGGTTCAGGAGAGCCCATTTTCTCAATTGATATATGGTAGGTTCAGGAGAGCCCATTTTCTCCATTGATATATGGTAGATTCTGGAGAGCCCATTTTCTCAATTGATATATGGTAGATTCTGGAGAGCCCATTTTCTCAATTGATATATGGTAGGTTCAGGAGAGCCCATTTTCTCAATTGATATATGGTAGGTTCAGGAGAGCGCAAAGATTAAGTCTGAAAGGTGCCAGCTCATTTTATGATCCGTTAGGTTTTTCACCCCCCCCCCCCCCCCCCCCCCAAACGCCCACCCCTCCCCCTGAAGTAATAAAGAAATGTATTCAGCGCATGCTGTAGGGCATTTTAATATTTATTTTGAACGACAGTTATTAGTGTTTTTAATAAAAATGAGTAATTATAAGTAATTACATTAAATAACAGCAAAGGTTAAGTTTATGTTATTCTAATTATAAAAACATGTAATTCTAATTGCCGAAAATTTGCAAATAAAGTATGATCTATGGTTATGTCGTTCAAAATAACACTAGTTAACAAGGTTTTTGTGATAAGGGTGAAAACGGCAATTTTAGGTCAATTTTTGTGTGCTGATAACGAATATGAACTTGAAAATGTTCCATCACGTACCTTTTAAGAGAAAAACCTGAAATTAGTTTTTGACTGAAACTGAAACTTTTGAAAGATGAAAAGTTCGAAAAAAAAAAGAAGTGTTGAAGAACTAGAAGCTTGGAAAGCCTTTGGAAGAGTTGTTAGTTAATAAAGCTGACAATTACGAGAACTCTTGCAGTTGTACAAGAACTCTTGCAGTTACCAGAATCTAGAATGTCACTGAAAATACACTTCACACTTTTATTCTGCTTTTTTTATTTTCCTATGTAACAACATTGTATTCTGTGTCTAAATTTTGTATTTCAGGAATTTATTTATTTTCATTGTTGTACAATAATTACGACTTTTGAAATGCGCAAAAACATACTTATTTTATTAAAACACTCCCCCTTCTGTTACACAAAAATGTTACGTGTTACAGACTTTTCCCTGCGATTTTCGTAATCAGCAGGGTCGATTTAGTAAGAATCAGCTAATTTAATCTGTGTTACAGGCAAAAAGTTAAAATTTGTTAACTAGTGATTAGCACTGATCGGACACATCAGAGATATTTTGTGAAAATCGAGAATAAATTCACCAATACAATCAAACGTGTGCCAGTATGTGACGTAGATATATTAATTCTAAAGAACCACTATGGGTGAGGAAGCGACGCTATATTCACGTCTCACTCTTACTCTACTTCGGTATATTGAAACGCAAGAAATAGAATCTCAGTTCACTCGCTTCAGCAGCTCGCGGGCTTTCGTTTGAGGTGGTGGTCGCTTCACTACATTTTTGAACGTCGGCCTATGGTTTTTTCATGTTTTCAGCAATTAAATTTCAATTATTATCACTTTTGACTTCAAATTTTATTAATTTAAGAATCAGGTAATTTAATCTCTGTTACAGACAAAAAGTTAAAATTTGTTAACAAGTGAATTATTAAAAGGCTCTATCTACAGCATGCGCTCAATACATTACTTCAGGGGGATGGGGAGGGGGTTAAAAACCAAACGGACCATAAAATGAGCTGGCACCATTCAGACTATTACCTCCAATAAATATCATAACAGTCAGCACTTATCCGATGAAGGAGTAAGGTGTCCTACCATCGGACAGAAACTCCGAACAAGTTATCCACCACTAGTCAGACTATTAATCTTTGGGCTCTCCTGAAACTATATCAATTGAGAAAATGCGCTCCTCATAGTATGCGTACTAAATTCCTTCTAGCATCCGGTCTAAAACAGTGTTTGATAAAAACAAATGACAATGTCTTTAAACCTCCACAATGTCAATGCCCTAACTATAAGTAAATAGATATGGGTTTATTGATAGCGACATAGTATCATATGTACATATATAAATACATACCGAAATCGCACATACGAGTATATCTCAAGATAAATTGAAGCACGGTCATGCACCTCTTTGAGTGAATAATCAATAGCACACCAGCAAACTCATCTGTGTACTGGAAATGATGACACACCTGAAGTGAGACGATCGGAATACGCCAGCACGTTTTTTTTTTTGGAAGAATAGATTTATTTATTTATTTATTTAATTAACGACACAACAGTGTCTTTATATACAAATTAACATGTGACAGGTTATACAAGTACTTAAAATTATTGACAAATAATACAACTTTATTTTAAACTAACATGAAGATACAAAAAGCAGTGGTAATAATAAATTAGTCATTGTTTTTAAAAATTACAGTCATTGTTCTATGGCTCCGAATGCTGGACGATGTATAACTCTTACTCCAGGCAACTAGAAACTGCTGAAATGCGCATGCTAAGATGGTCAGCTGGTGTGTCCCTAAGAGACAAAATAAGAAGTTCACGCATTCGTGGAAGCCTGGGTGTTACAGACATCAACAGCAAGATGGAGAAGAGGCGATTGGGATGGTATGGGCACGTTGGATGCAGAGCAACCGATCACATTGTGAACCAGGCAATCTCCATGGATCTTCCTCGAATAACAACCAGAGGAAGACCAAAGAACTCATGGGTGGTGCAAAAAGATAACCTGATACATAGGCACGGCCTGGTGGACGTAGTCCGGGACAGAAGAGCATACAACCTGAGGACGAGGAGAGCTGACCCCAACAGTCTTCGCAGACAATGAGTTGGGATGCAGCCAGGGAGAGAGAGAGAGAGATTGTTTTAAAATTATTTAATAATCTTTGAGAATTTTGTGGGAATTTTATGGATAGATATTGAAATATAGAAAACACATGTGCTCATTAGTAGAACGAGATGCAAGTTGCTTTGCAGAATTAAAAGCTTCCTACATGTTGATGCAGGGTTACTCAACTCCAGAGGCAAAGTATTATCATTAATGTTTTGTTTATATTACGTTATTTATATTAATAAAGGAGAGCACAAAGTTAGTAGCTATTTCTAAATATTGTAGATATGACCGAAGTCATAGGTTTCAATGTACCCCCGAATACTAGGCAGATAAAATATTCGTTTATTCTAGGGGAGTAGCACAGCGCGGGGTTGAAAAAACTCCAAGGCACAGCTTCGATTTTTTACTGAATTAACATTGGAATGTCGAGGGGATCCTCGACTACGAGGCCCAGCAACGACGATATATCTATTCATACACGCTCTAATCTGTTAAACAGGCCGGAAACTTTAGGACTATGGTGTTATAAACAATGCAGTCTTACGAGAGTCACATCCTTGCAATGGGAGGAGAAAACAAACTTCATATGGCACATGACACATGCCGCAGGCTATTTTTAGCCATGTGCGCTGTTAACATAAACTTTAAACTCAACATTCACGATTTCTCTATTCGCGGTTACAACAGATATATAAACCATCACGTCATTTTCATTTTGGGATAGGTAGACAGGACAGATGTCCACACTTTTCTATACAAGCACACAGCGTTTACCCATGGTGGCGTTTACCTATTTCACACACATGTATGTCGGTCATAAATGATTTTCTGTGTCTCATAATTATGTTGGCGGCCATGTTCTAACGGTTCGAATATTATATGATAATTATGTTGGCGGCCATGTTCTAACGGTTCGAATATTATATAATTATATTAGCGGCCATGTTCTAACGGTTCGAATATTATGTGATAATTATGATGGTGGCCATGTTCTAACGGTTCGAATATTATATGATAATTATGTTAGCGGCCATGTTCTAACGGTTCCAATATTATATAATTATGTTAGCGGCCATGTTCTAACGGTTCGAATATTATATGATAATTATGTTAGCGGCCATGTTCTAACGGTTCGAATATTATATGATAATTATGTTAGCGGCCATGTTCTAACGGTTCGAATATCATATAATAATAATAATAAAAGGACAATTTATATCCATATTGACATGTATATATGAGATAGGAAGGTCCGGCGCTCCGTTCTCTATGCCTACCCCGAAATGGAAAGTGCGTGATGATATGCATTCAATTCAACTTGGCCGAAGAAGGATAAAAGTAAGATTAATGCTATGGAAGTTGTGTGCACTGGAAAAATTTGTGAAATGTCAATGTATGAAAGAAGGCGGAATGAAGATATCAGAAACGAATGCATGGATAGAATTGATGTTTTAAGGAAGATGAAGAAAGGAGTTTTAAAATGGTTTGAATATGTTTTACACATTTATTATTACACATGACAAGAAATATACAAAATTGGCGAAAAAACAACAGGTAATTGAATTTGGACACACAATTTTAATGGATCTGGGTTTGTTGCGTTTCATTTGTCGTGTCCCCAGTAAACTAGGCTTTTGCCTGTATCCCACTGAGGATATATAGCATAAAAAAATAGGTACTTTTTCCGATTTTTGATTATATAAAACCCCGTTGCACATTCTCATCAACCTGACAAACAGTGACACTCAATTACATATGTATACATTACGCGAATCAAACTCCTCACATTTCATCACTCCAGACAGGCCAAAACGTTCATCCCACAATATACCGAACATAATCATATAAAAATAACAAAAAACACCACACTCAAGAGCTCACACAAACCTTTGTTACAAGTCATTCCTCTTGCAAGCCCAAGTACTCAAACTCCTGTCGCAATAATATCAATATAGCTTTTACCGTTGCTGATCCTGTAACGTGAACGGTCTGCCTCCTAGTGTCAGATATATGGGTGGCGTGTGCAGCTTTAGGAAGCAATCCTTTTTTGGCAGGTCTTATCATAATTTATGACTATATACGAACACCATACATAAACTTTACACTAGTGGTTGGTTATCAACATTTTTACACATCCGGATTGGTAAAAATAGGAGAAATGTTTCGTAAACCGCGAATTTTGTGAGGTCTTGTCAACATTTACGAGAGGATTCGAATCCTGAATAAAAACTCCTTTGAGAGTTTGCTCCTTAAACGGAACTTTATAAATTAGAGGAGAGTTTGCTCCCTAAACGGAGCTCTATAAATTAGAGAGTTTGCTCCCTAAACGGAGCTCTATAAATTAGCGAGTTTGCTCCTTAAACGGAGCCCTATAAATTAGAGGAGAGTTTGCTCCCTAAACGGAGCTCTGTAAATTAGAGGAGAGTTTGCTCCCTAAACGGAACTCTATAAATTAGAGAGTTTGCTCCTTAAACGGAGCTCTATAAATTAGAAGAGAGTTTGCTCTCTAAACGAAGTTCTATAAATTAGAGAGTTTACTCTCTAAACGGAGCTCTATAAATAAGCGAGTTTGCTCCTTAAACGGAGCCTTATAAATTAGAGAGTTTGCTCCCTAAACGGAGCTCTATAAATTAGAGGAGAGTTTGCTCCCTAAACGCAGCTCTATAAATTAGAGGAGAGTTTGCTCCTTAAACGGAGCTCTATAAATTAGAAGACAGTTTGCTTCCTAAACAGACCTCTATAAATTAGAGGACAGTTTGCTCCTTAAACGGAGCTCTATAAATTGTCCTTTTTATTATTACAATGCAGCTGTGGATGCATGATCTACGCTAAATACAGCCACAGATTGAGAAGTCGCCAATAAGAGCCTATAAAAGTGGAGAAGTATTAACCCCGAGTGATTGGCGAAATCGAGAGCGATGGAGGGAAAAAGGTCCAGAAGCTGCCGACCCCAAATGGATGGGATACGACAATGGAAAATAAGAAAGATGCAGCAACGTCAAAACAGACTCGGTATAATCTGAATAGGTAGAATGTAAGTTGGTGTAAGAATTTAATAATTGTTTTCTCACATCATTGGATTGACTTTTCAACTTATTTCCCAGGACGTTCGTCCCCGTGAATCCCGAGGGCCTAGTTAAGTGTAGAAAGGACATGCTGGCAACACGTGTTGCGCCAACCGTATTGCCGATCCTGCATTCCTTCACACTGTACAGTAAATCCTGTATTTACTACTTGTCTCTTGTAAACATCCAGCGCCTTTTTATGATTTGTTATTGTTAATAACTACAACAACGAATAGATGGTCTGTATAGCGCTATTTGGTAATAAAAGATCACCTAAAGAGCGCGTGAGCTGGTGTGCAACGACTCACTTAAAAAAAACTCCACGACACAGCTTCACTTTCCAACTGATTTGATGTTGGAATGGTGAGGGGATCCTCAACAACGATGACAGTATTGAATAACAAAAAAGCACAAATTAATTCCGTATAGGCAAAAATATCAAGCCATATAAACGAGTATAGCGTGGTTTCAATCCGTTTTATAAAAATATGTTCCATCCAAGAGCGTACAGAAGAACTGTTTGTTTCCTCAATGTTTTTTTTAGTATCATTAATTGCGTCTTCATGTTGATACCCCTTATTTATTTATTTATTTTATTTAACACTTTTATTGCAATACAATCTGGCGGGCTTATTGCCAGGTGGCAATCTCTTCCAACCAACCAGACAAAAGTAAATGAAGCTAGTCACGTGGTCGCATAAATCATTCAAATGACTATCCATCCCCACGAAATCCATAAACATATACGCGAGAACATGCCCACGAACCCCACAAAGACGGACAACCACCCGAACATTATTTTTCATATAAAGTGAGATATCATCAATCAAAAGGAAAGGAAAGAATGGTGGAGGAAAGGAAAAAAAAAATCAGGAATGAAACACGTTATTTTACTGACTAGAAATTAAGAGTTTTTTCAGTCGCTTCTTAAAGCATGCCAAGGACGGAGCGAGTCTTATATTGGTTTGTAACTGATTCCAGAGTCTCACTGCATGGACAGTAAAGGACGACGTAAAGAAAGAGGACCCCTTCCCAGTAATAGAAAAATAAATGTCTCTATATGGTAATGACAGCGTGGCTGGAGGAGTGTATTCAAGGGGCTCAGGACGACAGTGACAACTCAACAAAATAATTGTATTTGAATGAAGAGGCGATACAGTAGGCCGATAGCGGTTTAGATATGTTAGGTGCGTTCGCCCGAGAATGGCGCTAGGACGGCTCAAGGCAATGCTTGCCCAAGAAAGACGGCAGCTCAGCCCTAGCAGACGGCAACGACGGTCCAGGCATGATGGTAAGGCGGCTTCAGATGGGCGGTAATTGATACTGGTCCGGGTAGGACGGCAGAGCGACTCCAGGCAGCGGCAATGCTGGTCCGGACGGGACGGCGAGGCGACTCTAGCAGGCGGCAACAGTGGTATGAAAGCTGAAGATCTGAAGTGGACAAGTCTTGGCTGGTCGGCTGCTGGCTGGTGAATGATCCTCGGCTGGAATTGGTCGTTGTTTAATACTAGATTGGCGCTGATAAAGTTAAGATCAGTCTTGTAGGCAACCAGGGAGTTCCTTTCAGCACAGCAGTTAGGTGGAGTATCGAACTTCTCAGGTGGCGCATCAGCCGGGTGAAGAGTGAATCCTTTCTAATATTTTTATAGCGACCACGAAGTAATTTTGGACGGCGGAAGTGGTCAGCTCATCGTATCCACAATTTGCCTAACTCGTTGGTACCATCCCGTTTCCGTCACAGTCGCGACTGGAATCAGCGAATCTCATCACGACGGGTGACGCCTATGGGCGCAAAAGTGTTTTAGAAGTTCGTCATTGCATGTGTTAGCAATACTATAGCAAGTAAATATACAACAACACTCGCTCAAGCCTAGCGCTAACGAATGTAATAATAATCGAATAATCAGATGATTTTTTTTTACAAAACAAGGACATATTTTGTATCCTAGTTTTGTAAAAAATATAGTTTTGCATATAATTTTGTTTTCATGTATCGTCTAAAATAGAACCCAAAACCTCCGGGTGATAAACCAGCGTTTTACCAACAAGGCCACAAAGGTAACCAGCGGCGAGATAATAAAAAATATTCTTAGTTTGCCATCTAAGAGTGTTGATAATCCAGGTCGCACTGTATTAGAATTTCTTCCACGAACGGATGAAGGCATTTGACACAATTCCTTCTTGAGAAACCGTTTCTGGCTAAAAATACGTGTAACTCAGTGAGTGTACTGACTATAGTATTTCTCGCAGCAAATGTAAATTGACTATTTTTAACTTTGAGTACATATTTTTTATTTATTATTATTATTATTATTTATTATTACACGTGACAAGAAATATACACAATTTGCGAAAAAACAAAAGGTAATTTGATTTGGACATACAATTTTAATGTATCTGGGTTTGTTGCCTTTCATTTGTCGTATTCCCAGTAAACTAGGCTTTCGCCTGTATCTCACTGAGGATATTAAGCATGAAAAAATAAATCGATACTTCTTTCCGATTTTTGATTACACAAAAACAAAACCCCGTTGCACGCTCTCATCAACCTGACAAACAGTGACACTCAACTACAACTGGAAACATCATGCGAAATTCAACTCCTCACACATCATCACTCCAGAAGTGGACACGTCTTGGCTATGTACGAGGCATATCCAGAAAGTAAGTGTACTGAATTTTTGTAGGTTACAATTTTTTTTATTTAAACAAAAAAATTACGTGGTTACCGTAGTACATATGTAAGCTATTTTTCGACATAGTCGTCATTCCTCTCAATGCAGGTGGTGAAGCGGGGTATCAACTTATTGATGCCTTCCTCGAAGTAGTTTCCCGCCAACCCCTCCGTCCACCTCCTCCTTTAACTCCTCGTCGGTTGAAAACCTTTTTCCACCCATGTACAGCTTCAGGGAGGTAAAGAGATAGTAATCTGAAGGTGCTAGGTCAGGGGAATGCGCGGGATGGTTCAGGACATCCCATTTAAACGAGGCGAGCAGTTCCTTCGTGGCGTTGGCCGTGTGTGGTCTGGCATTGTCGTGCAGCAGGCAGACTCCCTTTGTCAGCATGCCTCTCCTCTTGTTCTGAATCGCCCTCCGCAATTTTTTTAGGGTCTCACAGTATCTGGCAGAGTTGATGGTCTCCCCTTGAGGCATATATTCAATTAAAATTATGCCTTGACAGTCCCAAAACACGGATGCCATGATTTTCTTGGCTGAAATTGTGGTTTTGAACTTTTTGGCGGAGGGTGAAGAGGTGTGACGTGACCGTTTTTAAACTCGCGACACCACTTGTCGAAAATAAAATCCATCCGGTCGTGAGAGCCTCAGTACACTTACTTTCTGGATACGCATAGTATTATAGATAGGCTTTCTGATTAGTAGCCGTTTACAAAGTGACTCAACAACTAATTGTTACATTAATGAAGACCTCCGTTGCCTGGTTTGTAAGACGCGATCGTCCACTAGGAGGTTTTGGATTCGATTCACGACGGTCCCTAAAAAATGGGTGCCAGTCTGATTTCATAGTTATGCCTATAATAACAATAGATATATAGCACCGTTGAGACAACAGAATCTCCTCAAGGGCGCTCTAACACGGGGTTAAACCCCACTATTATTGACAAATTAAAAATATTACAAAAATATAAAACAAGTAAAGGGTGGAGATAGGAAAGAAATGGTCGCGGCTATATTCGCATCTTCATGTGTTTAGAAAAAAACATATTTGGTAAGAAAACGGTGGAAAATTTATTGAGAGAAAAAAAGCTACAAAGTAACCTTGGTAGATCTTCCAATATGCAATGGTTACACATTCGGCTTTAGGTGGAGTGTAGTGTTTCATATTCATGAATTTTGAAAGGACTTCAGTATTGAGTACAGTTTGAGAATGCTTTTATAAAGAGAAACAGGTCTGTCACTTGAATTTGTTTACTGTATGGATTTTTTTCACATGTAAGTGTTAAATCATTCTGCTTAAAATGGAGTTCTACACTATGTGAGTTATTTGAAAAGTTTGAAAATGGCCGGACAGTAACGCACTGGACTTCAGTTCGAAAGCTCGTCAGTTCGAAGTCAGTATAATGAAAATTAGGAATTAAAACGTCAGTTTAGAGAAAAAGCATTTTTCGATTTATAAAAAAGCGATTCGATTTGGAAACAAAAACCGTTGCCCCCCATCCCTTTGAGACATGACATTTAAAATGTCACAGGAGCCATCCTACATTTTCTCAAGTATAGCATGAAGGAATGAAACACGTAAAATTTACCAAACTTTTCAAACAGCTCTAATCAATGAATATCATATATTACAACTAGCTTTTGCTTTAAGAGTGACTATATTACATTATAGGTATAGCGATTGCCGGTGTGCCGGAGACCGAGTGACGCACGTGCACTTCTCGGATTAATTAAGGTTTCCGGAGGATGCGGCGTGAAGCTGCACCACAAGGTACCGTCACCACTAAATATAGTCATTACACATGCCCATGACCAGCTCTCCTTCAATATCCAAGTTGAATGCCATCTGGTTAACCTGTGTTTATCATAACGCGTCTGAAGTACGATCACATCATTTCATATCAGAAGGAAGAACTTTCCACGGCACAGCTTCGCTTTTCAACTGACTTGACGTTGGAATAGCGAGAGACTACGAAGCCTAACACTGACGATGATGATAAATTGAGTATAAGGATAGGAATGTAGTGGCTGCGGTCATTATATTATGTACATCCACGCATCTGCATATATGTTCAGGAAAAAATATATTTGGTAAGAAAACCACAGAAAACTTACCAAGAGAAGACGAACTACAAAGAAACCATTGTAGATCTTCCAATATGTAGTAGTAACACATTCGACTTTAGGTTTGATGGAATTTATTTGTGTAGTGTTCATTCACCATCATAAATTTTGATGACATTCACAAACGATTCCTGAAACTGAAATTGGCGATGAAATGAAAGCGTTTCGACACGATTTCAGGCATCCAGAAGGCTTCGCCCGCGATTTTGGAGGCAATTCCGGAGAATGAGTTTCAGGAGTGTTTCAGAAAATGTTACAGCCGCTTCCAATATTGTATTGACTCACAACGAGTGCATTTTGAATAAAATGTAATATTAACTAAAAATAAACAATATCTTGTATTTCATTTTCCGTCAGTCACCTTTCCTATTGGACAGACTGTGAATTTAAGGAATATTTTTTTTAATAAAAAATCACTAAAGCGTTGTATCGACAAGTTGTACGTTAAGGCATCACTAAATAAATTCACTTTTAGGATCGCGCCACAAGAACCGCAATTTTAAATTTAAAATAAGTTCTACAATCGTATACCGCTGCACGATTAATTTATAGGTTATATAGATGATGTATGTCTATTATAAATAATATACGTTTGACAGCTGAAAAATTGCGGTAAATTTAAAATTGCAGTTCTTGTTGCGCACCCTATGAGTAATACCGTCGGTCAATGAAAATCGATATCGTGACATGATTCAAACATTATTTGACATAAATTGAACGATTTGGACTTGGAAAACACGTGATTCCAGCAGGATGGAGCATACTTTTCATACTGCTGATGAAATAATGGCTTTATTGCAGGAAAAGTTCTCCGACCGTGTAATTTATCGTCGTGGATTGGCCGCCACAATCGTGTAGATTTATTCTCTGGGGTTATGTTAAATCTCAAGTGTACGCCAAGAATCCAAAACACCATCGATGACCTTAAATCCAACATCACTCTGTTATTGCAGATATATGTGAATCCGTTGTTGAACATTTTGCTCAAAGAGTCATCCTCTGTAACAGAAGCCGAAGTGGCCATTTGGCCAATATCATTTTCCACACATAATTACCATATGCACTCGTTACATTGATACCAATAAACGTTACCATTTTACAAAAACTTTTCTTTTTTCGATTTAAAATTTGCAGTTCTTGTTGCGCATGCCCTATATCATAGATAAAATCTGAAACTAAGATGTCGATAGTAAGTAACAAGTTAACTAACTTCACAGAAAGACGAACTAGAAAATAAACATTGAAGAGTTTAGAGAATATGGTATTTAAACGGCGCTATATATGTAAATTACAAACGCGCTGATTCCATTATGAACACTTATTAGGTACGTGTTAATGATAAACAATAGAGAATATTCATAAAACAAGAAGTGTCCTGTATCCGACCATTGAGGACTGATACGGGTGACGGCATTCCGGTGATGAGAGAAGAATTCCTCATTATTTATTCCGATGACATAAGTCACCCACCCAGAGATGTGTCGGCTGATCATAACAGTCGCCCACGACTCCCCTCTGTAAGGGGCTTCAAAACATCAACAGAGACAGTAGACATCTTTCGAGGCCGAATTGCTGTCGAAATGCTAAAAAAAATATCTACGAGGCATATCCAGAAAGTAAGTGTACTGAATTTTTGTAGGTTACAATTTTTTTTATTTAAACAAAAAAATTACGTGGTTACCGTAGTACATATGTAAGCTATTTTTCGACATAGTCGCCATTCCTCTCAATGTAGGTGGTGAAGCGGGGTATCAACTTTTTGATGCCTTCCTCGAAGTAGTTTCCGGCCAACCCCTCCGTCCACTTCTCCACCTCCTCCGTTACCTCCTCGTCGGTTGAAAACCTTTTTCCACCCATGTAAAGCTTCAGGGAGGTAAAGAGATAGTAATCTGAAGGTGCTAGGTCAGGGGAATGCGCGGGATGGTTCAGGACATCCCATTTAAACGAAGCGAGCAGTTCCTTCGTGGTGTTGGCTGTATGTGGTCTTGCATTGTCGTGCAGCAGGCAGACTCCCTTTGTCAGCATGCCTCTCCTCTTGTTCTGAATCGCCCTCCGCAATTTTTTTAGGGTCTCACAGTATCTTGCAGAGTTGATGGTCTCCCCTTGAGGCATATATTCAATTAAAATTATGCCTTGACAGTCCCAAAACACGGATGCCATTATTTTCTCGGCTGAAATTGTGGTTTTGAACTTTTTGGCGGAGGGTGAAGAGGTGTGACGCCACTGTTGAGACTGCCTTTTGGTTTCAGGCGTGTAGTGTGCAACCCAAGTTTCATCTCCAGTAACGATGGAGCGGAGAAATTCATCTCCATGGAGTTTGCAGCGCCTCAAAAACTCTTGCCTTTTTACAAAATTTCGCACTTGGCGGGAGATTGGTTTGACAATTTTCACGAAACGTGTTGTCGCGTCGACACTTCTCAACGTACTGACCTTGAACCGGTCTCGTTGCGGAGAGGAAGGGTCAGGATACACGGAAGTGTAGCCAACATGTCGAAAATAAAATCCATCCGGTCGTGAGATCCTCAGTACACTTACTTTCTGGATACGCCTCGTATATACTTTTGCGCAATGCGCTTGAACAGTAGTAGACTATGAAGACTGGGTTTTCTAAAGTCGTTAAAATAATAGACATCATGATGATACTAAAAGAACTATTTGTAGAAGGGTAAGAGTAAGATTAATGGTGTGGAGATGCGTGTACTAAGGAAGATTTGTGAAGTTTCAATGCATGAAAGAAGGCGGAATGAAGACATCAGAAATGAATGCATGGATGTTTTAAGTAAGAGGAAAAAAAGGAGCTTTAAGATGGATTGTACATGTGGAAAGAATGAATGATGAAAGAATTACTAAGCGAGTATACAAGATAGAAGTGCATCGTAGACCGAGGAAAACGTGGCTGGACCAATTGGACCAGATTTTGAAAGGTTTTATATACAACGTTGAGTTTAAGCATGAGAAGGAAGTGGCTGCAGTCATTAGATTAGGCACTTCTCCGCATCTGTACATATTCGGAAAATCAACAGTAGCAAATATGACACGTTTAAAAAAAGGCGGAATGAAGACATCAGAAATTAATCCATGGATAAAATTAAGATGAAAAAAGGAGCTTTAAGATGATTCGGACATGTGGATAGAATGAATGGTGAAAGGATTAGTAGACCGAGGAAAACGTGGCTGGACCAAATGGACCAAATTTTGAAAGGTTTTAGTATAAGGTTGAGTGTTACGCATGGGAAGGTAGTGGCTGCAGCCATTAAATTAGGTACTTCCCCGCATCTGCATATGTTCGGAAAAAATATTTGGTAAGAAAACCGCTGAAAACTTACCATGGGAAGACGAACTACAGAGAAACCTTTATAGATCTTCCGATATGTGATAGTAAGACATTCTGCTTTAGGTGTAGTGTAATGTTCATATAACATTATAAATTTTGATAAAACATACACAAACGATTCCCGGAACTGAAATTGGCGATGAAAGGAAAGCGTCTCGACACGATTTCATACATCTAGAAGGTTTCGAACGCGATTTCGGAAGTAATTCCGAAGAATAAGTTTTAGGAGTGCTTCGGAAAATGTTACAACCGCTTCCAGTATTGTATTGACTCACAAGGAGTGTATTTTGAATAAAATGTAATGTTAACTAAAAGTAAACAATGTCATGTATTTCATTGCAAAAATGACAATCCACAATAATGTGTTGGTGCCCACCTTGATTTATGGAAGTGAAATTTGGATTCGGCAGAAGAATCGTAAGAGAAAGATTAACAGCAATTGTGCAACGACGAAAGCCATGTTATAAAAAATAAACTACTCATTTGAATATATTCGGAACATTTCATTTATTCAATAAAGACAAAGTCGACCTCAACGTCCTACTTATCTCTGATGGCACGTATACCAAAGATGAAATAGAGACATGCCATGATACACCCATTTGAATTTGACATAAACATATGAGACACCCATTTGAATTTGACATAAACACATGAGACACCCATTTGAATTTGACATAAACATATGAGACACCCATTTGAATTTGACATAAACACATGAGACATCCATTTGAATTTGACATAAACACATGAGACACCCATTTGAATTTGACATAAACACATGAGACACCCATTTGAATTTGACATAAACATATGAGACACCCATTTGAATTTGACATAATGAGACACCCATTTGAATTTGACATAAACACATGAGACATCCATTTGAATTTGACATAACCATATGAGACACCCATTTGAATTTGAAATAAACACGTGAGATACCCATTTGAATTTGACATAAACACATGGGACACCCATTTGAATTTTACATAAACATACGTTATTATTATAATCTTCGGATAACTCAATATAGTAAATTTCAATGAGACTCCGTAATTCCTGAAGCCGCTCCTGACCAGCGAACGATGATGACGTAAGAACGTAATATCAGAAGCCGATACGTGTCACAATGGCTATTGGAATATTGAGTGAAGGAGACATCGCGCACTGCAGCAAATGGCTAAAATGGTCATCACTGCAAAGGCCATTTTAGGACCGATCGTTAATTCTAACTTGGCAAAGCAAGAATTTTACTATCGACATATGTCAAGTACAAAAAAGATTGACGTTTCGTTTCAGAGTTTATCTGGTAACAATATACGCAGATTCTATAGTATGTCCAATGGGAAAGGTGACTGACGGGAAATAAAATACAAGACATTGTTTATTTTTAGTTAACATTACATTTTATTCAAAATACACTCCTTGTGAGTCAATACAATACTGTAAGCGGTTGGAACATTTTCAGAAGCACTCCTGAAACTCATTATTCGGAATCGCTTCCAAAATCGCGGTCGTAGCCTTCGAAATGTCTGAAATCGTGTCGAAACGCTTTTCTTTCATCGCCAATTTCAGTGTCTTGCATACCACATAAAAAAAACATTCCTAGAACTCATTGCTACTTTAAAAGTTTCTGTGGCACTTTAACCCAATATAAAACAAAATTTAACGTTGTCACGTTGTTCCATTGTTCCTTTTTCGATCGATATTAAAAAGGTACTATCAATTGTTACGTCATTACGAATGAACCAACCAGCGATGCCAGCGCTTTGAAACTTTTAAGGAAGATAGTTGAAATGTGTCACTAGTTAACTCTTTTATTCATCCACAGATGGCGCTGGTGGTTACGCGAAAATAAAATCAGCCATCTTTCCCATTAGACAGACCGTATCATTACGTCGTGTTCCTTACGGAGTAGTGTTATGTGATGCACGCTTATCCTTTTTTAAGCCCATTAAGTGAACCCGAGGGTCACCTGTCTCATCATCAGGATGGATGTGAATCAAAAGAGATTTGAAAAAATTAATATTTTATCGTTGTCTCAATTTATTATTTGACTCGCTTCCTGTCTTCTGCAGATAAATGAAGCGAAATATATGTTATCTGACCACATTTACCCTTCGCTCCTACACTCTCAACGAGAAAAGAAATGAAGATATAGCTTTCAACAAAATGAGTATATTAAGGTTACATAAGGCCCAAATTCCTTAGGCACATTATTTATTTATTTAATACTTTTATTGCAATACAATCTGGCGGGCTTATTGCCAGGCGGCAATCTCTTCCAACCAACCAGACAAAAATAAATGAAGCAAGTTACATGGTCGCATAAATCATTCAAATGAATATCCATCCCCACGAAATCCATGAACACATACGTGACACGCCCACCCACGAACCCCACAAAGACGGACAATAACCCGAACATTATTTTTCATATAAAGTGAGATATTATCAATCAAAAAGAAAGGAATGGATGGTGGAGAGGAAAGGAAAAGAAAAATCAGGAATGAAACACGTTATTTTACTGACTAGAAATTAAGAGTTTTTTCAGTCGCTTCTTAAAGCATGCCAAGGACGGAGCGAGTCTTATATTGGTTTGTAACTGATTCCAGAGTCTCACTGCATGGACAGTTAAGGACGACGTAAAGAAAGAGGAGCGGTGAACCAGAAAGGCCAATAAACAATCTATGTGTGAGCGTAGCGCTAATCCATGATTGGAAAGACGCTGAAAATTTTCGGCGAGATAAGAGGGTGCGGCGGGACAGTTAAGGATGTTATACAATAGAGACAGTATGTGAATTTGGCGTATATTTCTAACATTCAACCAGTTCAATGCCTTCTGGTATGAAGTTATATGGTCGTACTTTCGTAGGTTAAAATGAATTTTAGACACACATTTTGAAGATACATTAGCACTAGGAAGGAACAAGGTCACTTTGACGTTCCATCCCGTAAATATATCTCCGTGAAATTGTCTGAAATCGTGTCGAAACGCTTTCCTTTCAACGCCAATTTCAGTATCGGGAATAGCCAAAAGCCTCATAGAAACAAATAAGTGAAGCGCGAAAAAAGTAGTTTCCGTTTATTTATCCGAAATATATGTTATGTTATAATGACCACTGTTACTGGGGACACGACAAATGAAAAGCAACAAACTAAGATCCATTCAAATTGTATGTCCAAATTAAATTACAGTACCTGGCGGTAAGTAATACACATCGGGCTTACAAAAGAGATTACCGGCCGTAATCGGCTAATTTCGGCTTTATAGAGCGTCGTCTCTGTCATTCATACACATGTTCCGTCACGATTTGCCAGTCGTTAAGCGTTCTACGGTGTGTATCGTGCGACAGAGACGACACCTTACAAAGCCGAAGTTAGCCGATTATGGTCGACGGTCTCTTTTGTAAGCCCGATGTGTATTACTTACCGCCGGGTACTGTACCTGTTGTTTTTTTTTTCGCAAACTGTGTATATTTCTTGTCATGTGTAAATAAAGTTTTCAAAATGTGTGTCTAAGATTCATTTTCAACCTACGAAAGTACGATCATATAACTTCATACCAGAAGGCATTAAACTGGTTGAATGTTAGAAATAGACGCCAAATTCACATACTATATCTATTGTATAATATCCTTAACTGTCCGCCGCCCGTTCTTATCTCGCCGAAAATTTTCAGCGTCTTTCCAATCATGGATTAGCGCTACGCTCAAACAGAGATTGTTTGTTGGCCTTTCCAGTTCACCGCTCCTCTTTCTTTACGTCGCCCTTAACTGTCCATGGAGTGAGACTCTGGAATCAGTAACAAACCAATATAAGACTCGCTCCGTCTTTGACATGCTTTAAGAAGCAACTCGACTGAAAAAACTCTTAATTTCTAGTCAGTAAAATAACGTGTTTCATTCCTAATTTTTCTTTTCATTTCCTCTCCACCATCCCTTCCTTTCCTTTTGATTGATAATATCTCACTTTAAATTAAAAAGAATGTTCGGATGATTGTCCGTCTTTGTGGGGTTCGTGGGCATGTGCTCACGTATATGTTTATGGATTTCGTGGGGATGGATAGTCATTTGAATGATTTATGCGACCACGTAACTTGCTTCATTTACTTTTGTCTGGTTGGTTGGAAGATATTGCCGCCTGGCAATAAGCCCGCCAGATTGTATTTGCAATAAAAGAGTTAAATAAATAAATATATAAAATTTTAATAATAAGTGTATGGCGAGATAGGAAAGTCTGGCACTCTGCTCTATATGCCTACCCCGACAAGGAAATGGCGTGACAGTATATACTCGTATGTACGCAATAAAAGGAAAATGTATAAAGCACGTTTATTTAAAGAGCAGACTCTTCCAGAGGGCGCTCTAACTCGAGACCCACTGTTATTGATAGATTAAAAATATTATAAAATAAATATAACATACATAACTGTTACGGATTGTAATTTGTCCACTCAAACACATTTTATTCCGCTTTATATAAACGAAAACAGCATCTTGTAAACGGACCTGATGACCTGATAACTCAAGTAATAGGTGGGCTAGACAAGGTCGCGTCCCGCGCAATGTTCTTCTGCCCATTGTATCGCGGGGTCGTTCACAAGACAACTAATCTACATAGTAGAAATACTTTTGCAAATATGTTATGAAGCAAAATCATAAAAAAAGTATATTGAAGATAAAAATGATTCAGGAAAAATAGATATTTTTTATACGTATAATTTAAAAGTCTGACAGATTGTTGACAATGTTGACAGCTGTGGCCAAGGAGACAGTTTGGAGAGGTTTGTAGTTACTGGAGGCGAGGAAGGAGGACGCACAAGAGGAAAAGTTCAAACGCGTTACACTGACCAAGTGAGATACGCAACTGGTATAACATTAACAACTGCCATTCGAGCCGCCGGTGGATGGATGGAAAGTCGTTAGTTCCTATCATGGGAGTTACGATGCTCAGTCGTGAGCTTCGACACTCGTCGTCGTCGTTGATGGGCTTCGTAGTCGAGGCTCCCCACGCCACTACAAAGTCGATCTTAAGGTGCTATCTCACATCGATCGTGTGATCTGTGAGAAAACAGCCGGATCCTAGATGCGCACTCCGACCCGCAGATTGTTTCTCACACGTCGAGACACCATCAACCCGAGACCAGATGGCTATCTTCCACGTTCCTGAGCCACCTATTCCCAATCCTTAGGCGCCCTGCACAAAGTCAGCGACTCTCTCACTCTTCTTATAGCGCTTTCTCTGATCGCCAACCCTTCGCTTGCCAACTACTTCCTCGAACAAGACGCGTTTTGGGAGCCTACGAACGCCCATGCGTATCACATATCCAGTCCATCGCAATTTCGCATTTACAACCATATCATTTATAGGTTTACAGTTGGAGCGTAGGAACGAGACATTTGTGACATGATCACTCCAGTGGGTCCGAAGAATTCGACTAAGGAAACGTTGGTGGAACATGTCAATGCTTCGAATATGCCTTCTATAATGAACCCAAGTCTCCCAAGTCAGACCCAAGAAAAATGTGGGGAGGACAATTTTGCGGACTGATATCTTTGTAGACTGGGAGAAGTATCTGCTGTAGAATATTATATGATGTTCAGTTTAACAACAGCTACTAACGGGCTCCTGATGCGACTCCTCAGTTCATCGGTTAACAGTTGGAGCGTTGCGTGACCGACACATTTGTTACATAATCACTCCAGTGGATCTGAAAATTCGACGAAGGAAACGTTGGTGGAAAATTTCAAGGCTTTGAATGTACCTTTTATAGGGAACCCAAGTCTCAGACCCATAGAGAAATGTGGGGAGGACGATGGTCTTGTGGACTTATATCTTTGTAGACTGGGAGAAGTATCTGCTGTAGAATACTCAGACATTCAGTTTAGCAACAGCTACTGACGGGCTCCTGATGCGACTCCTCAGTTCATAGGTTAACATTTGGAGAATTGCAGGACCGAGTCATTTGTGACATGATCACTACAGTGGATCCGAAGAATTCGACGAAGGAAACGTTGGTGAATGGTAACATTAATGACCAGCTGGTGTCAGTATTTGGGCGTATTGTTCCATTCATGTTCCTAGATTGGCAACACAATAGACGGTGAATACACCTTCATATATAATACGATCCATCCACGATTATATCCATGCAGAACACGATATCATTGTGTTTTGAAGCATCATTTATATTCGCAGTATCTGCACACCTATAACATACTACCTTGATCAAAAAGTTTTAGGACCAGCCACCGTGTGGCGCTGTCAGTCACCCGATTGGAATTCTTTTTTTGTTAAGTTACCACATATATCATTGACACTTCCCTCCAAATTTCAGCGTCACAGCTTGACATTTGTAAAAGTTACGCTGTACTGAATACATCTACCTTTGTGCGTGTTTTCGATTTTTTACAAGTTTGAAAATGGCATCAACTGTGCATCAACGAGTTTGCATTAAATTTTGTGTGAAAAACGGATTTAACGGTCCGCAGACCTTGGAAATGTTGGAGAAGTGTTTTTCGGTGGCACGAACGTTTCAGAAGTGATCGTGAGTCGGTCGAGGATGACGAACGCAGTGGCAGTCGAAAACCGATGAAAACATCGATAAAATCAAAGAAATGTTGGCCGAAAACCGCAAATTGACCATTAGAGAGCTGGCAGAGGACTTGAACGTCGCTTATGGATTCGCTCAAGACATTTTGGTTAGTGATTTGGGCCTCAGACCTGTCGCTGCAAAACTGGTGCCGAAACACCTCAATTTCATGCAAAAAAAGGACCGCGTTGAAATCGCGAAAGACATGATTTCCATGAGTTTTTGACCAAAAACAATACGAATACTATCTAGCAGCCTTCGAATTCACCTGATCTGGCTCCCTGCGACTTTTTCCTGTTCAACCGACTTAAAAAACCGCTTCGCGGAACGCGTTACAGCACTCAAGACGATGTCATGAAAAAATCGAAGACGGCTCTGATAGACATACCGAAAATTGAGTACCAGCGGTGTTTCGAGGATTGGAACAAGCGCTGGCGTAAGTGCGTTGCAGTCGATGGGGAGTACTTTGAAGGGGACCATATCGATTTTGATTAATAAACTTGTATTTTCGATTTTATGAATAAAGTCCTAAAACTTTTTGATCAAGGTAGTATTTCTATACAAACGTGTATTTTCAATACAACTACCGCGCCGAAGCCACAGCGAGCTCACGTAATGTTCTCTCTTGATTTTTATCCTAAAAAGAGAAAGGCTCTTGGCACACAATTTGTTTATTTTTTGGGGTCAAAGCAAAAAGTGCATTTGCTTTTTTTCTTACGGTGATGTCATTGCACTTAAAATAAGATAGAAATATATAATACATACATACATAAAGGTAAAAACAATCACGCCGTTTCCCTGTTTATCTATTTAAACATTTAATTGTAAAAACAATTTTACGGGCTTATTGCCAGGCGGCAATCTTTTCTATGTACCCAAAATAAAGGAAGTTACATGGTCGTAAAAAAATATTCAAATAATTATTCATCAAGGCGCGCCTCGGCTCCCCATGGGTACAACCAAACTATTGGACTACCCAATGGCGTGGCATGGGAGTTTCAATGGCAAACTTTTTAGCATCAATCTTGTCCCTTCGCCCTGTTGCAATTTTTGCATCCATCTGCATCAATCTGTGATACTGCGATGATAATAGAGTCAGTAATTACCTATGGGAACTCGACTCAGCCTTACATCGGTTCATCTTCGGACCAATTGGCTACTCCCATCCAGTGGCGTCACAGGATAGTTTTGTTGCATTTGTAATTTTCTGTGAAAGTACTGACAACTTACCGGGCTGTTTGAACTCCAGACATTTTATAAGAAAACAAATTTTTTTTGCTCTGCGAGTTATTTTCCTTTTCCCGTGATGTCGGACCATAAGTCCGTCGTCACTACTATTTTTTTTCGTACTTAGGTGTGTCGCCACCGGAAAAGGAGACACCCACTTTGGACAGTTCTTTCATCACTACGTGGCGTCGACTTCATTACAAAAAATAAAGAAGATTTGGATCTTCTAGTGTAGATCATGCTCTATGGGGACTTATTTTGTCCCCCGTAACAGCGTGGGTGGTGGTGGGATCGAACTGAACTGAACTTTATGAAATTATGAATACATACATAACAAAAGTAAAAGTGAGATATCATCAATCAAAGGAAAACGAAGGGATGGCGGAGAGGAAAGTGAGATATCATCAATCAAAGGAAAACGAAGGGATGGCGGAGAGGAAAGTGAGATATCAATCAAAGGAAAATGAAGGGATGGTGGAGAGGAAAGTGAGATATCATCAATCAAAGGAAAAGGAAGGGATGGTGGAGAGGAGAGTGAGATATCATCAATTAAAGGAAAAGGAAGGGATGGTGGAGAGGAAAGTGAGATATCATCAATTAAAGGAAAAGGAAGGGATGGTGGAGAGGAAAGTGAGATATCATCAATCAAAGGAAAAGGAAGGGATGGCGGAGAAGAAAGTGAGATATCATCAATTAAAGAAAAAGGAAGGGATGGTGGGGAGGAAAGGGAGATATCATTAATCAAAGGAAAAGGAAGGGATGGCGGAGGAAAGTGAGATATCATCAATCAAAGGAAAAGGAAGGGATGGTGGAGAGGAAAGTGAGATATCATCAATCAAAGGAAAAGGAAGGGATGGCGGAGAGGAAAGTGAGATAGCATCAATCAAAGGAAAAGGAAGGGATAGTGGAGAGGAAAGTGAGATATCAATCAAAGGAAAAGGAAGGGATGGCGGAGAGGAAAGTGAGATATCATCAATCAAAGGAAAAGGAATGGATGGTGGAGAGAAAAGTGAGATATCATCAATCAAAGGGAAAGGAAGGGATGGTGGAGAGGAAAGATAAATCAGGATTAAAACACGTTATATTACTGACTAAAGAGTTTTTTTATTCGCTTTTTAAAACATGGGACGGAGCAAACCTTACATTGGTTTGTAACTGATTCCAGAGTCTCACTGCATGGACAGTAAAGGACGGCGTAAAAAAAGAAGAGCGGTGAACTGGGAAGGCCAATAAACAATCTCTGTTTGAGGGTAGCGCGAGCCCATGATCGGAAATACGGTGAGATAAGGCGGGACAGTTAAGGATATTTTACAATATAATAGAGATGGTATGCGAATTTGTCGGTTATTCTTCACGTTCAACCAGTTCAATACCTTCTGGTATAAAGTAATATGATCATACTTTCGCAGGTTAAAAATAAATCTTAGACAAACATTTTGAAGACGCTGTAATTTGTCCAGCCGTTCCTCCGTAATATCCAAATAACATACGTCCGCATAGTCCAAACTCGGAAAGAGCAGAGATCGCGCGAGTAAATTTTAGGTGTTAGTAGGCAGGAATCTTTGCAATACTTTAAGGGAATAAAGGCTGAAGAAGATTCTTCGGCTTACCTTTTTTATTTGATCTCGTCATAAGTGTTAAACATTGCCGCGCAGCAAGTAAAAATTTAGGGAACATTGTTTAGTATGGGGTACGTTAGATGCGCGCAAATTATCAAAAAAGAACGGTCTGATACTGAGCCGCTAGCGCCGACAATTTGCAATTTCCGTTCATAAAAGCGCTACGAATATGCAACGCTTTCACACATGGGTATGTAAAGGGTCTTTCAGAAATCAAGAATGATACACGTTATTTATTACTTACTAAAGAAATAAAGAGTTTTGTAAAACATAACAACGACGGAGCGAGTCTCACAGTCTCACTGCATGAACAGTTAAGGGCGAAGTAAAAAAAAGAATATACTACCTTGATCAAAAAGTTTTAGGACTTTATTCATAAAATCGAAAATACAAGTTTATTCATCAAAATCGATATGGTCCCCTTCCAAGTACTCCCAAAGAATTTCAATCGGGTGACTGACAGCGCCACACGGTGGCCGGTCCTAAAACGTTTTGATCAAGGTAGTATTCGGTTACTATATGTATTTTCCACGTCAAAGTTTCGCTCCCATACATCAAAATGTAGGCACTAAACTACTACAGTGGACTATCATGACTATCATCTTAGCAGATTTTGATACAGTCCAGATCGAGTATACGAGTGTATATTTTAGTGTCCCTATTGACTTAGTGTCCTATCTCTACACGCCCTTCGATAATCCTCTTAACTCTTCCACCATCTGAGAAAATACTACCCACACAGCAGAATCCCTCAACTTGCTCCAATATTTCATTACTCCCCCATATATCGCATACTTTTCCTTTCAAACTTTTCTATCACCATTACTTTGGATTTTGCAACATTCATTCTCAGATCTTTCTCTTCCCCTCTTTCATACAATTTACTTATCAGACTCTGCAATTCATCTTCACTATCCTCCAACACTATCATATCATCTGCGTATGTTCCCATTCGACATTTGTATGCTATCAATCTGTAGCTTCTTCACGCATGAATCTATATAAATATTGAACAACCAGGGTGACATAACGCATCCTTACTTTACCCCTTTCGAATTATTAAACGTATTTTTCCACAGGCATACGTAAAGAGAAAATCTGACCCATGCACCTTCTTCCATTCAGAAAAGCATTCTGAACAATCCAAACTTTCTTCTCACTCTTTCTATCAGATTTTTTTCCGTACAGTTTACTTACTACACTCAGCAAACGAATGGTTCTGTAACAGAACGAAAGGTGAACGAATGATCGAGTGGCTGAGACAGTTTTTCAACAAATGTTAGGATTCTGACTATACACCAAAATACCGGAGGAGCGCAGTGATTGTTACGTTATATAAAGGTAAGGGTGCAAGAAATGAGCGTGGAATATGGTTCAAAGAACCACCTGAACGCCTGAACAACAATAACAATAAATGCCTGAACAACAATAATTTTTCAGAGTTCACTAACCACCTAATTGAAAACAACCATTCGTTCGATATTAATTGTGGTTTGAGGATTCTACATACAATATAAACCGAGGGGGATTGCATTTTGACAATTTGGAAATTATCGAGATTAAAAAATCTATAAAATTAAGTCTAAATATCATCAATAACCAAACCAATTTTCATAATAGCCCTCTGCTTAATATGTTTCCTATTTAAAATCCCCCCATGTCTTAAAGATTCACATTCACTTTCACATATTTTTCCCCGCCCCATTCACCATTGTATTACATCTCTCCCCACTTCTCTCCCCTACCTCACCTCTTTTATATTAGGTTATTTACACTTGAACATAATATAGATTAGCAACTTAGTTTATATTCACCTGACGACGAAGACGGTGGTCTTCGAAACTAGTTGTGAACCTAAAATAAACTTGTGGTGAACACAAAATATAAAATAAGTTTTTTATTTTACTTATTTTTTTCCTTTTATGGTTCAAACAAGTTCAAATACAGATAAGTCATGAATAAAAAAAATATAAGACGAACGGCGTTTAAAATTAGGGGGCGTTAAGACTTCTTAAAAGTCTTAACGCCTCCTTATAATTATATACATCAACGCCCCCTTAAAATTTAAATCGCCGGTTTAGAACAAAACAAAAATCATTCAAAAATAGACGTTACACCATTAACATAAGACTTGAAATTGTAAAAAAAATCACCAATACAAAAAAGGGGAAAATTCAATTAAAATAAACAAGCTAAAATAATCTTTATGCTTATCAACTTTAAATCACAAATTGTTTCAAGTTGATAAACGGACATAACTTTCTTGGGGATACGAAAGGAGCAAAGGTGATCTCATTTAAACAAATATAACATTTGCACGGGAATAACGACTGTATTTACATATAACCTAAGAACTAATATAAGCCGTCGCGAATTTTATTCATACCATATATAAATATTTTGTTATATTAGTACGAAATTCGACCTTGGTCCGGGAGCCCGACTTTTGAAGGTCGTATCGAAAATAAATATAAAATTCGTTTAAGTCAATTAATTTAAACGAAATGTGTAAAAATGTCGTTGGCCACTGTACGACGTGCTTAAATATTTAATGAAATATAATTTAAACTTTTTTTGCAACGTTTGAAAGATCATTCAATATGAATATCATATTTCACGCATTTAATAATTACTGTCCGCTATACTTGGAAATAGATTCCAAGCAAGAAATATTTCATATAATTGGTTTTATTTTAATAACAGACAAATACACACATACTAGGATGATTTCGACCATCACATCCAAGGCAAAACCTGCCACCCCATGTATATTATTACGAGTATATAATGCTTAGTTGATATCGTTGGTGGGCCTCACAGTTAAGGATTCCCCCGTCATTCCAACATCAATTCAACTGTGACACCAAATTTTCTCTTGTATTCAAAATTCAATTCTCGTATTCTTTCTTTGACGACAACCGTGCGCGTTTTGGCCTATTTATATTATGATAAAAATATAGCACAAAAATATGGCAAAAAGAACTGTCAGCATGCTGGCATTTTATAAACAGTGCTGTCTGTTGAACGAGTTCATTGAAACTATTGTGAGAGAGATAAATACATGTAATATATCAGTCTCGGTCATCGTGCGGTAGTGAATTTATTATTCATTTGTTTCTTACGACCCTTACATTTTCGTGTTGGTGTTTTTTTTTTTTTAAATAAAAAGTCTTACCTTATAGTCGTGCCACTACAGTATTTAAACATTTTAGTTGTATTGGAATAATAATCGTCGTTGCTGAGCCTCGTAGTCGAGGATGCTCTCGACATTCTAACATCAATTCAGTTGGAAAGCGAAGCTGTACCGTGAGTTTGTTTTAAGTGGGTGAACCGTTGCAGACCAGATGACACACCGAAGTGAGACGATCAGCACACCGGCATGTATTTTTTTTTCTTTTTTTATAGAAAATTCATAGATATCCATCCTTATGGCACAGAATACTTGGCGGGAAATGCCTGTATCATTCGAGGGGAGCACCACAGCGCGGGGTTCGAACTAGTGGCCTTCTCCGCACGGAATTCCAGAGTGTGTTAACTCGAGAGGTGGTGCATGGCCACGCTGAAAAGCACTGGACTTCCGTGCAGAATGTTGTCGGTTCGAACCCCACGCTGTGCTACTCCCCTCAAATGACACAAGTATTTTTTCCGCTTATTATTCGAAGGTATAAGGATACCTATGACTTCAGTCATATCTTTTCGTCAAAGTATGCTCCGATCATCTCGCTTCAGGTTTGCCATCGGATCCAGTTCAACGGTGTGGTTGGTGAATTTGCTGGTGTGCAACGGCTCACTGGCTTAAAAAACAGACTCCACGGCACAGCTTCGTCTTTCAACTGAATTTACATTGGAATGGCGGTGGGATCCTCGACTACGAGGCCCAGCAATGATGTGACGTTACCGCGCCAATACATGCATATTATTTATTGTCAGTGCACCCATTTCAACAGTATTAATTCAGTTCTTATTAGTTTTACTTCACATCCACGTTTCACTCATATACATCAAACAGTAGGCACAAAAATACTGTTGTGGGCTAACATCTTAACAGATTTTCGTACTGTCAAACTTTGATATATGGGAGTGAATAAGGGCAAATTATGTAAAAATAGTAAAAGGAGTCTAAAATGCTGAAAAAATGCGTGCACTTTAAATAATGAATAGGGTACAATGATGACAGAATACGGAATGGAGTTAATACATTAAAATGAGGCGGTTACACCAGAAAACATTAAAAAAAAACTCAAAATCGTGATGGAAATCGCAAAGTAAAGTTGCGTGAGATAGCTGACATCCTGAAGATATCAATTGGTAGTGTTTACACTATTTTGCATGAACATTTGGTCATGAAAAAGCTTTTTTAGAAATGGGTGCTGCGTTTGCTCACAATGGAACAGAAACAACAACGCATCGATGATGGTAACGATGGCCAAATTACATGAGCTGAACTTCGAATTACTTCCGCACCCACCGTATTCTCCAGATTTGGCCCCCAGCCACTATTGGCTGTTCGCAGACCTCAAAAAGATGCTCCAGGGAAATAGATTTGGCTCCAATGAAGAAGTGATTGCCGAAACTAACGCCTATTTTGAAACCAAAGATAAATCTTCTACACGGCTGGCATAGAAAAGTTAGGACAGCGTTGGAATGAATGTATCCCTCTTGAAGGAGACTATGATGATGAATAAAGAAGAATTTTGGCAAACAAATGTTGTTTTAGTAGTTAGTCCCGGGACTTATTGATCTATGTGTTAAATCAATGGTAATTAAAAAAATACACATTTATAAATTTTTAATTTTTTTTAAATCGATGTTCTAGCGTAAGATCGCGTTAGATGAGGACTTATTTTGCCCCCCATAACAGCGTGGGTGGTGGTGGGATCGAACTGTACTGAATAACTATCAAATGGCCATAATGATTATCATTCAGCATGCAACGTAATGTGGTGAAGAGATTAAATAGATCAGATTGGAAAGGCGGCATAATAGACAGAGACGAGAAATCGAACATTTTTCACATGGAACAGTAAAAAATCCACCATACACATTCATCGAGACTGCGGGAAATGTCAAAATTTGACTGAGAGACCATTCTGAATACACGGTTTACACATTTGCGATTTATGAAATGTTTCATGTGATAGACGCATATGCTCGTATTATTTTATCGTTTATAAAGCGGACCCTAGAATCAACTCTGTCATCAACAGGGGCCATAAAGCGGACCCTAGAGTCAACTCTCTCATCAACAGGGTCCATAAAATATAGGTTTAAGAACGTAATACTGCACATGCGTCATTTGATATTTCTAAAAGTAAATATTTCATATATAATCATGCCATGCCCCTTGAGAGGTAGGCAGAGATAACAGATATCATATTTCGGCTCCTCCGCAGTCGTTTTGTACATCTCGTAATCGTCTCGGGGTGCGTTGGTGCGCTGAGCCGGAGAAATAATTCGCAATAATTAAATTATACATTCGCAAGTAAAATTTTAAAAAATATTCCTTACAAATTGACCGGTAAAGTTTGCCAATACATACAAGAGCGATCTCGAATATGCACAGGACGGAAACGCAGATTCATATAAGGCAGACAGAGAGGTACAGTAAACCGTGAGACTATTTCTCTATATTGCGAATTGTTTCTCCGGTTCGGCGCACCAGCGCACCTCGGGACCGGCCGCCGCTGCTCGTCATGCAATATATTATTCATACTTCTCATTTAGCCTTTTTGCAAAATTTGATCCATTTCCAGTCACGTTTTCCTCGGCGTGCCTCTTCCACGCATAACTTGCATATCGGACTTACTCGTATATACTTGCTTAGTCAGTATCTCCACATGTCCAAACCATATTAAAGCTCCTTTCTATATCTTACTTAAAACATCAATTTTATCCACGCATTCATTTCTGATATCATCATTCCGCCTTCTTTCATACATTGACACTCCACAAATGTATTTAATGTACGCATCTCCACAGTATTAATCTTACTCTTCTCCTTCTTCTGCCAAGTCCAAGTTTAATTTCCATACATCAAGGCGGGCACCAACACACTATTATATATATTGTAATATTTGCTACCGATGATATTGCGCGGTTGTCATATAAAACATTGAGTTAACCGGTTAGGTGCCTTAAGCGAGTTTACTCGCTCTCTGTTGCCGTGTCCGTGGACCCGGCCATACAAAATTAGCGAGTAAAATCGCTCAAGTTTATGTTTGTTTCTAGCCAATGTCTAGTACTAATTCGAATAATCTAAAATATGGAACATATAGAGACATCTATTGAGATGATTAATAAATACTATAATATTACAGTATACAGATATTATCGAATTTACACAGATTTACCTAAAAGTTTCGCATGACAGTCGACATGTGTCTCTAATACAGGGTTGTCAGTGCGAGCGTTTTACTTATTTAACAGTTGAAAATTGATTCTTCTCCCTGGCTCCATCCCAACTCATTGTCTGCGAAGACTGTTGGGGTCAGCTCTCCTCCTCAGGTTGTATGCTTTTCTGTCCCGGACTATGTCCCCCAGGCCGTGCCTCTGCATCAGGTTATCTGTTTGCACCACCCAAGAATTCTTTGGCTTTCCTCTGGTTGTTATTCGAGGAAGATCCATGGAGATTGCCTGGTTCACAATGTGATCGGGTGTTCTGTGTCCAACGTGCCCATACCATCTCAATCCATCCGCCTCTCCTCCATCTTGCTGTTGATGTCTGTAACACCTAGGCTTCCACGAATGCGTGAGCTTTTTATTTTGTCTCTTAGGGACACACCTGCTGACCATCTTAGCATGCGCATTTGAAATGATTATATCGTTACATTATTTACTTTCCGTGCGTTATTAAAATGATTAATATTTTCGTATTACATATACTTTTAATTCTATCAAATATTTTATTAATGTATGCTTCCGTATTTCCTGTGATAAGCTGTGGTAACCCTGACTTGATAAAGTTTTAGTTGTGTTTTTCTGAGTGAACGGCAGCACAAACGACACATATTGTACATCTTTGGTAAATCTTCAGAATAGCCTTTGAATATATATACAAAAAATATAATTATATTAGGTTTTATTTTTGCTAAAAAAATTCACGGCCCTCCGGGATCAGCCATAGTGTCATTATCTTTCTTCGGCGCTAACCCTCTTATTCCGGTTGAAGCCGAAATTGCCGGGCTTCAAATATGATTCCTCCACAGATGGTTCATTTAGTGGCCATCTAGCTACACACTGCAGAAAACTCCGTGAATCGAGAGGTTCATTAAGTATTCTGCAGACAAGCCCGATTGGGCCGATCGTGAGAACGCGCCGGTGCTAGTTTTGTCTGTGCCGATGGCTTTCTACCATACACAGGGTGTGCAGGTTTCTACCATACACAGGGTGTTAATGCGAAATCTTTGACAAGGTATCCGAGGGGACATACATACATATCTAGGGCTTCCAATCAACCGGCTATTTAGATTAACCGGTTTTTTACATCCAAGAAACCGGTTATTTATACATCCAAGAAACCGGTTGTTATTTTTTTTTATAAAATAAAACCGGTTAACCGGTCTTTTTTTAAATCACATTTTTCAATATTTATTTAATCAAAACTTAAATAGCTTCTTGGCAGTCTCGGGATTTGAACACGGGACATACAGCACACGAGTTAACTACTCGGCCACGGAGTTATTCCTCCGTAGTCGGTATTTATTTATTGATAATTTACAATATCGTTATATTTCAAAACAAAGCAAAATGACCTAATTGGTAAGACGCCTGTCTTCCAACCTGGAGGTTGCGGGTTCGATTCCCGCTGGAACCAAGTTGAAAAAAAATCCGTTTTACTTGGATTTAATTTTAATTCGTTTCTTGACATTCAATTTCAGACGTTGAGAATGCATTATAGTCCCAGACTCCGTGTCGATACTTGGCGTCAAGCGGCATTGCTCAGGTCACCCTGTAGAGAGCCGCGAGGCCGAAGACATTACCATGCGGGGCCGGAGCGGGCCTAATTGCAGGTGCTTTATTATATCGCCTCACCTTACGTACCCGGCATCAGATATGCCCGTATATCAGATATAGGAGCAACATGGCCGAAGCACAACAATGCCCATTCTTTCTTTCGGCCGGATATATTATTGCGCCGTCAAATTACCCAGATTGGTGGAGTGAGCTGCAGCGCTGGATTGCCTTTGTCTCAGTTCACTGTACATAACATATATTATTCTGGTTAAATGGTCGTTTTCCAGTCATGCACAATTCATTTTATGTGATGGACGCATATCCAGTTTTAACGCTCATGAAGAGGATCGACTGTCTTACCAACAGGATCCATAGATTATAGCATTAGAAATACCTTATCAACAGGATCCATAGATTATAACATTAGAAATACCTTATCAACAGGATCCATAGATTATAACATTAGAAATACCTTATCAACAGGATCCATAGATTATAACATTTGAAATACTTTATCAACAGGATCCATAGATTATAACATTAGAAATACCTTATCAACAAGATCCATAGATTTTAACATTAGGAATACCTTATCAACAGGATCCATAGATTATACAATAACATTAGAAATGCCTTATCAACAGGATCCATAGATTATACAATAACATTAGAAATGCCTTATCAACAGGATCCATAGATTATACAATAACATTAGAAATGCCTTATCAACAGGATCCATAGATTATAACATTAGAAATACTTTATCAACAGGATCCATAAATTACAACATTAGGAATACCTTATCAACAGGATCCATAGATTATAACATTAGAAATACTTTATCAACAGGATCCAAAGATAACATTAGGAATACCTTATCAACAGGATCCATAGATTATAACATTAGAAATACCTTATCAACAAGATCCATAGATTATAACATTAGAAATACCTTATCAACAGGATCCATAGATTATAACATTAGAAATACCTTATCAACAAGATCCATAGATTATAACATTAGAAATACCTTATCAACAGGATCCATAGATTATAACATTAGAAATACCTTATCAACAGGATCCATAGATTATAACATTAGAAATACTTTATCAACAGGATCCATAGATTATAACATTAGAAATACTTTATCAACAGGATCCAAAGATAACATTAGGAATACCTTATCAACAGGATCCATAGATTATAACATTAGAAATACCTTATCAACAAGATCCATAGATTATAACATTAGAAATACCTTATCAACAGGATCCATAGATTATAACATTAGAAATACCTTATCAACAGGATCCATAGATTATAACATTAGAAATACTTTATCAACAGGATCCATAGATTATAACATTAGAAATACTTTATCAACAGGATCCAAAGATAACATTAGGAATACCTTATCAACAGGATCCATATATTATAACATTAGAAATACCTTATCAACAAGATCCATAGATTATAACATTAGAAATACCTTATCAACAAGATCCATAGATTATAACATTAGAAATACCTTATCAACAGGATCCATAGATTACAACATTAGAAATACCGTATCAACAGGATCCATAGATTATAACATTAGAAATTATATTATATGCAGGTCAGTGATTTATATTTCATCGTCGCTTTTAAGTGTTCTTGAAAACCCCCTAGAGATTTTGTAATTTGTTTTATCAAACACTGTTTATTCCACTTTTTGTAACGGTATAACCCTACCGGTTTCAAAGATTGCACCTCATCATCAGGGGAGCACAAAATAGACTAGAGATTAGTTAAGGGTGAGAAAAGTATTATAATTACAATTTCTTCTTTGCCTGAAACATGTGATGTCTGGCCACATATGCCCTTTGCTCCTAAATTCAATTGAAAAGAGATGAAGAAACTGTTTCACCAAAATGGGTATATTATGGGTCCATAAGGCCCAAATTTCTCAGGTAAATTAGCACTAGGGAGGAACGAGGTTCCTAGGTTCCTATGAGGTACTATGACGTTCCGTCCCGTAAACATACACATACGAGTATCTCCGTGAAACACTGCATTGTTAATCATTATACAAGTCATTTGTATAAAATGTTAAAGAAACTGCGTTCTTTCGACGAGTCCTCCAGTTCTTTTGACATATTGCTCGTGGTCAAGGAGACAGTTTGGAGAGATTTGTAGTTACTGGAGACGTGGAAGGACGACACACAAAAGGAAAAATACCAATGCAATGGGCAGACCAAGTGAGAAATGCAACTGGACAACCCTTAACAACTGCCCTCTTTTTACATATTTCTGGTTCATTGGAAGATATTGCCACATGGCAATAAGCCTGCCAGGTTATACTGTATATAACGAAAGTGTAATACAATGTCGGACTTTAAATCTGCCGTCGTTACCAGAGGAGTACCTTTGGGCAATCCATTTTTCGTTCCTACATAAAGTCGCGCTCATAAAAAAAATAATGAAGATTTTGATCTTCCAGTGTAGATGGCGCTGAATGGAGACTTATTTTGTTCCCCATAACAGCGTGGCTTGCCTTCGACGAGTCCTTCAATTTGGGCACATTGCTCGTGGTCAAGTAGACAGTTTGAAGAAATTTGTGGTTACTGGAGGCGTGGAAGGACGACGCACAAGAGGTAGAATCCCAATGCGTTGGATTGAACAAGTGAAAATGCAACTGGACTACCCTTAACAACTGCCATTAGAGCCGCGGAGTGCAGGGGTGGATGGAGAGGAGTCGTCAGGGGGTATCATGGGGGTCACGGTGCTCAGTCATGAGCTACACGACAGGATGGACTGTTTTATAACATATATATGGTACATACTATGTTGCTATAAATAAACTATGAATCACAGATATCTAACGGATCAATGACCTGGGAGAGATCCGTGCCTTTTATATATACACTTAAGAACTTCGTACTGTATATCACATTCATATCGAACTATTATAATGGCCGACAGACGAACAATACAGCGATAAAGATTCATTCAGCTGTATAAATTATACCGCCAACGTGCCAGTATCGGTGAATGAGTTTGTCTGAACACGATTGTTATCGATTCCCTTCCCTTTTTTTTATTTTTTATTACCAGTCAATTCACCCACACTAGGATGATTTATGCCACCACATCAAAGTCACTAAAGCAATTTTATGAGTCAATATGATAAAATATATATTTTTTACTCGTAAATACAATTTTAGACAATTTAGAGCTTCAAAGACGGAGGGTGCGCCGCGGATGTTGACCATAGAATAAGTGTGGGATGGATGAAATTCAGATCGGTAACAGGAGTCTTGTGTGACCCAAAAATGCCTATAAAAATGAAAGGAAAGGTAACATATACCAGACTATCATTAGACCCGCAATTGTGTATGGCTCAAAATGCTGGACTATGTACAGCTCCTACTCTAGGCAACTTGAAACAGTAGAAATGCGAATGCTTAGGTAGTCGGCAGGAGTATCACTGAAAGATAAAATTAAGAGCTCACGCATTCGTGGTAGCCTGGGAGTCACTGGCATAAATAGTTAGCGGGAAGAGCGACAGTTGAGATGGTACGGGCACATAAGACGGAGAACACCAGACCATACGGTAAATCAGGCAATGTCTGTAGATCTTCCTCGACAGCCGTCCAGAGGAAGACCAAAGAACTCTTGGATTAATCAATGCTCCAAAATCCTGCAGATAAACGGCCTAGATGAAAGCGACACCCAGAACCGAAGAACATACAGCCTGAGAACGAGAAGAGCCGACCCCAACAGAATACCTAGGCAATGAGTTGAGACAGTGCCAGGAAGAAGAAGACAATTTAGAGCTTCAACTTAAAAAAATTATCAATCGATCAACGAATGGAAAAGTTCTTCGGAGAAACATACCATCACGCCATCTCCCTGTCAGAGAAGGCAGAAGACAGAGCGTCAGACATTCCTTTCTCGATACACATCCTTAGCCTCTTTTACATCCATACACCTTCTCACACAACTTCTACGATTTCTCTGACTTTCTACGTTTCCTTCTTTCAGAATATTGTTCACTTGATCCTACCATACTTTTCTTGGTCTTCCTCTCACACGTCTTCCACTCACATTTGCACAATACATCTGTTTTATTAGTATTTCTTCATTAATTCGTTCCACATGCCCAAACCATCTCAACGTGCTCTTCTTCATCTTAACACTTGCCTTACTGTGCTAAAAAAATCCGCCAGCCACGGTGCTGGACGCTAAGCGTCCAGTGAAAAATATATATTTTAAATCAAAATTATACAAAATCTGCTAGGTTATTTTTTGTAATTAGCTATAAAAATAATTTTATTATGTATTAAAACGTCGAATAATCAAATAAAATATAAGTCCTGGTCACTCGCTATCCATCACAGGGTGGGCAAGTGTTAACAAATCAGCTTCGAATTCACATTCATCCTTTATCCCTTCATTCCGTATTCTGTCATACACTGTCACCATATATTCTTCTCAAAGCACGCATTCCTACAGCATTTATTCTGCTCCTCTCAGTCTATTTCCACATCCACGTTATACTACCATATATCAAAGTTGCCACCAAATTACTATTGTGGGCTATCATTTTAGCAGCAAAACAATGACACGTCATACAACTTTTACGATTTCTTTGACTTTCTACGTTTCCTTCTTTCTAAATACCTCCGTGGCCTGGTGGTAAGACACTTGTCTGCCAATCCGGAGGTTGCGGGTTCGATCCCCGCTGGAACCCAGATTTAATAAAAAAAATAGGATTCCAGTCTGGTTACCACTTAGGGCCTATAAAAACATCTTTCTGGTTGGTTGGAAGAGATTGCCACATGGCAATAAAGTCACCAGGTTAAAAAAAATAACATTCATTTGATCCAACCATACTTTCCTTGGTCTTCCTCTCACACGCCTTCCACCCACATTTGCACTACATATCTGTTTTGTTATTCTTTCTTCATTCAAGTACGAGTATGTGTGTTGTATTCATAAATGTTGATGCCACTTCCTAAATAGCGATGTATTGTATTTAAGTACTTCCTCAAGCTGTACACGCCATCCATACCTCAGAGGTAGACCATTCTATATTACAGGACCAGCAAAGGGGCATGCCCTATATATATTGGTATTGTTAGTATTTCTTCATTCATTCGTTCCACGTGCACAAACCATCTCAGCGTGCTCTTATTCATTTTACTTAACACCTCAGCCTTCACATTCATTAATTTCAATCAATTGTTATTTTCTTTCTTAACCTTTCCCTTCCTGTGCGTTCCGGTGCTGTGTATTCAATACACACCAATACACATGTAAAAATGAGCGATTAAAAATCGGAAAAATAATAATATTCATAGCCAATCGCTTAAATTAATTAAAAATTAAGTCAAAACGATAATAATTCAAATTTAATTGCTGAAAACATGAAAAAAAACATCGGCCGACGTTCACAAAACGGGCGAAGAGACCACCTCAAATGAATGCCCCAGAGCTACTGGGAACTGAGACGGGACTCGGTCTCGGATTGTTATACCTCAAAGGAAGAAAGAAAATTGCGAACTGTGATTATATTTCTTGCGTTCCCATATACCGAAGTAGAGTGAGACGTGAATAGCGTCGCTTCCTCACCCATACCGTTTTTTTAGAATGAATATACCTACGTCACACACTGGCACACGTTTGATCGTATTGGTGAATTTATTCCCGATTTTCACAAAATATCTCTGATGTGGCCGATAAGTGCTAATTATTATTAATATTATTTTTTCATTCAATGCGTAAATGTATTACGGAGGAATATCTAAAATCTGAACCCAGTATTTATTATATTTATAGAGATATTAAAGTTTTTTAGAAGCAATGTGTATTAGTTACACATCACAGGGAGGGGAAGGGTTCATATGTATTATCAATAATATAATTAATAAAATGTAATGAACCCAAAGTAGCGTAAATCGCTTCGACTGTATTAGGGTAACAGAACTGAGCAATAGGTGTTTGATCCGCTGCAGTACAACGCGAGTCTCTCTGTACGAGTATAACGTAAAGTGGGACAAGGGGTCGTCCACACTCACTCCGGGTACTTACCCGTACTCGTATATGTTATGTGCCTCTACTTAGGAACACGAGTACTAACGACATGTCCGTACGTCTGCAGTCGGAAGCCTGACCGGTGCACTCGGTACACGCAGGGCTGTCCACATCATTGTCCGATTATTATCTTAGTAAATTATTGGTCCAATGCCGTGAAGCCGAAATTAAAACAAAAACATACTGTGACCGTAAAGTGAAAATGAAACAAAATATAAACGAAGAAGCTACTTCGTAACGTGAGTATTCAAATTTCGAAACGCACGCTATCGAAGTAAAATAAGTCGAAGGCAATTGGATGATAGGTACTTGTAAATATTAAATTAGATTATTTATTTTTTTAAGACCTATCGCCTGGAGAAAACAACTTCACTACGACAACAAAAATCCGTGCCCATCGCACCAGCTATTGTCTTCTTGCTTTAACAATAACACCATCCAGTGAGGAGACAAGTCGACGCATCTATTCGTTCATGTTATTATACTACATTGATCAAAAAGTTTTAGGACTTTATTCATAAAATTGAAAATACAAGTTTATTCATCAAAATCGATATGGTCCCCTTCAAAGTACTCCCTATCGACTGCAACGCACTTACGCCGGCGCTTGATCCAATCCTTGAAACACCGCTGGTACTCAATTTTCGGTATGTCCATCAGAGCCGTCTTCGATTTTTTCATGACATCCTCTTGGGTGCCATGCACCGACACGTCTGAGGCCCAAATCACTAATCAAAATGTCTTGAGCGGATCCATAAGCGATGTTCAAGTCCTCTGCCAGCTCTCTAATGGTCAATTTGCGATTTTCGGCCAACATTTCTTTGATTTTATCGAGGTTTTCATCGGTTTTCGACTGCCACTGCGTTCGTCATCCTCGACCGACTCACGACCACTTCTGAAGTGTTCGTGCCACCAAAAAACACAAAAAACACTCCAACATTTCCAAGGTCTGCGGACCGTTAAATCCGTTTTTCACACAAAATTTAATGCAAACTCGTTTGATGCACAGTTGATGCCATTTTCAAACTTGTAAAAAATCGAAAACACGCACAAAGGTAGATGTACTCAGTACAGCGTAACTTTTACAAATATCAAGCTATGACGCAAATTTGGAGGTAAGTGTCAATGATAGATGTGGTAACCTAGCAAAAAAAAAATCCAATCGGGCGACTGACAGCGCCACACGGTGGCCGGTCCTAAAACTTTTTGATCAAGGTAATAGTTTAAGATAAAATTTTGTAATTTTGTCAATAATTATAAGTATTCGAATCAACTTTACTGTTGTGCTAATGTTTTCATATTGTGTTATTGTAAAAAAAAAACCTTGTATCGTGAATGAAATAAATAAAATAAGTCAAAATATTTAATTGTTTGAAGTATTGAACACAAAGTTAGTAACATTCGATGCTACCGTTAACTTTTAAACTTTATAAAAAAAAACCGTATTAAAATGTCTGGAAGCCCCCAGATTGACAGAAGAGCGTGTTGCTGCAAAGCGAAGGAAAAAAGTACAACAACGGCTATGGCGACAAACTTTAAACGCTAAAATAAAAAAACTCCTCTTAATGGGGATTATAGAACAGGGCAGGCTAATTTCTAGACTAGTCTGCTTTCAATACAAGTGCTAGGCTAATTAATACATGGTAGTCATATATTTCCATATTGGTCCGCTTCTAAAAAGTCTAGTTAAGTGTCGCAAACGGATTGATTTCAAACTTTGTTTTCAAGTCCCTCAATGGGACGTCTCCATTGTATTATTCGAATCTGTGCCTGAGAGATATTCCAAGGCGAATAATACAATGATTAGTAATATGCAGCAACTCGTCGAAATTACTTGCTTTTTATTGTAGTTATAAAAAAATACCCAATACATTTTGGGGAACCCCCACACCGCGTAAAAGGGTCGCGATCTTCGGGTTGCGTACCACTGAATTAGGCCAAGGAGGCCATCTGTCGAATGTACTATTCCGAAATATTCCATGAAAATCACTTGGATTCGTCAAATTGTTTACTTTGACTTGCCAACAAACGACGGATTTAGAAATAATAATTAGATTAAGGTGCGTACTCCACAAAGGTTTAGCAATAGCATGTTGAAAATATAGTCGTTATCATAAACCAAACATAACGAAATGACGAAGTGTAAATACACAGAAAGTCAAACACTGTGACACAGTGATTCCCAACGGGTGTCCGAAGTGGGTTTAATAATAAATAACTAGACGATTAACACACGCCGTATGAATTTCATGTATAAAATGACCGAATTAAACACCACAATACCACCCCGACACATCAATCGATAATTGAATTTCAAAACTAAAATCTTCACTCGAGACATGTATTTATTCGACACTACATCAGGACGTGGATAAAAAGAAATTATTTCAATTTTAGTGCTGAATTATTATAGTGCATTACCATTTTGACAAAACTAAAAACAGCGCGACATCTGTTTTTACAAATCAGAACTATCTAAATTAATATCGGCAGTAATGGCTAAATCTAGATGTTTCTTAATCGTACTATAATAATCACTTTTATTGATAGCAAAATAAATCCAATTCATGAAAAATAAAATATTAACATATTTAATAAAATACACTTTTACCAACATTTTTTCCCGAATTTTTAGGATAGCAACATTTTTTCCAACTTTTTAGGATTCATCTCCTCTATGGTCGCAAAAAGGTTGTCCTTTTAATATCCTCTTCATCTATGGAAACAGGAAAAAGTCACAGCGTACCATATCTGGTGAATACGGTGGCTGCGGTATCACGACAGTATTGGTTTTGACCAAAAATCACGAATTAGTAGTGAAGTGTGAGCCGGTGCATTATCGTGGTGCAAAATCCAGGAGCTGCTTGCCAACAATTCTGATCGTTTTCTTCGGATCGCCTCAACCTCAAAAAAACGGAGTAAAACCTCAAAAAAAATCTATGTCCAGTCATTTTTTTAAATGAAAAAAATCGCAAACGTACCGAAATACGTCGTGAATATACTTGCCAGTAAAACATAAACTACCCACCCAATAGGGCAGAAAATTGAAATATACGAGTACATCACAGACATTGTCGCCAACGTGAAGAAAAAAGATGAACTCGATCAAAAACAAACATCCTGCGAAATTTTAAAATTTTCGTGTTTTTTTTATATCAACCCTCGTATACCCCGCGCTGTGCTACTCCCCTAGAATGACAGATATTTTTCTGCATAGTATTCTAAGCAAAAAATCAAAAATCATATATATTCTAAGCAAAAAATCATGTCGGTGTGCAATCGGAATTGACGTCGAAATGGCGAGTGGATCCTCGACTACGGATCCAGCAACGAGGAAAATGAATAAAGGTTTACAAAGACTAGTTAAATCTATTATAGTATTCTCCATAGCACTGTTCAGGACTGGAAGCATGGACACACAAAGGAGCAGGACTGGAAGCATGGACACACAAAAGAGCAGGACTGGAAGCATGGACACACAAAGGAGGAAAGAAATATGATAGATGGCTTCGAGATGTGATGTAGGAGGCGAATGCTACTTATCTCAAAGAACGTAAGGCGTACCAACGTCTCTATAATCCAAGAATTTGTGACCTTCGAAAGACTTTCGACAGCATACAGTAAAAGAATCCCAGTTTTTTCGGGTATCATCAGGAATGGCACCTGATAACCTCCGGTAATTTCATAAGTTAACTTTAACATTAGGAACGCGTGTTATCGGACTCTGAATACAAATTACGAAATTTCAAGGTAAGAAATTAGTTCTTAGTATTAAGGCCGGATTATGAAATCGGCCTCTAAAGATATGAGTGGCGTGGAGAGCCCCCTACACAAAATTGTATTTTATTAAATTCAATTAAAAGAAATGTTGGAACCACTGTTCAAGCTAAAGGTGTGGAAATTAATTTTCGCAGTAATTTCAAGACGGCGTCAGCGAGATTTGAAAGTTTAAAACATTTATTTGCAATGACCACATTTATTATATTTCAGTAGACTGCTTCGTTATTCCCTGTTTCTCCAGGTCGGACAACATATCGTCTATGTAGCGCTAAGTCTACCCAAGGGCCGTGTACCAACTTAATTTTGTACATACAAACCATCACGCCATTTCCCTGTTTTGGTAAGCAGACAGGACAGAGCGTCAGACTTTATATTGTCGACACATTCTTCGCCACTTCTAGATCCATACAAACTTTCAGTGACTTTTTACGTTTCCTTCTTTAAAAATATAATTCACTTGGTCCAATCACTCAATGACATATGTGATATACACATGCGTAATTGAGTGTCACTATTTATCGAGTTGATGAGAGTATGCAACGGGGTATTGTACAGTCAAAAATCGAAAATAAATATCAATTTATTTTTCCATGCCATATATCCTCAGTAAGATACAGGCAAAATCCTAGTTTACTGGGGACACGACAAAGGAAAGGCCATAAACCCAGACATCTCTCGTATATACACAATATTTAAACTGACTGATGTTATTGAAATTTGTGTTATCAAACACTGTTTATTCCACTTTTATTGCAACGGTATAACCCTACCTGTTTCAAGATGCACACCTCATCATCAGAGGAGCACAAATAAGACTGAATTATGTTGGAACTGGTACCGAGATACACGCTTCTAACGGTTAAAATCGGATTGGGGACTATAGGTGAAGGGAGACAGGAGACAACTTCAGCAAGCAGCGGTGAGATCTTAGGAATGTATGTATTTGGCATTCATTCAGGCAAATACATGCATTCCCAAGATTTCAGGCAAATACATGCTTTCCCAAGACCCTCCCTCCACCCTCAGTCCTCAACCCGTTTAACATTAGAAGCGTGTATCTCGGTACCAGTTCGAACATAATTCAGTCTTGTTTGTGCTCCCCTGATGATGAGATGAAAGCCTTGAAACCGGTAGGGTTATACCGTTACAAAAAAGTGGAATACACAGTGTTTGATAAAACAAATTACAATGTCTTGAAACCTCCGTAATGTTGCCTTAAGTATAAATAAAAATAATACAACTAATGTTATGTTTCCTCAAATATTTCTTAAACCTACTTTCTTCATCTTGCTTAAAACATCAATTTAATTCATGCACTCATATCTGGTGCCTTCATTCCGCCTTCTTTCATACATTGACATTCCACAAATTTTCCTCAGTGCACACATCTCCACAGCATTGATCTTACTCTTATCCTTCTTCTACCAAGCCAAATTTCACTTCCCTATGTAAGTATTAGGTGTTAACTTAAGTTGTGTCCGTTTTTTTCCAATTTAAAAATGAGCACCAAAAGTAAAACAAAATGGTAAAGGTTATACGTCATTCGAAACAAAATTTTCTGCTCTACAAGATATGGTGTTTGCTTTTACGTTACATATATTATTTTATTTGATTACAAGCCTTCAAAATGGAATGTCAAGTAGACGAAAGTGAGCATTTTCGACACATCCTTCTGTTCGCGTTCAATCGAGGGTTAATTGAGTCCATCACAATTAACAAGTGTTGAGCTATTTTTTTATCATATCTTTGGATGCTCTTTAGAGCTAGTTTATTATTAATAAGACACTGTACTAATTGCTCTTTACAGCTAGTTTCTTAATATAACACTATACCAATTTCTCTTTACAGCTAGTTTCTTAATAAAACACTGTACTAATTACTCTTTACAGCTAGTTTCTTAATAAAAACACTCCTAATTGCTCTTTACAGCTAGTTTCTTAATAAAACACTGTACTAATTACTCTTTACAGCTAGTTTCTTAATAAACCACTGTACTAATTACTCTCCACAGCTAGTTTCTTAATAAAACACTACTAATTACTCTCTACAGCTAGTTTCTTAATAAAACACTACTTATTACTCTCTACAGCTAGTTTCTTAATGAAACACTATACTAATTGCTCTTTACAGCTAGTTTCTTAATAAAACACTATACTAATTGCTCTTTACAGTTAGTTTATTAATAAAACACTATACAAATTGCTCTTTACAGCTAGTTTCTTAATAAAACATTGTACTAATAAGTGGATCAGCCTTGTGGCAGCCCTACCGCAAGACAGATACATGCCGAAGAAATGAATCGGCAACAGCAAAAGCGAAGAGTGGTGAATGGTGACTGTGGCGGCTGCCAGCTTCGAGACGAAACCGTACGACTGCCGTCGATTCGTTCTAATACCAGTTCCATGGCTCGCATATAACAAACAATATGTTATGTTGGGTTGTGCGGAAACTGATATTGAATTTTTTAAGACAAAAAAACGTTCAAGTATATTTATTTATGCGCAAATCACTGTATCCATTTTTTTCTATATGGATATATAATCGGATGTGACATTAAAATACATGTATATAACTAAATAAATATAGGTTTTTTGATAGCGACATAGTATCATATGTACATATATAAATACATACCGAAATAGCATATTTATTTATTCGAAATATATGTTATCTGACCACATTTACCCTTCGCTCCTACACTCTCAACGAGAAAAGAGATGAAGATATAGCTTTCACCAAAATGAGTACATTAAGGGTACATAAGGCCCAAATTCCTTAGGTACATTAAGCACTAGGAAGGAACGAGTTCAATTTAACATTCCATCCCGTAAATATATCTCCGTGAAATTGTCTGAAATCGTGTCAAAACACTTTCCTTTCATCGCCAATTTCAGTATCGGGAATAGCCAGAGGCCTCATGGAGCCAAATAAGTGACGCGCGAAAAAAGTAGTTTCCGTTTATTTATCCGAAATATATGTTATCTGACCACATTTACCCTTCGCTCCTACACTCTCAACGAGAAAAGAGATGAAGATATAGCTTTCACCAAAATGAGTACATTAAGGGTACATAAGGCCCAAATTCCTTAGGTACATTAAGCACTAGGAAGGAACGAGTTCAATTTAACATTCCATCCCGTAAATATATCTCCGTGAAATTGTCTGAAATCGTGTCAAAACACTTTCCTTTCATCGCCAATTTCAGTATCGGGAATAGCCAGAGGCCTCATGGAGCCAAATAAGTGACGCGCGAAAAAAGTAGTTTCCGTTTATTTATCCGAAATATATGTTATCTGACCACATTTACCCTTCGCTCCTACACTCTCAACGAGAGCAGAGATGAAGATATAGCTTTCAATAAAATGAGTATATTAAGGGTACATAAGGCCCAAATTCCTTAAGTACATTAGCATTAGGAAGGAAAGAGGTCACTTTGACGTTCCGTCCCGTAAATATATCTCCGTGAAATTGTCTGAAATCGTGTCGAAACGCTTTCCTTTCAACGCCAATTTCAGTATCAGGAATAGGCAAAAGCATCATTGAGCTAAATAAGCGAAGCGCGAAAAAAGGAGTTTACGTTTATTTTTCCGAAATATATGTTATCTGACCACATTTACCCTTCGCTCCTGCTCCTAAACTCTCAACGAGAAAAGAGATGAAAATATAGCTTTTACCAAAATGAGTACATTAAGGGTACATATGGCCCAAATTCCTTAGGTACATTAGCACTAGGAAGGAACGAGTTCACTTTAACATTCCGTCCCGTAAATATATCTCCGTAAAATTGTCTGAAATCGTGTCGAAACGCTTTCTATTCAACGCCAATTTCAGTAAATTGGAAAAAAACGGACACAACTTATGTTAACACCTAATATAATAATATGTATACATAATTTCTTAGAAATAGTTTGCACCTTCAAAAACGTGGTACTATAATTGTATTGTAAGCCAAATATTGTAACTTATTTTATAAAAATTAAATAAATAAAACACGTTTTTATATTTCTCCGTAAAACGTATATAGACAAAAGTAAATTAAATGAAATATTTTAAGGAAAGAATATTCATAAATATAATTTCGATAAACAAAAAGGCCAAGAAAAAGTGAACGAACGCCAAAGTATGTATTTCGTCACGCGATGTTTAAACATCATACCAAGGAGCAAAAAAAAATAGTCTACTGGAAACATGTGGTCATCAGCAAGTCCGAGAGACGTTAGGAACTATTGTATTCGTTTGTCCGCACTCTTAAAGACCAAAGACACGACACAATTTTACATCACATCAAAGATTTATTCCGCGTTCTTATATCCTTTCTTAGTATAGTTCAAGAATGCCCGATGATAGTTGACCGACGAAAGCGCTTTTTTTCTGTCCATTGGGGTCCCGACAGCCTGGAAGACCCTCTCTCACGGTGTACCGTTCCTATGACAAGGAAGTCAGAGCGTTAGGAATGTCGTGGAGGGAGATTACCAACACCGCCCAAAACCGCTCTGAACGGAGAAGACTGGTGGCCTCCCTATGCTCCCTTGTGGAGCTTTAAAAAAAGAGTGAATTGAATTGAATTGAGTATAGTTCAAAGAACTGTAAAGTTAGGAGTCGGTCGGTTTTTTGTAAAGTCGGAATCAGGGTCAAAGTTGGGAGACGTTCTTTCTTAAATCGACTCCTATCAATTTTTTTCAACTTATAGACTACATAAGTTAGATTATAAAATTATGAATTATGTACCATTTAATACAAATAGCGTGTACTATGGTATACCATCTAGTACAAATAGCGTGTAATATGATGTACCATCTAGTACAAATAGCGTGTACTATGATGTACCATCTAGTACAAATAGCGTGTACTATGATATACCATCTAGTACAAATAGCGTGTACTATGATATACCATCTAGTACAAATAGCGTGTACTATGATATACCATCTAGTACAACTAGCGTGTACTATGATATAACATCTAGTACAAATAGCGTGTACTATGATATAACATCTAGTACAAATAGCGTGTACTATGATGTACCATCTAGTACAAATAGCGTATACTATAATATACCATCTAGTAAAAATAGCGTGTACTATGATATACCATATAGTACAAATAGCGTGTACTATGATATACTATCTAATACAAATAGCGTGTACTATGATATGCAATCTAGTACAAATAGCGTGTACTATGATGTACCATCCAATATAAATAGCGTGTGTTATGATGTATCATCCAGTACAAATAGCGTGTACTATGATGTACCATCTAGTACAAATAGCGCGTACTATGGTGAGGAATCCTCGTAGACATTATTTCCAAAAAACCTACATTAAAGTAGTAACGCCACGTAATTAAGAGTAAAATATGGTTAGCAATACATGTATTATTGAAGTATTGAAGTCAAATCAAACATTTAAAATTTCTGGAGTTGGAATTTTTTTAGCCGACTGCATAACACTGGTTCAAACTGAGATTAATCTTTCCCATCCTGTGGTAAAAAAATCCGCCCGTTCCGGTGGTGTATATACACATGTAAAAATCCGGTGGTAAATCGTATATACACCACCGTTCCGGTGGTGTATATACGATTTAAAATCGGAAAAATAAGAATATTCATAGCCAATCGCTTAAATTAATTAAATTTGGAGTCAAAAGTGATAATAATTGAAATTTAATTGCTGAAAACATGAAGAAAAAAACACCGTACGACGTTCACAAAACGGGAAGCAACCACCTCGAACGAAAGCCCGCTGGCTACTGAGCGAGAGAAACGAGTGAACTAAGATTCTATTTCTTGCGTTCCCATATACCGAAGCAGAGTGACACGTGAATAGCGTCGTCTCCTCACCCATAGCCGTTTTTTAGAATGAATATACCTACGTCACACACTGGCACACGTTTGATTGTATTGGTGAATTTATTCTCGATTTTCACAAAATATCTCTGATGTGGCCGATAAGTGCTAATAATTATTAATATTATTTTTTCATTCAATGCGTAAATGTATTACGGAGGAATACCTAAAATCTGAACCCAGTATTTATTATATTTACAGAGATATTCAAGTTTTTACAAGCAATGTGTACTAGTTACACATCATAGGACAGGAAGGGTAAACGATGAAGACATACTTGGGAATTTATTGATTTATTTATTTTAACGGTAAAATGACCTTGTTGATACAAAGATTGAAAAACAATATCTATAATATAACATTGACATATAAGCAGTATTGTACAATAGGGAAAAAAACAGTACAAGTCGAACAATACAACAAAGCAAATCCACACAATTCAATCAATGCATCCCGGCAAGAACAACTTCTTCACTTTACTCCTGTAAGAAACCAAAACCATATGAAAATCCAGACAATGCCCATATTGATTACCTAACATGTGCAGCTTGTTATGCAAATGTTGAACCGACTTTTTTAAATCGTACCGACAACCTTTGCACCTTTCTACATACTCGTACATCTGATAGACAAAAAGAGTGAAATTATAGTGTTGTCGAGGAATACTACTCGTATATTATAGATTTGGCAAACTGTACACAACTCGTCACCCTTTTTTGTGATCGTGTCTCGACCGCTTTAGTCATCGTCTTGAGTCTTGATGACTCCACTGGTATGGTATTTCTGACTTGGCTCCCAACTATTTATTACTTCGGTGCTGTTAATGTTGGCGTGACTCAAAAGTCAATAAGTCCTGGAGGCTCTGTGTGGAGAAACAGCCTTTGACCTCGAGTGATCCGTTGATACAACTCTCGTTTAAATTGACACAGTGGATAAGGTCTAAAATCCATTGGTACTGTTGACAGGGATCGATTTGCATTTGCAGAGATGGGGAAACTTTTGTTTTAGAAAATAAAAATGCATACATAACATACATAACACTCGTACATACCATGACGTTATTACCCTGTCGGTGTAGTCAGAAACGATAACGACAGACTTTCCTATATCGGCACACATTCTTCACCGCTTCAACATCTATACATCTTTATATAACTCCTACAAAGTCCGAAATCTCTGACTTTTTACGTTTTCTTCTTTCAAAAAATCATTCTCTTGATTCAACCATACTTTCCTTAGTTTTCCTCTATTACGTCTTCCACTCACATTTCCACTGTATATTTGTTTTCTTAGTAAACAAACTGACTAATTTAATATTTTAATTAAACTTTCTGACTAATATTAAAATCCGAAAGGTGTCCTACTTGGGGCACGTACTTAGAGGAGCAAACTACAAATTACTGCACCTGATCATCCAAGGCAAAATAGAGGGTCGAAGAGGTGTTGGCAGGAGGCAAATTTCCTGGCTCTGCAATATACGTGATTGGACTGGTATAAGGAGCGTTGGAGATCTTTTTCGGGCTGTCAGGGACAAAGATGTCTACTCTCAAGTGATAGCCAACGTTGGGGAGACCTAACGTGACACCAGGAAGAAGAAGTAAACAAACATTGACCAAAAATAAAGTTCATCATCGATGAAATATAACGCAACAATAATCATCGTCATTGGTGGGTCTCGTAGTCGAGGACCTCTTCATCATTCCAACATCAATCCATTGGTGGGTCTCGTAGTCGAGGACCTCTTCATCATTCCAACATCAATCCATTGGTGGGTCTCGTAGTCGAGGACCTCTTCATCAGTCCAACATCAATCCAGTTGAAAAGCAAAGCCGTGGAGTATGTTTTAAGTGAGTGATGGTCATACTGCTGTACTGGATCCGACGGAACATCGAAATGAAATGATCGCAACACACCGGCATGTTTTTTTTTCTCTCGCGTTTTTATTTAAATAATATACTCGTATATGACCGAAGTCGTAAGTATCCTCATACCCCAGAATACCAGACGGCAAAAAAATGCCTGTGTTATTCGAAGGGAGTTACATGATATTTTATTTATAGTTAAGATATTAAAATTGTGTAGGTTTAACACTTGCCACCCTATTATGATGGATAGTGAGTGACCAGGACTTACATAATAAAATAATTTTATAGCTAATTACAAAAGATAACTCAGCAGATTTTGCATCATTTTAATTTAAAACATACATTTTTCACTGGATGCTGAGCGTCCAGCACAGTGGCTGGCGGAATTGTTTAGCACAATAAGGCAAGTGTTAAAGACATTGTAATTTGATTTATCAAACACCGTTTATTCCATATAACCCTACAGGTTTCAAGGCTTTCACCTCATCATCACGGGAGCACAAACAAGACTGGAGTTATATGAGTATCGTCATCATCATCATCATATGATCAAGACTAACTCTGGCGGCTGTAAAAACAATTACGACATTCCGATGGAGACCGAAATTAGATGACCTAAACCGAAGTAAAGTTGCGATGTTACATGGGATACTGATCTCTAAATAATTTTTATATTCGTGTTTGACCATGTATTAAGGTTTTTTTTTTAAATTCGCTTTACTGAAATTAAAAAAATCTGCCCGTTCCAGTGTTGTGTATTCAATACACATGTAAAAATGATCGATTTAAAATCGGAAAAATAAGAATATTCATAGCCAATCGCTTAAATTAATTAAATATGAAGTCAAAAGTGATAACAATTGAAATTTAATTGCTGAAAACATGAAAAAAAAAAACATCGGATGACGTTCACAAAACGGGCGAGACGACCACCTCGAAGTCGAGTCAAGCGAACGAACTGAGATTCTATTTCTTGAGTTCCCATATACCGAAGTAGAGTGAGAGTGAGACGTGAATAGCGTCGCTTCCTCACCCATAGCGTTTTTTTAGAATGAATATGCCTACGTCACACTGGCACACGTTTGATTGTATTGGTGAGTTTATTCCCGATTTTCACAAAATATCTCTGATGTGGCGGATAAATGCTAATTATTATTAATATTATATTTTCATTCAATGCGTAAATGTATTACGGAGGAATACCTAAAATCTGAAGCCAGTATTTATTATATTTATAGAGATATTAAAGTTTTTAGAAGCAATGTGTACTAGTTACACATCATAGGATAGGAAGGATTAAAACGAGATTATTTTAACACTGCTTCGTAATGTTTTTGTTCGGGACTACGAAAATAATTCGTTATACTGAAAATTTCGTTACATCGGTATTCGTTGTAACGTGATTTGACTATATTTTCAATAGTTTGCCTCGTAACACGCATATTATAAATAATATTTATGACTACAGTTTATGTTCCCCACCCCTGACTTTTAGTCTCACCACTGACACACAATGCACCTATCGAATCTCTCACGCCCTGACCCAGAACCTCACATATAATAATTATTCGATATCGCTTTGATTGTGTTTAGCGCCGAACACAGCATCCCACACACGCTCTGCAGCACTGTCTGCTCGTCTGCTGATAGATGATAAAAGAGTTCCCATATTGTAGGAGCGGTAAAATGAAATGCAACTCAAAAGCATCGTTTCTCAACCTGTGAGTCGCGGTACATTTATTGATTGGGAATGAAGATTTGGGTATATGATAAATATCAACAGTAGGTTCTTATTTGGTATTCATGTTGAGGAACTGCATTAGTCTGCTTATAGACTAAAAGGCCGAGGCCACACCAAAGTGCTTCGTTAGGTGCTAAGCTAGGTGTTACGTGACTAATATACTAGATGCACAAATTCATTTGACATTTGGAAGCGGTTGAGTCAACAAACGATGTCACTCTCAAAACTAACCAATTTCATTAAAACTTACCTTATCTTTATTTACTTCCTGTGCAACTTCATTACAAAGTGATTTTATTACAGGTACATTTTTGTATACCATAATTTGCTCGATGGGTTCCACAAAGGCTCTCTTTTATACACAGCTGTTAATAAAACTTCCGACATCTTGTAAAATCACTTGGTGACACAATAAAATTAACCAACACGCCTGTTCGCTAGGAGACTCACTAGGTTACTAATCGTCATGTAGCGTGGCGTGAATCGTGCAGTGGGGCCATTGCGATAGTATGCGGTGCGTTGGTTCGCTAGCATATGTTTGCTCGTTGATGCCATGTGATGCTGCCATGCTTCCTGATTCCATCTATCCAGCGTACCTTCGGTCTTCTTCTGGGCCTCTTTATGCCTCTTGGGTACCATTGGATTATTTCAGTTGTCCATCGGGAGTCTGACATTCTAGCTACGTGTCCTGCCCATTGCCACTTCATTCTTTTGCACATCTTTATAACGTCTTCTACCTTTGAAATATTGCGAATCCAGGTGTTTCGTTTACCTCTAATGTAAATAGGTTTAAATATATAATACATTTATTACACTTGTCACCTCTAATGTAAATAAGGTTTATGATATAATACATTGATTACACTTGTCACCTCTAATGTTAATAGGTTTAAATATATAACACATTTATTACACTTGTCACCTCTAATGTAAATAAGGTTTAAGATATAATACATTTATTACACTTGTCACCTCTAATGTAAATAAGGTTTAAGATATAATACATTTATTACACTTGTCACCTCTAATGTTAATAGGTTTTAATATATAACACATTTATTACACTTGACACCTCCAATGTTAATAGGTTTTAATATATAACACATTTATTACACTTGTCACCTCTAATGTGAATAGATTTTTATTTTATTTTATTTACAATTCAAAAATGTTATTTTACTTCTTCAGGATTATTATTTATTTTTTTTGTAAAGTAATTACTTGTTATATTTGTATTCTCTTTGTACGGGCTTAGGGAAACCTATTATGTACAAATAATCATTTGACTCTTCAGACCTGATGTCCACTATAATGGACATATACACTTTAAAAATAACTTTGTGGTATATCTCTGTTCCTAATGATAACAAATGAAGCGTATCATACTGCAGTATCGACTTTGACCATTTTGGGCGCCATCTATGTAAACTAATACGACATAATGTTGCATTAAGTGTAAATAATACACTTACAATCAAAAATGTTTTTAAAACCTTAGACTTAATTCAGATGTAACATAATAATATATATTAAACGGAGTTCTGCTTTGTACCAAGAACTCACAGATGAAACATTCAAAGAAGTAGATTCGAACACCTGTTGTTTCCATACTCCACACTAATCTCTCGATTAATTTCAAGTATGACTGAGTATGCAGTCAGTCTATCGATAGGAACTGGCAAGTGGCTTTAGAGTTTGGCTTGAGGCTTGTGGCACTATTATCGGCATAGTTGCGAGGTGAAGGCCAGTAATCACTGGCTGCCAGCTAAAACCGTTTTAATACACAATCCTTTCACTTGGCTATCTCAATGTTCCACACAACTAGGTAAGATTATAAATATTAAAAAAAAAAATCATTAAATTTCATAACGAAGTCATGAAAATTAATGCAACTTAATCAAAAGTTATAGAAATAAATATAGTTAATAAAGGGTCTTTCAAATTGAGCGGTGTTTTTATTGTAATTCTTGGATAAAACACAGATGGCGTCGCGAACTTGCCTGGGTCTTGTGACATTTGAGAAGTGTAATGTATGACATTTATAAAAATGGAGTCGTATACAATACAACAACGCGTTCAAATTGTTGAATTATTTTATGTATTGTAATCTCCGGAAACGGTGATGTTAATTGGCAACCAAGATCATGTGATCTGACACCGTTGGACTATTTTCTCTAGGGTTACGTACGTGAAAAGTCAGGTCTATAAGAATGACCCCCGATCAATTAATGTGCTGAATGACGAAATTATTCGCGTTATCGTTGAGTTAGAACCGCAATTACGCTAAAATGTCATCGAAAATTTTGACATCTGTGGAACTGCAAGAGGTGGACGTTTGGCGGATATTGTTTATTGTGTTTAAATGTCTTACATTATACTTCAATGACCAATAAAAAGGTTTATTGAAATCAAAGCAAATTGTGTGTTTTATTCAATAATTTAAAAAAAACGCCCAATTTGAAAGACCCTCTATGGGCGATCTTAAAAGTGAGTGAAAATGTATGTGGACTTCAGTATACAGAAAGATGATCTAGGTATAATAAATCGCTCAACACTATTAAGAAAAAATAACGAAAGGCAAGGATGTGTGATGTCACCATGGTTGTTTAATTTATAAATATATTCATGTGTTCGCGATCTAAAGGATGATGGGAGAGGCGTAAGAATAAGTGAAAATTTGAAATCAATTCAGAGTCATATTTGTTTGATAGAGAGAAAACCGTGTCAATGAGTAAACCAAAGTTGGAAGTTAAACATTTAAAAAGTATTTTTTACATTTGTTCTAAATTCAGAGTCATATTTGTTTGATAGAGAGAAAACCGTGTCAATGTGTAAACCAAAGTTGGAAGTTAAACATTTAAAAAGTATTTTTTACATTTGTTCTCAATTCAGAGTCATATTTGTTTGATAGAGAGAAAAACCGTGTCAATGTGTAAACCAAAGTTGGAAGTTAAACATTTAAAAAGTATTTTTTACATTTGTTCTCAATTCAGAGTCATATTTGTTTGATAGAGAGAAAAACCGTGTCAATGTGTAAACTAAAGTTGGAAGTTAAACATTTAAAAAGTATTTTTTTACATTTGTTCTCAATTCAGAGTCATATTTGTTTGATAGTGAGAAAAACCGTGTCAATGTGTAAACCAAAGTTGGAAGTTAAACATTTAAAAAGTATTTTTTACATTTGTTCTCAATTCAGAGTCATATTTGTTTGATAGAGAGAAAAACTGTGTCAATGTGTAAACCAAAGTTGAAAGTTAAACATTTAAAAAGTATTTTTTGCATTTGTTCTCAATTCAGAGTCATATTTGTTTGATAGAGAGAAAACCGTGTCAAAGAATAAACTATATAAGATGAATCTTATCACACAAAATAAAAATAAACGGTGACATTTGTGTCAACACAAACAGTTTTGACACAAATAGAGATATGACAAGTTAGTATTTGTCATTCGCATATACGTATATGTACATGTATTTTATCTTTTCTATAAAGTTTCCTCGCACGACCGCCACTTTCATTCCTACCCTTGAAGATATTATAATTGTTTACATTTTGTCTCGTAAGTAACGCAAAGCAAAAATAAGGCATTAAATTCATCATTTACTTCTTGAGCGGCACTCAAAGGGCATATTTCAACATTATTTTAAGGATCTTCAAAACTACTCGCATCATTTTTTTAACTATACAAGAATGTCAGTGCAATCATTTGATAGCCTATTGGAAACTATAAGAAACTCAATCATGGGTACTAATAGTCGTATGCGAGCTTGTATAACTCCAGAAGATAAATTGGTAATTACTTGGAAGTGTGTACACAAAACAATTATGGGTACTAATAGTCGTATGCGAGCTTGTATAACTCCAGAAGATAAATTGGTAATTACTTGGAAGTGTGTACACAAAACAATTATGGGTACTAATAGTCGTATGCGAGGTTGTATAGCTCCAGAAGATAAATTGGTAATTACTTTGAGGTGTGTACACAAAACAATTATGGATACTAATAGTCGTATGCGAGCTTGTATAACTCCACAAGATAAATTGGTAATTATTGTACTTTGAGGTGTGTACACAAAACAATTATGGGTACTAATAGTCGTATGCGAGCTTGAATAACTCCAGAAGATAAATTGGTAATTACTTTGAGGTGTGTACACAAAACAATTATGGGTACTTAAAGTCATACGTGAGCTTGTATAACTCCAGAAGATAAATTGGTAATTACTTTGAGGTGTGTACACAAAACAATTATGGGTACTAATAGTCGTATGCGAGCTTGAATAACTCCAGAAGATAAATTGGTAATTACTTTGAGGTGTGTACACAAAACAATTATGGGTACTTATAGTCGTATGTGAGCTTGTATAACTCCAGAAGATAAATTGGTAATTACTTGGAGGTGTATACACAAAACAATTATGGGTACTAACAGTCGTATGCGAGCTTATATAACTCCAGAAGATAAATTGGTAATTACTTGGAAGTGTGTACACAAAACAATTATGGGTACTAATAGTCGTATGCGAGCTTGAATAACTCCAGAAGATAAATTGGTAATTACTTGGAAGTGTGTACACAAAACAATTATGGGTACTAATAGTCGTATGCGAGGTTGTATAGCTCCAGAAGATAAATTGGTAATTACTTTGAGGTGTGTACACAAAACAATTATGGATACTAATAGTCGTATGCGAGCTTGTATAACTCCACAAGATAAATTGGTAATTATTGTACTTTGAGGTGTGTACACAAAACAATTATGGGTACTAATAGTCGTATGCGAGCTTGAATAACTCCAGAAGATAAATTGGTAATTACTTTGAGGTGTGTACACAAAACAATTATGGGTACTTATAGTCATATGTGAGCTTGTATAACTCCAGAAGATAAATTGGTAATTACTTTGAGGTGTGTACACAAAACAATTATGGGTACTTATAGTCGTATGTGAGCTTGTATAACTCCAGAAGATAAATTGGTAATTACTTGGAGGTGTGTACACAAAACAATTATGGGTACTAACAGTCGTATGCGAGCTTATATAACTCCAGAAGATAAATTGGTAATTACTTGGAAGTGTGTACACAAAACAATTATGGGTACTAATAGTCGTATGCGAGCTTGTATAACTCCAGAAGATAAATTGGTAATTACTTGGAAGTGTGTACACAAAACAATTATGGGTACTAATAGTCGTATGCGAGGTTGTATAGCTCCAGAAGATAAATTGGTAATTACTTTGAGGTGTGTACACAAAACAATTATGGATACTAATAGTCGTATGCGAGCTTGTATAACTCCACAAGATAAATTGGTAATTATTGTACTTTGAGGTGTGTACACAAAACAATTATGGGTACTAATAGTCGTATGCGAGCTTGAATAACTCCAGAAGATAAATTGGTAATTACTTTGAGGTGTGTACACAAAACAATTATGGGTACTTATAGTCATATGTGAGCTTGTATAACTCCAGAAGATAAATTGGTAATTACTTTGAGGTGTGTACACAAAACAATTATGGGTACTAATAGTCGTATGCGAGCTTGAATAACTCCAGAAGATAAAATGGTAATTACTTTGAGGTGTGTACACAAAACAATTATGGGTACTTATAGTCATATGTGAGCTTGTATAACTCCAGAAGATAAATTGGTAATTACTTTGAGGTGTGTACACAAAACAATTATGGGTACTAATAGTCGTATGCGAGCTTGAATAACTCCAGAAGATAAATTGGTAATTACTTTGAGGTGTGTACACAAAACAATTATGGGTACTTATAGTCGTATGTGAGCTTGTATAACTCCAGAAGATAAATTGGTAATTACTTGGAGGTGTGTACACAAAACAATTATGGGTACTAACAGTCGTATGCGAGCTTATATAACTCCAGAAGATAAATTGGTAATTACTTGGAAGTGTGTACACAAAACAATTATGGGTACTAATAGTCGTATGCGAGCTTGAATAACTCCAGAAGATAAATTGGTAATTACTTGGAAGTGTGTACACAAAACAATTATGGGTACTAATAGTCGTATGCGAGGTTGTATAGCTCCAGAAGATAAATTGGTAATTACTTTGAGGTGTGTACACAAAACAATTATGGATACTAATAGTCGTATGCGAGCTTGTATAACTCCACAAGATAAATTGGTAATTATTGTACTTTGAGGTGTGTACACAAAACAATTATGGGTACTAATAGTCGTATGCGAGCTTGAATAACTCCAGAAGATAAATTGGTAATTACTTTGAGGTGTGTACACAAAACAATTATGGGTACTTATAGTCATATGTGAGCTTGTATAACTCCAGAAGATAAATTGGTAATTACTTTGAGGTGTGTACACAAAACAATTATGGGTACTTATAGTCGTATGTGAGCTTGTATAACTCCAGAAGATAAATTGGTAATTACTTGGAGGTGTGTACACAAAACAATTATGGGTACTAACAGTCGTATGCGAGCTTATATAACTCCAGAAGATAAATTGGTAATTACTTGGAAGTGTGTACACAAAACAATTATGGGTACTAATAGTCGTATGCGAGCTTGTATAACTCCAGAAGATAAATTGGTAATTACTTGGAAGTGTGTACACAAAACAATTATGGGTACTAATAGTCGTATGCGAGGTTGTATAGCTCCAGAAGATAAATTGGTAATTACTTTGAGGTGTGTACACAAAACAATTATGGATACTAATAGTCGTATGCGAGCTTGTATAACTCCACAAGATAAATTGGTAATTATTGTACTTTGAGGTGTGTACACAAAACAATTATGGGTACTAATAGTCGTATGCGAGCTTGAATAACTCCAGAAGATAAATTGGTAATTACTTTGAGGTGTGTACACAAAACAATTATGGGTACTTATAGTCATATGTGAGCTTGTATAACTCCAGAAGATAAATTGGTAATTACTTTGAGGTGTGTACACAAAACAATTATGGGTACTAATAGTCGTATGCGAGCTTGAATAACTCCAGAAGATAAATTGGTAATTACTTTGAGGTGTGTACACAAAACAATTATGGGTACTTATAGTCATATGTGAGCTTGTATAACTCCAGAAGATAAATTGGTAATTACTTTGAGGTGTGTACACAAAACAATTATGGGTACTAATAGTCGTATGCGAGCTTGAATAACTCCAGAAGATAAATTGGTAATTACTTTGAGGTGTGTACACAAAACAATTATGGGTACTTATAGTCGTATGTGAGCTTGTATAACTCCAGAAGATAAATTGGTAATTACTTGGAGGTGTGTACACAAAACAATTATGGGTACTAACAGTCGTATGCGAGCTTATATAACTCCAGAAGATAAATTGGTAATTACTTGGAAGTGTGTACACAAAACAATTATGGGTACTAATAGTCGTATGCGAGCTTGAATAACTCCAGAAGATAAATTGGTAATTACTTGGAAGTGTGTACACAAAACAATTATGGGTACTAATAGTCGTATGCGAGGTTGAATAACTCCAGAAGATAAATTGGTAATTACTTTGAGGTGTGTACACAAAACAATTAGGGTACTTATAGTCATATGTGAGCTTGTATAACTCCAGAAGATAAATTGGTAATTACTTTGAGGTGTGTACACAAAACAATTATGGGTACTTATAGTCGTATGTAGTGTACACAAAACAATTATGGGTACTAATAGTCGTATGCGAGCTTGAATAACTCCAGAAGATAAATTGGTAATTACTTTGAGGTGTGTACACAAAACAATTATGGGTACTAATAGTCATATGCGAGCTTGTATAACTCCAGAAGATAAATTGGTAATTACTTTGAGGTGTGTACACAAAACAATTATGGGTACTAATAGTCATATGCGAGCTTGTATAACTCCAGAAGATAAATTGGTAATTACTTGGAAGTGTGTACACAAAACAATTATGGGTACTAATAGTCGTATGCGAGCTTGAATAACTCCAGAAGATAAATTGGTAATTACTTGGAAGTGTGTACACAAAACAATTATGGGTACTAATAGTCGTATGCGAGGTTGAATAACTCCAGAAGATAAATTGGTAATTACTTTGAGGTGTGTACACAAAACAATTATGGGTACTTATAGTCATATGTGAGCTTGTATAACTCCAGAAGATAAATTGGTAATTACTTTGAGGTGTGTACACAAAACAATTATGGGTACTTATAGTCGTATGTAGTGTACACAAAACAATTATGGGTACTAATAGTCGTATGCGAGCTTGAATAACTCCAGAAGATAAATTGGTAATTACTTTGAGGTGTGTACACAAAACAATTATGGGTACTTATAGTCATATGTGAGCTTGTATAACTCCAGAAGATAAATTGGTAATTACTTTGAGGTGTGTACACAAAACAATTATGGGTACTAATAGTCGTATGCGAGCTTGAATAACTCCAGAAGATAAATTGGTAATTACTTTGAGGTGTGTACACAAAACAATTATGGGTACTTATAGTCGTATGTGAGCTTGTATAACTCCAGAAGATAAATTGGTAATTACTTGGAGGTGTGTACACAAAACAATTATGGGTACTAACAGTCGTATGCGAGCTTATATAACTCCAGAAGATAAATTGGTAATTACTTGGAAGTGTGTACACAAAACAATTATGGGTACTAATAGTCGTATGCGAGCTTGAATAACTCCAGAAGATAAATTGGTAATTACTTGGAAGTGTGTACACAAAACAATTATGGGTACTAATAGTCGTATGCGAGGTTGTATAGCTCCAGAAGATAAATTGGTAATTACTTTGAGGTGTGTACACAAAACAATTATGGATACTAATAGTCGTATGCGAGCTTGTATAACTCCACAAGATAAATTGGTAATTATTGTACTTTGAGGTGTGTACACAAAACAATTATGGGTACTAATAGTCGTATGCGAGCTTGAATAACTCCAGAAGATAAATTGGTAATTACTTTGAGGTGTGTACACAAAACAATTATGGGTACTTATAGTCATATGTGAGCTTGTATAACTCCAGAAGATAAATTGGTAATTACTTTGAGGTGTGTACACAAAACAATTATGGGTACTTATAGTCGTATGTGAGCTTGTATAACTCCAGAAGATAAATTGGTAATTACTTGGAGGTGTGTACACAAAACAATTATGGGTACTAACAGTCGTATGCGAGCTTATATAACTCCAGAAGATAAATTGGTAATTACTTGGAAGTGTGTACACAAAACAATTATGGGTACTAATAGTCGTATGCGAGCTTGTATAACTCCAGAAGATAAATTGGTAATTACTTGGAAGTGTGTACACAAAACAATTATGGGTACTAATAGTCGTATGCGAGGTTGTATAGCTCCAGAAGATAAATTGGTAATTACTTTGAGGTGTGTACACAAAACAATTATGGATACTAATAGTCGTATGCGAGCTTGTATAACTCCACAAGATAAATTGGTAATTATTGTACTTTGAGGTGTGTACACAAAACAATTATGGGTACTAATAGTCGTATGCGAGCTTGAATAACTCCAGAAGATAAATTGGTAATTACTTTGAGGTGTGTACACAAAACAATTATGGGTACTTATAGTCATATGTGAGCTTGTATAACTCCAGAAGATAAATTGGTAATTACTTTGAGGTGTGTACACAAAACAATTATGGGTACTAATAGTCGTATGCGAGCTTGAATAACTCCAGAAGATAAATTGGTAATTACTTTGAGGTGTGTACACAAAACAATTATGGGTACTTATAGTCGTATGTGAGCTTGTATAACTCCAGAAGATAAATTGGTAATTACTTGGAGGTGTGTACACAAAACAATTATGGGTACTAACAGTCGTATGCGAGCTTATATAACTCCAGAAGATAAATTGGTAATTACTTGGAAGTGTGTACACAAAACAATTATGGGTACTAATAGTCGTATGCGAGCTTGAATAACTCCAGAAGATAAATTGGTAATTACTTTGAGGTGTGTACACAAAACAATTATGGGTACTTATAGTCGAATGCGAGCTTGTTTAATTCCAGAAGATAAATTGGTAATTACTTTGAGGTGTGTACACAAAACAATTATGGGTACTAATAGTCGTATGCGAGCTTGTATAACCCGAGAAGATAAATTGGTAATTACTTTGAGGTGTGTACACAAAACAATTATGGGTACTAATAGTCGTATGCGAGCTTGAATAACTCCAGAAGATAAATTGGTAATTACTTTGAGGTGTGTACACAAAACAATTATGGGTACTTATAGTCGAATGCGAGCTTGTTTAATTCCAGAAGATAAATTGGTAATTACTTTGAGGTGTGTACACAAAACAATTATGGGTACTAATAGTCGTATGCGAGCTTGTATAACCCGAGAAGATAAATTGGTAATTACTTTGAGGTGTGTACACAAAACAATTATGGGTACTAATAGTCGTATGCGAGCTTGTATAACCCGAGAAGATAAATTGGTAATTACTTTGAGGTGTGTACACAAAACAATTATGGGTACTAATAGTCGTATGCGAGCTTGAATAACTCCAGAAGATAAATTGGTAATTACTTTGAGGTGTGTACACAAAACAATTATGGGTACTAATAGTCGTATGCGAGCTTGAATAACTCCAGAAGATAAATTGGTAATTACTTTGAGGTGTGTACACAAAACAATTATGGGTACTTATAGTCGAATGCGAGCTTGTTTAATTCCAGAAGATAAATTGGTAATTACTTTGAGGTGTGTACACAAAACAATTATGGGTACTAATAGTCGTATGCGAGCTTGTATAACCCGAGAAGATAAATTGGTAATTACTTTGAGGTGTGTACACAAAACAATTATGGGTACTAATAGTCGTATGCGAGCTTGTATAACCCGAGAAGATAAATTGGTAATTACTTTGAGGTGTGTACACAAAACAATTATGGGTACTAATAGTCGTATGCGAGCTTGAATAACTCCAGAAGATAAATTGGTAATTACTTCGAAAGTCATCGCGAATTTCGTTTAGGAACACAAAATATGTCTGTTACACTCAACTTGCTTTATTTTTTGATAATATTCTTCGTATATAAATAAAAATATGTGCGAATTCCAAGTTGAAACACCTCTAAGGAGAGTCAGCTGACTAAACGGCGCTAAATAAATTGTCCTTTTATTATTAGTATTATTATTATTGTTGCCGAATATAGATTTGTATTTTTCGATTGTCCTTTGCGAGATAAATTTATTCTTTACCGCGTCCAATGAATGTTGCGTTTCTCCTTTATTCGTGGAACTTTTCCACTTGCAGATCGATTGTTACATTTTTGAAGCTTAATCAGTCGAATCATCTCGTGCGGCTTTTAATAAAATGAAAAGCGCATTCTGCAATGTTAATCAGACACACACACACACTATCGACAAAATATAAGTTTAGTTTTTGACCTATTAATTTCCATACCAAGGAGCTTGCTCTCGTGTTCCACCTTTTTAAGGAGTGCGGCCATTTCTTCTTCTGATGTGGCATTTAACGCCGTGTCATCTGCATAACATATCTAAGATTTAAGAGTTACATATGTACACAGATGAATTTAAAACACTTGTGACTCCGAATGACACAATCAGTCAATACACTTCGTATTTTTAATCATTCGTGTTTATTTGGAATGAAACAGCTGGATGGTATTCCGCTGAATACACATACATATATAGGTTCAAAATACGCGTTAGTTCTTCAATATTCTGTACGATGATTCAGTTTCTTCAATTATTTATTTATGTTATAATGCTTACAGATACAGGAACAAATATAATACAATGCAGCTGGATGAGGAAATATTAACCGGCTGTGACTCATTTAAGTGTCTGGGCTCACTCGTTCACAAAGACGGAGGGTGCGCCGCGGATGTTGACCATAGAATAAGTATGGGATGGATAAAATTCAGATCGGTGACAAGAGTCTTGTGTGACCCAAAAATGCCTATAAAACTGAAAGGTATACCACACTATCGTTAGACCCGCAATTATGTATGGCTCAGAATGCTGGACAATGTACAGCTCCTACTCTAGGCAACTTGAAACAGCAGAAATGCGAATGCTTAGGTGGTCGGCAGGAGTATCACTGAAAGATAAAATTAAGAGCTCACGCATTCGTGGTAGCCTGGGGGTCACTGACATAAATAGTAAGCGGGAAGAGCGACAGCTGAGATGGTACGGGCACATAAGACGGAGACCACCAGACCATACGGTAAATCCGGCAATGTCTGTGGATCTTCCTCGACAGCCGTCCAGAGGAAGACCGAAGAACTCCTGGATTAATCAATGCTCCAAAATCCTGCAGAGAAACGGCCTAGATGAAAGCGACACCCAGAACCGAAGAACATACAGCCTGAGAACGAGAAGAGCCGACCCCAACAGCATACCTAGGCAATGAGTTGGGACAGTGCCAGGAAGAAGAAAAGATACAGGAACAAATATACAGTGCAAATATGAATGGGAGACGTGTGAGAGAAATATCAAGGAAACTACTGTTGTGTTCACTAAGATACAGTCAATAGCCTAGTTTACTAGGGACACGACAAATGAAAGGCAACAAACCAAGATCTATTAAAATTGTGTACCCACATTAAAATACCTGTTGTTTTTTTTTTCATAAATTATGTATTTATAAAATTTCTTGTCATAAATAAAATGCTACGGATACCCTGGACGGATATGGTCAGCAACACAACACGAGGGTTCTTCAAAGAGACAAAGTTGATAGAGTTGCTGACTGATATTAAAATCCGAAAGGTGTCCCATTTGGGTCATGTACTCGTACTTAGAGGAGCAAAGTACAAATTACTGCACCTGATCATCCAAGGCAAAATAGAGGGTCGAAGAGGTGTTGGCAGGAGGCAAATCTCCTGGCTCCGCAATATACGTGATTGGACTGGTATGAGGAGCGTCGGGGATCTTTTACGGGCTGCCGGGGGCAGAGATGCCTACTCTCAGGTGATATTCAACGTTGGGGGGACCTGACATGACACTAAGAAGGAGAAGATAAGTAAAGTAAACAAAACATATGATATTTTGAAAGAACGAAACGTTAGAAAGTCCTAAAAATTGTAGAAATGTGTATGAGAAGTTGTATGGATGTAGAGGAGACTAAGGATGTGTGTCGAGATAGGAAACAGGCGCATTGTCCTCTCCGCCTACCCCGACAGGGAAGTGGGGCGATGGTATGTTTGTGTATTAAGTCTAGATTCTTGATAGTGAGAGCTGAAACGCTCTCGAAATGTCGATATCAAGATCTAAGAAATAAAAAGACAATTAAATACTTCATTTTCAGATTCCTGAAAGTGAAAGCTGTAACGTTCTCGAAACGTCGATGCCCAAGATTTAAGAAATAAAAAGACAATCAAAGACTTCCTTTGCAAATTCCTGAAAGTGAGAGCTTTAACCCTCTCGAAACGTCGATACTCAAGGTCAAATAAATAAAAAATGAATTAAAGACTTCCTCCGCAGCGTGTGAAGCGAAACTTTTCACTGCACCGCTAACCCAGTCTCGGGAATACAAAAAGAACAAAAGTGGTCCCTAAACGCTCGCGCTGGCCGACTGCAGACCGAGTCAGGTAACCAGTTCTGACTGCAACGGCAAAGCACCGTTAGCTGGCGCGTGGCGGGCCAGCCAGGCCATTATGCTCATAGAACATGTATATGGTACAGTAGACACACAAACTGCAAGACTATGATATGCACAAACCTGTCTTAAGACTATAGACGATGATAGTACGTATAGTATAGCAACATATAAAGGATTTTTATTGGCAATTTATTTAATCCCTTTGAAACCATGGTTTAATGTAATAAGAATCCCGGCTGCGAGTGTAGTCTGGATGATGAAACTATAGACCATGTACGAGTATTTTTCGGTTGTCCTTTGCGAGATAAATTTGATTTACTAAAAGCCATATCTTCACCGCGTCCAATGAATGTTGCGTTTCTCCTTTCTTCGTGGAACTTTTCCACTTTATAGATCGATTCGCTTCATCAGTTGAAACTTGAAATTATCTAGAATCGTCCATTTATTTTATTGACATATAACTAACATACATAATGACTTTAATTTGGTGACATAAATCATCCTAGCTTGGGCGGATTGCCTATCATAATAAATCATTCTAGCTTGGGCGGATTGCCTATTATAATAAATCTTCAGTCTTAAGTTTACATTTATTTCTCATCACTTCATTTCGTATTGTTATACATTGTCACTCCATGTATTAATCTGCTTATATGATAGTGAAACGTGGGCGCGGTAAGACTGATAGGAGCCGAATAAATGCTGTAGAAATGGGTGCATTGAGAAGAATACACGGAGTGACATTGTATAACAAAATACGGAATGACGTGATAAAGTATGAATGTGAACTTAAGGCTGTGTTCAGTAAAATGAAGAAGACCATGTTGAGATGGTTTGGGCATGTGGAATGAATTAATTAAAAAAGACTAACAAAACAGATATATGGTGCAAATATGAGTGAAAGGCGTGTGAGAGGACGATAAATGAAAGTATGATTGGATCAAGTGAATGATATTCTGAAAGAAGAAAACGCAGAAGTTGATAAGAAGGTGTATAGGTGTGGAAGAAGCGAAGGATGTGTGTCGAGATAGGAAAATATGACGCTCTGTCCTCTCTGCTTACCCTGACAGGGAGATGGCGTGATGGTACGTATGTTATGTATAATATCATTAACAGGCACGCCGCTCCCTCTTATATCGTCTTCTTTCCAATCATGAACTTGTCCTATGCTCAAGGAGAAATAGTTTATTGGCTCTCCCAGTATTCCCAGTATTGGCTCTCGTCGTCCTTTACTGTCCATGGAATTAGACTCCAGAACAAGTTCCTAACTTATGCTAGACTTGATTTTGAATCCTTAAAAAATCTGGGTTCCAACCAAAATGACACACATGAAGCATCATACAAAGCCACATATGAAGCATCTCACAAAGGCAAGGACGAAGCATGCCACAAGGCATGGATTAAGCATACCACAAAGGCATACATGAAGCATCCTACAAAGGCACGGATGAAGTATCTCACAAAGGCGCAGATAAAACATCTCACAAAGGCAAGGATAAAGCATGTCACAATGGCAAGGATGAAGCATCCCACAAAGGCAAGAACGAAGCATACCACAAAGGCACACATGAAGTCGCGGATGAAGTATCTCACAAAGGCACGGATGAAGCATCTCACAAAGGCACGGATGAAGCATCCCACAAAGTTAAGGATAAAGATCCTATAAAGGTACAGATGAAGCATCCTACAAAGGCAAGAATGAAGCATCCCACAAAGGCACGGATGGAGCATACCACAAAGGCACAGATGAAGCATTCCACAAAGGCACGGATGAGTGAGAGAATGATGAAAACGATAAGATACAAGAGGAAAATCATACAAAATTACAGAGAAGAATCAGAGCATCGCGAAAAAAACTTTCATATCTTGTAGCTGTCGAGTTGTGCAACAGAATCCGTTATGGCACGACCAGAACTGTGATTATATCAAAGCGAATTCTTAAGAAGCCTTATGTAAACACTTCCATTACACATTAAGAATTCTTCAAAATATATTTACTCATTCGGTTAAGTCAGATAATTGAGTCGAAATGGTGTGCGATGTTGTTAAAGCGATTTGCCAACTACTGTTGTCTAGATGGTGAGAGTGCGAAATTTTGGTGACTTCATGTCATCATTATCCTGTCGTGTAGTTCATGACTGAGCACCGTGACTCCCATGATACCCCCTGACGACTCCTCTCCATCCACCCCTGCACTCCGCGGCTCGAAGGGCGGTTGTTAAGGGTAGTCCAGTTGCGTCTCTCACCTGGGAAGTCCAACGCATTAGGATTCTTCCTCTTGTGCGTCGTCTTTCCACACCTCAAGTAACCACAAATCTCAACAAACTGTCACCTTGGCCACGAGCGATGTACAGAAAGAATCGGACGACCTGTCGAAGGCATATTGTAGACAATCTGTATTCTTCGTCATAGCGCAACATTCCTTTTTCTTTTTTTTTCTTTTTTAACCTGGCGAGTTTATTGCCGTGTGGCAATCTCTTCCAACCAATCAGAAAGATGTTTTTATAGGCCCTAAGTGTTAACCAGACTGGAATCCTATTTCAAAAAATCTGGGTTCCAGCGGGGATAGAACCCGCAACCTCCGGATCGGCAGACAAGCGTCGATTACACATCGTCATAACACATTCTTCGTCATAGCGCAACATTCCTTTTTCTATCACACATCGACATAACACATTCTTCGTCATAGCGCAACATTCCTTTTTCTATCACACATCGTCATAACACATTATTCGTCATAGCGCAACATTCATTTTTCTATCGCACATCGTCATAACACATTCTTCTCAGTTCCGCAGCGTATTTCATTCCTTTTCCAAGTCGAATCGTGACTCCCGTAAGTATTTATAGGTAAATTTTATATTCGACGCCTGTGGTTTTAGGAAACCACGAGTGTTCCTTGACTGAATATTTCCAACTAAAAACTACAGCCGCAGAAGGTAATATTGAACGATTAACTGTCGAGTGTCGTTTTTAAACATGTGGGTCGCGACCCCAAAGGAGACCGAGTCAAAATATCAGAGGGGGAGGGGTCGTAAAATTAAAAATAGTTTGACGTGTATAAAAGTACAAGGCCTCGGCCACACAGGTAGGAGCCTCGCTTGGTGTTTAGAGCTACGCTGCGAGTAAGGTGACATATCCTAGCGAACCAACGCACCGCATACTATCGCAATGGCCATACTGCACGCTTCGCGCCACGCTATGTTACGAGTAGTCACCTAGTGAGTCTCCTAGCGAACAGACGTGTTGGTTAATTTTATTGTGTCACCAAGTGATTTTACAAGATGGCGGAAGTTTTAACAGCAGCTGTGTATAAAAGGGAGCCTTTGTGGAACCCATCGAGGAAATGTACTTATATTTATTTGTACTTGTATTTATATTTACTTGTACTTGTATTTATATTTATTTGTATTTCCGAAAAGTCTCTCCGCTCTTGGCCGAAATTGTCCCATGCATCCCTCACCCCTCAGCCCCCAACCATTGAAGCGTGTATATCGGTACCAGTTCGAACAGCATTTAGTCTTGTTTGCGCTCCCCTGAAGATGAGGTGAAAGCCTTGAAACCGGTAGGGTTATACCGTCACAAAAAAGTGGAATAAACAGTGTTTGATAAAAATAAATTAACAATGTGGTCTATACTTGCGGCAATTTCAAACTGTTTAGCTACCATGTAAGTGACGTAAAACAGTAAATATCCTTGCCTAATAAAGCTTATTGTCTTCGTACAAGTACAACATTTGTACGGCCACGTAAGAATTTGCAGTGGGGTCACGAAGTTTTGGAGGGGTCGCAATGTTAAAAACGTTGAGAACTAATGCTGTAGACTATTCGAAGGCCAGCAGGTGTTTTAAAAATTGTGAAGAAACTCGATAAGGATTTGTGTTAAGCCATATGATATCTGATATCAGTTTAATCTTTTGGTTAAGTTAGCCACCGAAATAACTTATCATGTTTGTAATCAATCTTAACGAAGTCTTATTGACAGTAGTTCAACTATCAGAGAGTTTTGATAAAAAATACTGTAATAAAATTCGTTATTTTTTATTGGGTTGCAGCAATATTTTTAATGGGTTGCAACAATATATTTATTGGGTTGCAACAATATTTTTATTGGGTTGCAACAATATTTTTATTGGGTTGCGACAATATTTTTATTCTGTGTACTCACTGCATCCAAAATGTCCATTTTTTTTCATTCAAGACCGTAGTTATTTCCCGCTACTTTTATCCATTTTAAGGGTGAAGAATTTAAAAAGTTTATAAAATCACGAAAGTATGCGTCCAAACTAAAGACCCCCCGCGAGGATTAATACAACACTGCAGACTCACTGAGGACTTCCTCACTCTGGTCAAGACTATGTCAGCTCTGGCAGCTGGAAAAACAATTGCGACATTCTGATGCAGACCGAAATTAGACGACCTAAACCGTAGTAAAGTTGCGATGTTACACGGGATGCTGATCTCCAAATATTTATTTATTTATTTGTTTATTTGTTTGTTTATTTATTTATTTATTTATTTATTATTACACTTTACAAGAAATATACACAATTTGCGAAAAAAGAACAGGTAATTTGATTTGTACATACAATTTTAATGGATCTGGGTTTGTCGCCTTTCATTTGTCGTGTCCCCAGTAAACTAGGCTTTTGCCTGTATCTCACTGAGGATATTTAGCATGAATAAATAAATCGATACTTCTTTCCGATTTTTGATTACACAAAAACAAAACCCCGTTGCACGCTCTCATCAACCTGACAAACAGTGACACTCAACTACAACTGGAAACATCTTGCGAAATTCAACTCCTCACACATCATCACTCCACAAAGACCAAAAATATTCATCTCACAATTTACCGCACACAATCATAAGAATAAAAATTAAAATTAAAACAAAAAATACACAGAAACACAAATACAAAAACAACCAAAATTAAAACAACAAAAAGAAACCCGCACTCACTCGTCATTCCCTGAAAGCCCAAGTACTCAAAATTCTGTCGCAATAACAACCACGCTCCGATCGACTGTCTAAATGGTTTTCCTACCTTTACTTTATTATGAAGTTCGTGTTGGGGCACGTATTTAATAAATTATTTTTTTTAAATTCGCTATACTGCAATTTTTACTTCGTTAAAACGAGATTCTTTTTACACTGCTGTTATGTATTTTTGTTCGGGACTGCAAAAATAATTGGTTATACTGAAAATTTCGTTATATCAGCATTCGTTATAACGTGGTTTGACTGTATTTTCAATAACTTGCCTCGTATCACGCATATAACGATATTACTAACCCTTTTAATCCCAGCATATTTTACATAAAATTTGCGAAAAATCCCAGCATTTTTTTGGCAAAACAGTAGTTTACATTTTATTTTTTATCTCAGTTAATATGTAGTTTTAAACCCTTATTTTTTGTGTTTACCTCCCTGTACGAGTAGATTTGAAAATGATAATTAATCTTCAAATTTCATAAAAAAAAATTGTTTTTTATCAACATAAAAACTTGTACGAATGCCTTTGAGGCCGATGATCGGCCCCGTGGGATTTTTCACATACACTAGGTAAAGGCCGATAATCGGCCCCATGGGATTAACAGGGTTAATATTTATGTCTGCACCTAATACCTCCTACCCCCATTTATTTAAAAATATCGCTATACATTTCGCTATAACAAGATTTTTTAACACCACTGCTGTTAAGTATTTTTGTTCGGAACTGCAAAAATAATTGGTTATACTGAAAATTTCGTTATATCAGCATTCGTTATAACGAGATTTGACTGTATACCCATTTTGGTAAAAGAGATATCTTCATTTAATTTCAATTGAGAGTGTAGGACCAAAGGGCACAGGGCACAGGGCACACGTGGTCAGATAACATATTGGAGCTGAGAGCGTTTCTAAGTACATATTAACGTGTTCCTCGCGGGAAGCACAAACGCCTGTGATCTGATCTGTAGAATTCCTTTGTGTATTTTACGTAATGTTTAGTTTATCTCCTTTATTTAATGAGTCTCCTTTAGAGTATTGACTATTATTTATTATCAGAAAATTACTTGAATGTCATGTTTACTTGGTGGTGCAATCAAATATCAGTGGTTCTAAACAAAATACGCGTTTAAACTTAGAAATTAAAAAACGCCGAAATTGTGCTGCGCATAGGATTCGTGGAATTTGATTTTTAACGCGGTGTACAGGTTAAGACAACGATAAAATATTCAGTTTTGGAAAACTCCCCACTGGATGGATGGAATCGCTTCATCCTGCTCTTCTTCACCGAAAACGCAAACAAACCGCAATCTCCGAGGATTCAGCGGCAGCCATTCGTCTATTCTACAGTCTTTGTACAGTTATAGACATGGCTCAGGTCAGGACCATGGAGGATGGAGAGTCGTCTGTTATCGGGCTGATGACGTCTCAACGGCTAGACATGTAAGAAACAGTCAGCGTGCTACGAACAAGCGTAAGACCTCGGCCACACAGGAAGCAGCCTCGCTCGATGCTTAGAGCTATGTTGCGAGTTAGGCGACATATCCTAGCGAACCAACGCACCGTATATTATCGCAGTGGCCACACTTCGCTTCGCGCCACGTTGCATTACGATTAGTCATCGAGTGAATCTCCTACCGAACAGACGTGTTGGTTAATTTACAAGATGGCGGAAATTTTAATGACAGCTGTGTATAAAAGGGAGCCTTTGTGGAACCCATCGAGCAAATTATATTATACAAAAATGTACCTGTAATAAAATCACTTTGGAATGAAGTTGCACAGGAAGTAAATAAAGATAAGGTAAGTTGTAATGAAATTGGTTAGTTTTGAGAGTGGCATCGTTTGTTGACTCAACCACTCCCAACTGTCAAATGAATTTGTGCGTAGCACTTTGGTGTGGCCAGGCATGAAGTCATCTAGTATATGAGTCACGTAAAATCTAGCTTAGCACCTAACGAAGCATTTTGGTGTGGCCTCGGCCTAAGCATTACCAGGCGATCCACATGTCTGTGACATCTGCGGGAGGGAGTGCGCATCTAGAATCGGGCTATTTTCTCACAGAAGATCACATGATGGACGTGGAAGAGTTGCTTAAGATTGACGTTTGAGTGGCGAGGGGATCCTCGACTACGATACCAAGCAATGACGGTGACAGTTGCTGTAATACGTAAATTAATAGACATTTTTAAGAAATTAAAAGGCTCGATAAAAATAAATAACGTGCATGTGGCCACCATCCCTACAGAAAAAGACGTTAAAAGTATTACGTCACCAGCTGCCTGCTGGCATTCGTACGTTTTGTCTAATCCAGAAACGATTGACGTCATTTTTGGATAGCGACTCGTTCACAGCCAGAGAAACACAACTCTCGGCACCCGAACTCACTATCAATATTAGGCTGAATATAACGCGATATTTGACGGCCAATTTATTGATTTATGTTTTGAGGCTTTCCATGTTCATCGTATCGGTTGGATAAGGGTTTTCGGAATGTTTTCTCCCGTGGTTCGGCTTATATTGCCGACGTTTATCGCGTGGTTTGGCTTATATTGCCGAAGTTTATCGCGTGGTTTGGCTTATATTGACGACGTTTATCGCGTGGTTTGACTTATATTGCCGACGTTTATCGCGTGGTTTGGCTTATATTGCCGACGTTTATCGCGTGATTTGGCTTATATTGCTGACGTTTATCGCGTAGTTTGGCTTATATTGCCGACGTTAATCGTGTGGTTTGGCTTACATTGCCGACGTTTATCGCGTGGTTTGGCTTATATTGCCGGCATTTATCCCGTGATTTGGCTTATATTGCCGACGTTAATCGTGTGGTTTGGCTTATGTTGACGACGTTAATCGTGTGGTTTGGCTTATATTGACGACGTGAATCGCGTGGTTTGGCTTATATTGACGACGTTAATCGCGTGGTTTGGCTTATATTGCCGACTTTTCGAAAACGTTTCCGTTTTATAAGACAATGGCAAATAATGCATATATTAAGAGATGACTTTATTTTTTATTATTTATTTATTTTATGTAACATTTAATTGTGATAATATTTTGGTGGGATTATTGCCACGCAGCAATCTCTTCCAATAAACCAGACAAAAGTAATTAAAGGAAATCACATGGTAGCAAAAAAAAATATTATTCTTCTGTATGAGATTTATGAACATATACGAGTATATGATAAAAGTAAAAGTGAGATATCATCAAAGGAAAAGGAAGGGATGGTGGAGAGGAAAGGTAAATCAGGGATGAAACACGTTATATTACTGACTAGAGATTAAGAGTTTTCTCAGTCGCTTCTTAAAGCATGCCAAGGACGGAGCAAGTCAATGGTTTGAAACTGGTTCCAGAGTCTCACTGCATGGACAGTAAAAAACAAAGAAACAAAAAGAAGAGCGGTGAACTGGGAAGGACAATAAACAATATCTGTTTAAGAGTAGCGCAATCTGTAATCGGAAAAACGCTGAACATTTTCGGCCAGACAAGAGAGGGCAGCGGGACAGTTAAGGATATTCAACAATACAGATAATATGTGAATTTTCCCTATATAAATATTAAAGCGAGAAAGCGGTTTATAATGAGTGAGAATGCTCGAATCTTCTAACATTTATAATATCAACACTCAATTATTAGATTCACATATCTCACTCCCATTCACGTTATATTGTTGCTATGTTAATTTGGTTCAAAGTGCAAAAAGGTGTACGGCAAGGATTCATCCTTTCTCCCGATTTATTTAACCTATCATATATGGAGAATATATTTTGAGGAGAGCACTTCAAGACTGGGACGTCGGGATTGTTATTGTTGGACGAAAGCTCTCAAACCTGAGATATGCAGGACGACGTTAATTGCCACAGTAGAAAAAGAAATGGCCACGTTTCTTAAAAAGGTGGAACACAAGAGCAAGCCCCTGAACCTATAAATCGATAGGTCAAAATTAAGCTTACAGATCGTCAATATCCAAGTCATAGTTACACCACGCGTCCGCAAGTTGATCGCGATGTTTTAACACGTTAACTGCGTATAAAATGTCATACAGAGATGCTGAAAATTCGCGAATTTTCGAAAACCCATAACTTTGTTAAAAATCAAATTCTACTTCCTATTTAAACATCATATACAAGTGTATTCCTTCGTGTCTTCAAAACACATGAAACCGGCGACGAATCCTTATCGGGAGACGTTTATGAGTGCACTCAACATTCAAGGCTATTTTGTATGTTCAACGCAGTGAACGTGTTAAATATATTTTTTTATCCTTTGCGGGATCTAAACGCTAAAATAGTTGAGCGCCACTGAACTGCGGATGACGACCCGTCTTCTTAACCCTGAGAGTGACAGTTGGGCCCTCGCGGACAAATAGGTAAACGTGGTGATGTAATAAGTCTTCGAGTAGAAATAGGCACGGTGTGGACCCTATTTTTTGCGGCCAGAAACAGGAAAATCATCGCTTAAAAATGTGTCTACATGTTTGATTAAGGGGGAAAACAATCATTATTAAACTTCTTTATATTTAAAAAAAAAACTATGTCAAATGACTAGAGTTGGAACTAAAGTGATCTATCAGTCAAAAAAAAACTATGTCAAATGACTAGAGTTGGAACTAAAGTGATCTATCAGTCAAAAAAAAACTATGTCAAATGACTAGAGTTGGAACTAAAGTGATCTATCAGTCAAAAAAACTATGTCAAATGACTAGAGTTGGAACTAAAGTGATCTATCAGTCAAAAAAAACTATGTCAAATGACTAGAGTTGGAACTAAAGTGATCTATTAGTCAAAAAAAACTATGTCAAATGACTAGAGTTGGAACTAAAGTGATCTATCAGTAAAAAAAATGAATTTATGACATATCTAAAGATATAAGTATTTTTAAACATCACTAATCGTATAATTAATTAATAAACTTCCTATCGCATCCAACAGCGGAACTTTTCAGGGTCCTGAACGTAGCCAACTTACACTTAAAAGTCCATTTTCTGGCACTATCATCAGGAAAAAAGAAAATGCCAGCAGAGATACATTGACACGCATGACAACTGATCAAACGTTCAAGATCCATGGAGTAGGAACATCTTTTGGCCAAAGGCAATATGCCTAATTGGCTCCCATGACATACGACGGGGTATCGAATTCAATAAAGGCAAAAGGGAGCAAGAAATTTAGGCAGTGAATCAGAGCGTAGTTATTACTGCGACAGGAGTTTGAATAATTGGGCTTGCAGAAGGAATGACTTGTAGCAAAGGTTTGTGTGAACTCTTGAGTGTGGCGTGTTTTTTTATGATTATGTGCGGTATATTGTGTGATGAACGTTTTGGTCTGTCTGGAGTGATGAAGTGTGAGGGGTTTGATTCGCGTGATGTATACATATGTAATTGAGTGTCACTGTTGATCGAATTGATGAGAGTTTGCAACGGGGTATTGTATAATCAACAATCGGAAAGAAATATCAATTTATTTTTACATGTCCTTAATGAGATACAGGCAAAATCCTTTCATTTGTCGTATCTCCATGTTAACTGAGGGCACGTCAAATGAAAGACAACAAACCCAGATCCATTAAAATTGTGTGTCCACATTAAATTACTTGTTGTTTTTTTTCATAAATTGTGTATTTATAAGATTTATTGTCATATATAATTACATAAATAGTTTTGAGAGCTGAAAAGAGATGTATAAATGCTGTAAATATACCTGCATTTAGAAGAATATATGGAGTGACAATGTATTGCATAAAAGAATACGGAATGAAGTGATTAGGAATGAATATGAACTTAAAGCTGGTGTGTTGTGTAAGATGAAAAAGAACACGAATGAATGAAGAAATACTTAACTATATAGTTAGAATGCGAGTGGAAAGCGGGGTAAGGTAAGGTAAGACTAAGTAATGTGTGGTTGGATCAATCGAATTATATTTTGAAAGAAGGAATGTATGAGGTGTGGCAGAGGCGAATTATTCGTGTCGAGATACAAAAGTATGGCGCTCTGTCATATGTACCTACACCAGCAGGGAAACGGCGTTAAGATATGTCATGAGCTATACGATATTATAATGAACAGCGTGGCCAGCGGTTGAATCGAACTGACTGGTAAATTTTGTATCGAAAATGTCATACACATATGACCGTTAAAATAAAATAAACATTATGTCGTATTAGTTTAGATAGATGGCGCCCAAAACGTTAAAAGTCGATAAAACAGTATCCTATACTTCATTTTTTATCATTGGGAACATAAATATACCAACGAGGTTATTTATAACGTGCATATGAACTTCTGTGTCCATTATAATGGACGCCAGGTCTGAAGAGGTTAAAGCTTTAGTTATTTTACTTTATAGTCTAGAAATGTAATGTTTCAACACCATAAAGTAAAATAGACCATATATAGCACTTAATCGAGCGTTGCCAAAGTGTAAGCTTCAAGTTGCAAAAAACTGATCATTGCAGAACCATCTTGAGAAATCCTGCACGTGCCATTACTAAGTTTATTAATGGAGAATTCAATAGATATTAATATTTTATTAATATTTTCCACTGATTCAATGATCAGTGAGCGATGTATTATACCTAGGTCGTCGTCATTGCTGGACTTTTGGGAATCTCTGTCTTTGTCTTCTATAATATCTTCAGACCGAATCAATTCAAATGTTTTAAAAATATATTCTTACCTGCGAGTGTATTATTTACACTAAATGCATAATTATGTCGTATTAGTTTAGACCATAGTTTCCCAAACTTTTTCGCCCCGTAGACCTCTTGTCGATTTTTTTGTTTTCCGTAAACCCCCTGCCTGCCTAATATTGAATTTTCCTAAACTTATTAACTTCAAATGTGTTTTTGACAGCTGCCACAGTGCTGTGCTGTTCATCTTGATAAGGTTTTTTTGTAGAGTGAACAATTGTAAAAATGAAAAACGTGTAAAAAAATCATTCATAACTTTATTTAAAAGACACAAAATGCTAGTAAATATTTGGCTTTGGAACGAAACAAATCAAAACCTAGTGAAATTCTTACATAAAATGAATACACAAATAATACTGTTAATGAGAGGGGTGGACCTGATGCTCTGATAGCGGTGGTTCAATATTTGGCTTCAAATTAGTGAGTCATGAGTTCAAATTAGTCTTCAGTCTCCACGTTCAGTGATTTGCATTAGATTTCTTTATATAAGTATTTTCTATGTCTAATATAAATATTATGTGCGCACAATCTGTGTTAGGTGCAATAAAACATTTAATGAACGCCTAAATATTGATGATCTGCTTAAATGGGATCCGCTCACGTGGACCCCCATTTACATCTCGTGCACACCCATTTTCTTTTCTCGCTGACATAGACCCCCTGCAAGTCGAAATCGACCCTTAGGGGTCCATATAGACCACTTTGGGAATCTTTGGTTTAGATAGATGTCGCCCAAAACGTTTAAAGTCGATAATACAGTATCCTACACTTCATTTGTTATCATTGGGAACAGAAATATACCACAAAGTTGTTTACTACATATGAACGCTGTGTCCATTATAATAGACGTCATGTCTGAAAAGGTCAAAATCTCAATTACTATAGAAGCCGTAGAAGCATTCAAGTTTAACAGGGCCAAAGACTTCCTTACAATAATTGATTCGATATCTGTGATCGACGCAGTCCACCACGACTAAATCATCCTCAACCGACGATCGCAACGGGCACTGCCTCAATCCCAGATGGCTTGTCAGTGCCAGGGAGCCGACAGCAGAGACATACGAGACAGAATTACGTCATCAGATGCCGGCTGGCATTCTTCCGCTCTGTTCTGACCCAAGCTGACTAAAATGACGTAATTTGTGTGCCGGTAACGAATCGTGTTTTACATGGTCAGAGGAATCGCAACGTATAAAGTTCAAAGGGAGAAAAAACTAATTTAATAAAAAATCGCCGTTTCTCTGCATGGGCAGATGGAGACGACCTCCGTGGCTTGTTTCCCAATCCGGGCTCAATTCCCGTTGAAACCCAGATTTAAAAAAAAAAGGATTTCACTTACTTTTAGAACTTTCTGGTTGGTTGGAAGACATTGCCATATTAACAATAAGCCCGTCAGGTTGTATTGTATACAACGAAAGTGTAATACAATACAGAGAGGAGAGAGCGCCAGACTTTCCTATCTCGACACTCAATCTTCTCTATTGGTGGGGTGTATCTCGGCCGGAGAGAAGTTATGACACGAGACCAAACCTTTTGATAGTTACTCTCTTCAATTTATTTTCGAACTCGACTTTCGCACATAATTGGTTCCTGAAAATTTGTGCGAATGTTGAATATTCGAAAGTAATATTCTATTTTAAAATATTTATTTATCAATAATAATATTTATTTACCAATAATATATTAATAATATTTATTTATCAATATACATAATAAAGTTAACGAGGCGTGTTTACCATAAGTGCTTTCAGGTGTTTTCTTTATAAACTTGTCAAGAGTTAGTTGAATACGATCTTTTTTTTTCTTTTCTTGATAAAGAGTTCTATAACATGCTGTGTCTTTCTCAATCGCCCTACGTACTTGAGATATACGTTCTCCATTGGTCTTCCATCACATTCTTCCATGATAGTCAAAAATGTGTCAAGATGCATGAAGGCTTCATTCACATTTTTTATTGTCAAAGTCTTGACGATTTTATCAGCTTCTTCTTCCTCACTTCCATTGTGTATTCCATTTAACTCTTGTCGCTCAATTAAGTATTCATTTGACAGAGGTACTGAGTGAGATTCAATCAACTCATTAACATCTTCGTTGTTGACGTCCAAGTTTAGTTCATTCACTAGGCTAACTATTTCATGTGTGATAGTTTCCGGAGTTTCTTCAGAATTTATAAAACCACTCATCATTTGTGGGCATAATTGTTTCCAGGAACCTTTCATTGTTGACTCTTTTATTTCAGCCCACGAGTCTCCTAGATTGTTTATTGCGTTCCATATATTATAGTTCTTCCAAAAAAGTGGGCGCGACTGCATGGAAACGAACAATTTTTGCATTATCGACAAAAATCTTAAAAAAATTGATTCTTTTTAAATGTGCGAAAGTCGAGGGCCTCCTGTATATATGTGCAAATTCGGAATTTATTTATTTATGTGCATATTATGTTGTTATCAATAAACCTATATTTATTCATTTATAACACCCAACAGCGGTTTTAGTACGAACTATCCCAAAGTATTTTAGAAGTAATAGTTGACTGAACAGGCCAGGTTACTGAATATCCCTGCAGCGAGGAACAATGGCCTAATGAAATGATGTGGCCATCGTGCATAACAAAGTGGAGAACAGAGCGCAGAGGCGTCGGCTTCCGGCCGGCCACATTGTCTGCTGCCACTGGCCACTGGCCACTGGCCACTGAGTCGAGAGGGATGTCCATGTCCGACAAGGTCGGGCAGGTCGCTAATTCAACAGTTAAAAACCGATCTCTACTAATCGTAACTACTTGGCAACAATCGCTCATTATTATTTTCGCTTCCGTTTTATATATGTACGTCTCACGTTTACTGAGTTATTCAAACTTTATTTTAAACTAGTGGTGTCACCCGGGTGTCGTCGTCGTTGCTGGACCTCGCAATCGAGGATCCCCATCACCATTACAATTAAACTAATGGTCTCAGTCGGGTGTCGTCGTCGTTGCTGGGCCTCGCAATCGAGGATCCCCTCACCATTACAATTAAACTAGTGGTGTCACCCGGGTGTCGTCATCGTTGCTGGGCCTCGCAATCGAGGATCCCCTCACCATTACAATTAAACTAGTGGTGTTACCCGGGTGTCGTCATCGTTGCTGGGCCTCGCAATCGAGGATCCCCTCACCATCACAATTAAACTAGTGGTGTCACCCGGGTGTCGTCATCGTTGCTGGGCCTCGCAATCGAGGATCCCCTCACCATTACAATTAAACTAGTGGTGTCACCCGGGTGTCGTCATCGTTGCTGGGCCTCGCAATCGAGGATCCCCTCACCATTACAATTAAACTAGTGGTGTCACCCGGGTGTCGTCATCGTTGCTGGGCCTCGCAATCGAGGATCCCCTCACCATTACAATTAAACTAGTGGTGTCACCCGGGTGTCGTCGCCGTTGCTGGGCCTCGCAATCGAGGATCCCCTCACCATTACAATTAAACTAGTGGTGTCACCCGGGTGTCGTCATCGTTGCTGGGCCTCGCAATCGAGGATCCCCTCACCATTACAATTAAACTAGTGGTGTCACCCGGGTGTCGTCATCGTTGCTGGGCCTCGCAATCGAGGATCCCCTCACCATTACAATTAAACTAGTGGTGTCACCCGGGTGTCGTCATCGTTGCTGGGCCTCGCAATCGAGGATCCCCTCACCATTACAATTAAACTAGTGGTGTCACCCGGGTGTCGTCATCGTTGCTGGGCCTCGCAATCGAGGATCCCCTCACCATTACAATTAAACTAGTGTTGTCACCCGGGTGTCGTCATCGTTGCTGGGCCTCGCAATCGAGGATCCCCTCACCATTACAATTAAACTAGTGGTGTCACCCGGGTGTCGTCATCGTTGCTGGGCCTCGCAATCGAGGATCCCCTCACCATTACAATTAAACTAGTGGTGTCACCCGGGTGTCGTCATCGTTGCTGGGCCTCGCAATCGAGGATCCCCTCACCATTACAATTAAACTAGTGGTGTCACCCGGGTGTCGTCGCCGTTGCTGGGCCTCGCAATCGAGGATCCCCTCACCATTACAATTAAACTAGTGGTGTCACCCGGGTGTCGTCATCGTTGCTGGGCCTCGCAATCGAGGATCCCCTCACCATTACAATTAAACTAGTGGTGTCACCCGGGTGTCGTCATCGTTGCTGGGCCTCGCAATCGAGGATCCCCTCACCATTACAATTAAACTAGTGGTGTCACCCGGGTGTCGTCGCCGTTGCTGGGCCTCGCAATCGAGGATCCCCTCACCATTACAATTAAACTAGTGGTGTCACCCGGGTGTCGTCATCGTTGCTGGGCCTCGCAATCGAGGATTCCCTCACCATTACAATTAAACTAGTGGTGTCACCCGGGTGTCGTCATCGTTGCTGGGCCTCGCAATCGAGGATCCCCTCACCATTACAATTAAACTAGTGGTGTCACCCGGGTGTCGTCATCGTTGCTGGGCCTCGCAATCGAGGATCCCCTCACCATTACAATTAAACTAGTGGTGTCACCCGGGTGTCGTCATCGTTGCTGGGCCTCGCAATCGAGGATCCCCTCACCATTACAATTAAACTAGTGGTGTCACCCGGGTGTCGTCATCGTTGCTGGGCCTCGCAATCGAGGATCCCCTCACCATTACAATTAAACTAGTGATGTCACCCGGGTGTCGTCGCCGTTGCTGGGCCTCGCAATCGAGGATCCCCTCACCATTACAATTAAACTAGTGGTGTCACCCGGGTGTCGTCATCGTTGCTGGGCCTCGCAATCGAGGATTCCCTCACCATTACAATTAAACTAGTGGTGTCACCCGGGTGTCGTCATCGTTGCTGGGCCTCGCAATCGAGGATCCCCTCACCATTACAATTAAACTAGTGGTGTCACCCGGGTGTCGTCATCGTTGCTGGGCCTCGCAATCGAGGATCCCCTCACCATTACAATTAAACTAGTGGTGTCACCCGGGTGTCGTCATCGTTGCTGGGCCTCGCAATCGAGGATCCCCTCACCATTACAATTAAACTAGTGGTGTCACCCGGGTGTCGTCATCGTTGCTGGGCCTCGCAATCGAGGATCCCCTCACCATTACAATTAAACTAGTGATGTCACCCGGGTGTCGTCGCCGTTGCTGGGCCTCGCAATCGAGGATCCCCTCGCCATTACAACGTCAATTCAATTTGAAAGCGAAGCAGTGCCGTGGAGTTTGTTGTTGCAAACCAGCAAACTCACTGTACTGGATCCGATGTCACACCGAAGTGAGACGATTGGAACATACTGGTATATTTTTCGTTTTTTTTTAAAGAATAGATATGACTGAAGTCATAGGTATACCTATTCCCCAAAATACTAGGCGAAAAAAATGCCTGTGTCATTCGAGGGGAGAAGCATAGTGCGGGGTTCAAACCGGCGACCCATCGCACGTAAGTCGAGTCCGTTACCGCGCGATCATGTACCCGGGTGTACTTGTATATCGGGGAAATTAGAAGTTGGTTTATGATTTATGGTTTCATGGAGTATTCCATCCATCTTATCGTGTAGCTTATGACCCCAATGAGAGCCCTTGAGGACTGTTCGAAGAGCAGTTGTAATGTGATAGACGCATATTCTGTTGGATAGTGTTTTACCGAGTGATTTGTCTTATTATCTGCCGACGTTTCGAAAACGTTGCAGTTTTCATTTTCAGGGCTTGTTCGTAGTCAACTTCGCAATAAGTGCATGCACGCCGAACACCGCAGGCTTATAGCATAGTCTCAACCGCAATGTGAGCGCATTGGGGTATCTCGATTCACGACCGTAACGTGAGCAAGTGATTCCTTCCTAGTACGGGATAACAAGACGGTAAAACAAAGCCAAACCACACAGCAAAACAAACCCAAAACTGATAACGAAAAACCACGAAAGCCTCAAAACATATCCAGTTTTGTTGTCCATAAAGCGTACTCTCTCTCTGAATGAACGAAGAAAGTCTAACAAAACAAATATATATAGTGCAAATGTGAGTGGAAGGCATGGTAGAGGAAAATCGAGAAATGTACGGTTGGATATTGAAATTTTGAAAGAAAGAAACGTGAAGAAAGAGGAATCGTAGGAGTTATATGAGATGTGTGTATGTAGAAAAGGCAAAAAGTGTGTATCGAGATATGAACGTCTGGCTCTTTGTCCTCTCTGTGTACCCCGACAGGAAAATGGCGGTATTGTATATACGTATGTACTATTTCTGAAATCGAGATGGACAATAGTCAGTGTTTAATCCTCACTTATCATATTAATTATTTGTTTACATGTTTGTTCGAATCGAACGTGTGTAACATTTGTTATGACAATCATATTGTTAAGCCATCAAAACCGTACAAATGCCAGTGAATATTTACGCAAGAATAATATAAAGTTTCAAGAGGCGCGCAGCGCCAATACAGGTTTGGACCGCAAAGCGGCCTGGGGCGGAGCTCCTAGTCGAGATAAATTTATTATCAAATGTTAACATTGAATAGCGACATGCTGAAATGATATTGATAAGTCAATGCTACTCTCATCAGAGCTACGGAGTGACAGACCATTAGTAGAGCCATCTGGTTTGGATCGATTCGCTAAGTACCGAGCAACCACTACATATTACGTTAATATGCATTATGAGTGTTTCACAACACAGCGGCACGGAACCGACAAGAATTCATTAGTTACTCGACTGATAACAACTCCGATAAGATAACAGAATGCTAAAATTAGTTACTGATTTCATACGATATTTTTTTTTCTTTATCGCGCGATAAAAAAAATTAATGCTTGAGCATACTGCTTTTCTGCTACATCTCGAACTCGGCGCACAAACTGTTTCCATTAATTCCTCCCGTTTCTGAGCTTTCTTGAATGCAGCGCTAAAAAAAGATACTGTTAGCTTCTCTATCTGATTATCATAGAACACTTCCCTCTTGCCCATCTACTCTCAAGTGTCCCCGTAGTCAACAACTTTTCCAGACTTTCATCATTTACATTTCTAGTAACATGCAATATTAAGAATATGTTCTCAAAACGAAATTTTTAAATTCTTAATATTTACGAAGTTATAGCTATAAATGAGGCAGCAATTACGCCGCAACGGAATGAATGACTCGGACAAAAATATCAAAACTTCAAACGCGTTTTTCCCGAATCTACTTTTTTCGACCTGGTCGACATAAAATCTCAAGTTCTATCCAACCGATTGCCTTCAAATTTGATATGAAACTTTGATAAATGTTTTTTATATCGTCCCTACCTTGGAAAATTTAAAACTATTTTTAACTATCTTTTAAAAATTTTATATTTTGAAAAAAAAAAAGGATAAGATTTTTTTTTTCAGACAGCCGCCATTTTACGATTCTTTTTCCCTTTAATACTAACTATAAAGACATTATTTATTACAAAGAAACTGTGTATGATTTTTGTTTCATACACAGTTTTTTTATAGTAAATAATGTCCGATTTACGAAAGGGCTCCAATCATGTCGACCAGCTTAAGCTACGGTTTCCGAGGAAAGCGGTTTCGTTATATAGCGCACGTAACATGACGTAATGCTGGCGCGCCGCCAGACGGCAGAAATGAAAACCCACAACTGTCAGTTGGAAACGTCAAACTGACAGCTCCCGATATTATTCCACATATTTTGTTTCAACTGGGCTTTTCTATAGTCTTTGCTCTTCACATTATATCAAGCTTCACTATTTCTTACAAAATCAATCAATATTTCGTCATCTTCGCTGGTCCAAATTACGTTTGCACTCATTTTTTATTTTAAAACGGTGTCCGCTACACGGGAAAAATCGTTCCACGATTGTTTGATCCGCTATCACGGCCGTCATGCAAATGGCAGCATTGCTATTTGACATTACACTCACAACCAACGCACTCTAGGAAACTAACGCCATTGGTTTGCATAGACAATGTTTTGTAACGTGCGCTATATAACGACACAACCAACGCTCTCTAAAAAACCACGCAATATGGTTTGCATAGACAATATTTTGTTATGTGTGCTATATAACAACACAACCAACGCTCTCTAGGAAACCAACGCCATTGGTTTGCATAGACAATGTTTTGTTATGTGCGCTATATAACGACACAACCAACGCTCTCTAGGAAACCAACGCCATTGGTTTGCATATACAATGTTTTGTTACGTGCGCTATATAACGACACAACCAACGCTCTCTAGGAAACTAACGCCATTGGTTTGCATAGACAATGTTTTGTAACGTGCGCTATATAACGACACAACCAACGCTCTCTAGAAAACCACGCAATATGGTTTGCATAGACAATATTTTGTTACGTGTGCTATATAACAACACAACCAACGCTCTCTAGGAAACCACGCCATATGGTTTGCATAGACAATGTTTTGTTATGTGCGCTATATAACGACACAACCAACGCTCTCTAGGAAACCAACGCCATTGGTTTGCATATACAATGTTTTGTTACGTGCGCTATATAACGACACAACCAACGCTCTCTAGGAAACTAACGCCATTGGTTTGCATATACAATGTTTTGTTACGGGCGCTATATAATGACACAACCAACGCTCTCTAGGAAACCACGCCATATGGTTTGCATAGACGTTTTGTTACGTGCGCTATATAACGACACAACCAACGCTCTCTAGGAAACCACGCCATATGGTTTGCATAGACAATGTTTTGTTACGTGCGCTATATAACGACACCACTTTCTTAGGAAACCAAAACTTTACCCCCTGTTTTTACGAAAAGATATAACAGTTGATAACATCTTGAATTTTCTTTTTTGTTTTGTACATTCTCAAATCATTAATAAACAAACTGTAAAAAAATGTATAGGAAAATAATTTTAGTTTTTTTTTATTTAGTCTGAAAAAACGCCCGAATTTCACAACTGTAGAGTAAATACTCCCCTTAAATGTTATATTTATTGTAAAAGCGATCTTTATTTAAATTTACAAACAATATTCCAACAAACTAAATATAAAATACCAAATCTTGTTTTACAAACTAGTGTTTCAATAATTCGTACGTATTAAAAATAACCATAGATAAATCAAAACGTTCATAGTAATTATAGCTCTATATACGGTTAAAATACATCGGCGCGTATTGCAAAATATATCCAAACCATAGAAGCGATTTTTTATTGCCCATTAAAAATATCTAACTCGAATACCTAAATCTGAAATATACATTGTTAAAAAGTGTATTTTACAGTTAAAATTCTATTCTAAAAAAATAATTGGGTACAAATTATATATTCTTTTAACAAATATCTCAAAAGAGGTAATATGTGGATTGGAAGTTTTTTGCACATATACGTCCATATTATATCGAGCGTTTAGTGGGAGGGGCTCCTTACTACAGACGGGCCGGCCGGGAACGACTCACGTAAAAATTTATCAAATTTTACATGAACGGGAGAACTGAGGCAAAGGGTTTGAAAATAGGTCGTTCGTTAGCTTGTTGATCGTACGGTACCGTCCTATGGTTAAGAGAGTAGTAACGATTGTATTTGAGCCCAATACAGTACTAATGCGTACATTTTAATTAAAACAATTAAAAACGGATGGAAAGATACTTATATTTCATAAGTACAAATACGTATTTCGTCTGGAGTCAAAGAGTGCGTTGTTATGTAAAAAAGCTACGATATGTAAAAATGAGCATTGCAATTGATATTTGAAATTGGTTTATTCATTTTAATTTTGTTAAGTTATCGTTTATGGGATGTTTTAGAAAAATAATGTTATGTTTTTAACGCGGTCCCCGCGGGAAGCACAAACGCCTGTGATCTGACGACAATCCAAGTTTCAAATCACAAATACTTAAAAAGAATGACACAAAACCGGAATGAAAATGGAACTAAAATTTAAAATAATCTTTATTCTAGCGACATCTTTGAAAACCTTGTCAAATAATATATTAGTTTATGAGATATTGTTGAATAAACAGAGCGCCGAATTTTTTTGGTTTCTCAATATTTCCAGCTATTGCGTCACATGTAACGTTTTTGGTTTCTCAATATTTCCAGCTATTGCGTAACCTGTCGCGCGGATTGAGTCCTGCGATGAGTCTCTCTTACGTAAATAAACATTACTAGTGCTATATGCATTTGATTGGGTGAGTGTAACCAATCATTGCTTTGATTGTAGCATTCCTTTGTTTATTTTACGTAATGTTTAGTTTATCTCCTTTATTTAATGAGTCTCCTTAAGAGTAATGACTATTATTTATTATCAGAAAATTACTTATGTGTTATGTTGACTTGGTGTTGTAATCAAATATCAGTGGTTCTAAACAAAATACACGTTTAAACTTAGAAATTCAAAAACGCCAAAATTGTGCCGCGCACAGGATTCGTGGAATTTGATTTTTAACGCGGTGAACAGATTAATGTAGAAAAAAGTGCTATTTACATCCTCGCTTAGACAGTTCGAAGTTCTATAAAAGCCAACAGAACCACAGCAATTCTCTAATCGCTGCCCTGGGGGCTTACGAGATTAAGTCCGACCTACCTTTCCGTTATTAGCACAGGCTTCCGGAGCATCATCTGTTGCCCGACTAATCCATATACAGTATTAGCAGGGAGGACCAAGTTCTGAATGAATGTGATAGGATGTAAGTAGCCTGAACGAGTGGACATGTACGTGCTAAATAATTAGTTGTAAGAATTGTTATCTAGTCATAAGTAGTTTTTAAGTGTTCACTATTTTTAAGAATATTCAAAATAAAATGTCATGTAGGAAATCAAAATAAAGTTAGTCCATAGTTACAATATATAAATTAGATTAGTTCTTAAGATATAGGTACATTTATATAGGTATAAACCTTTGACAAATATTTGTGCTATATATTATATATTAAATAAATAAATAAAAAGTGCTATTAAACAGCACCAAGTTTAATTAAAAACAATACATTTTTTTTAAGTTCCGAGTCCGATTTTTCGTTCAGTCTTGTTGAACACATTTCTGGTTTGTTAGAAGAGATCGCCAAATGGATAAAATGCAACATGGTCTAACGGCGCCGATAAGGTTTGTAAGGGTGTATGACAACGCAACATGGCCTAACGGCACCGATAAGGTTTGTAAGGGTGTATGACAATACAACATCATAAATTACAATACAACATGGCCTAACGGCACAGATAATGTTTGTAAGGGTGTATGACAATGCAACATGGCCTAACGGCACCGATAAGGTTTGTAAGGGTGTATGACAATACAACATGGCCTAATGGCGCCGATAAGGTTTGTAAGGGTGTATGACAATGCAACATGGCCTAACGGCACCGATAAGGTTTGTAAGGGTGTATGACAATGCAACATGGCCTAACGGCACCGATAAGGTTTGTAAGGGTGTATGACAATGTTTGTAAAGGTGCATGACATTGAATTATACTCGTACATACTCTCACCTTTATTACTATTTTTTGAAATTCTAAACAAGGACAATTTTTTAGAAATGCAGTGAATTTAAAATAAATTATTCGGTGCTCAATCCATAAAAAATATTTGTAGTTGGTAAAAAGATATTGCTAAACCTGCCAGGTTGCATAGTGTACAAGTTAAGTGTAACAAAACTCGATATTTGTACTAACTGGTGTTACGTTTTTTCAAATATTTAAAAACATTAAAAACGTAGTGTTTTTAAATGACTATTCACCCAAATTAATTTTTTTTCGGGCAATAATCAATGTTGAGTTATATTATTTATAGTATATAACGGTATAGCCTTACCGGTTTCGAGGTTTTCACTTCATCATCAGGGCAGCACAAACAAGGCTGAATTATGTTCAAACTGGTACCGACATACATACATGCTTCTAACGGCAAAAAAAAGCAAGCAGCGGTGAGAGTTGAGATATGAAGTTGTCTCCTCCCTCCCTCCACCCACAATCCCTAACCCAAATTTTAACCGTTAGTATCGTGTATGTCGGTACCAGTTCAAACATAATTCAGCCTTATTTGTGCTGCCCTGATGATGAGGCGAAAACCTTGAAACCGGTAGGGTTATACCGTTATATAAAATGGAATAAACAAAAGACAATGTTGAAGTTATTTTTATTGAAAATACAAAATGTGTTCTAAATGCACAATTACAGCGAACTCTCATTTAAACATTAGAAATGATACCACGTTCATCAAATGAGAATACTTAATGTAGAAACTGTCAACTTTCTTAACGCCTGCAAACGGAGGGAGACAAGTTTATAATTAGCGCTCTCATATCGATTGGCATAGAATGAGTTATTCGTCAAAAGTAGATCGTTACTATACTAGAGAAAATGTAGCATGGCCCCTGTGACAGTTCACAAATTTGCCCCAATACAACCATGTGTAACGACGTTCAATAATTTTAATTATTTTATCAACTTTAATATAAGCCTCGATTCTAATAAATAACAAGTTATTTAGGTAAATACATTACATAAAACTAACAATAATCACAAATTAATACATCTTGTTATAAATTAGCAAAAATGTGGAAGTTTGTTAAAATTAAATAATAATTGGCGACGTTTGTCAAAAGTCACTACGTTAGTCTGCATTGGCTAGGGATGGGGTATACGATAATTAGATTTTCGATTTTTTTATACCTAAAATTAAATGTTCGTAATTAGTATTGATAGATACAAATCATACAATACATTAGAAAGTCAGTAAAATGAAAATTAAGAATTAAAACGTCAGTTTAGAGAAAAACAATTTTTCGATTTATAAAAAAACTACTCGATTTGTAAAAAAAAAACGATTTCACCCCATCCCTTTGAGACATGACATTTCAAACGTCACAGGGACCATTCTACATTTTCTCTAGTATAAATGTCCAATACACATCCTTTATTAATTAATTTATGTTAAATATTATATTTGCTGTCGAATAAAGCTGAATATATCACATACCGTACAATATTTTTTGTAATTTTTGTGACACGTTCTTCTTATTAAATGTTTGTGTGGTTGTATAAACTAATATAGCTAAAACTAATGTATCCAAATGTCTCCTTACTGGGGATGCTCAGTTACAGACCATTAGAGAGGGGAAGATCTCTTCGATTGGGTGCCCACTTGTTATGTTTGCTCAGGGGTAATCTAGTTAACCCATCCGTCTTAGTTTGTATTTTCCGGATAATTAATTGTCTGAGATAATGCACCCATAGATTGTTCAATCAATCTATAAGTTAAAACAAACCTGCCTTTGGAAATGTCGGTAGATAGAGCAATCACACTTTTTAACCGTATATGTCCTCATATAGACACATTTCATGTGTCGCTGAGCTCCTTCAGGGAACTCTTAAATGTAGTATAACAAAGCGTGTTTCAATTTAAGCGTTTTTTTTTATTCTTGGATAAAACACAGATGGCGTCGCGAACTTGCCTGGGTCTTGTGACATTTGAGAAGTGTAATGTATGACATTTATAAAAATAGAGTCGTATACAATACAACAACGCGTTCAAATTGTTGAATTATTTTATCTCCGGAAACGGTGATGTTAATTGCCCACCAAGATCATGTGATCTGACACCGTTGGACTATTTCCTCTGGAGTTACGTGAAAAGCCAGGTCTATAAGAATGACCCCCGATCAATTCATGTGCTGAATGACGAAATTGTTCGCGTTATTGATGAGCTGTTAAAACCGCAATTATTCCAAAATGTCATCGAAAATTTTGACAAAAGAGTGGACATTTGTGGAGCTGCAAGAGGTGGACATTTGGCGGATATTGTTTTTTTGCGTTTAAATGTCATGCATTATACTTCAACGACCAATAAAAAGTTTTTTGAAATCAAAGCAAACTGTGTGCTTTATTCAAAAGTTAAAAAAAAATATTTAAAAACTTCAATTTGAAAGACCATTTACTTGAAATAATTTCATTTTTTTATATTATTTAACATGCTACATTTTGTCATAATATTGTTTTTATCAAATAAGTCTTAAAATTTTGAATTGTTGAATACATGTTTTTTTTAACTTGTTATGTTTGGTCTTTGTACGGATTAGGGAAACGTGTAATATATATACCAAGGACTTAAAAAAATAAATTAATAAATGGAGTTTAAATAGCTGTCAAATTTCGTCGGGAGTTGTTACGTCACGAACATAAGTTTTCGGTAATGAGTGTTTTTGAAATTCGGCAGCCGTGGTCATTCATTCAATTAGCATTCCCCCCAGATTCGATTTCTATCGGATTTAATTGCGGACTGTTTTTACTCTTAGACCGTTCACATCAAATCTGGATTAGTTATTCTGTAACTTGACTGCTGCATACCATAAAATTCTTATTTCGCTGTTAAAATACAAAACAAAAATAGCGCTATATAAAATTCAGCCTAATTAAAGGCTGCAGCAGCACATTTAACCTGTAGTTTAATCTCCTTACAATCGGAACATTGAGTTTGATTTGCCAAGAATGTGTGCTTGCTGAAGTGCAACACTTTGCACACTATAAACAAATACAAACACAGGCGTCTTCCATCCACAAAATGACTGACAATCATACTCAATTAATTTTGCAGTTATTACTACAAGAAAAAAAAACCTACCGTCATGTTTCTAATTTTTGGCAAAAAATTGTAAAGAAAAAAAAGGCATTAACATTTTAGTAATGAATAAAGCAATTCGTGTGAATATTATTGATAACCAATCAACTGATTTTTATAGCGCCGTTAACCTTTCCCTTCCTGTGCTAAAAAAAATCCGCACGTTCCGGCGTTGTGTATTCAATACACATGTAAAAATGAGCGATTTAAAATCGGAAAAATAATAATACTCGTATTCATAGGCAATCGCTTAAATTAATTAAATTTGAAATCAAAAGTGATAATAATTGAAATTTAATTGCTAAAAACATGAAAAAAAAACATCGGCCAACGTTCACAAAACAGGCGAAGCGACCACCTCAAATGGATACCCGAAAGCTACTGAAGCGAGAGAGGCGAGCAACTGAGATTCTATGTCTTGCGTTCCCATATACCGAAGTAAAGTGAGAGTGAGACGTGAATAGCGTCGCTTCCTCACCCATAGCGGTATTTAGAATGAATATATCGACGTCACACACTAGCACAGGTTTGATTGTATTGGTGAATTTATTCCCGATTTTCACAAAATATCTCTGATGTGGCCGATAAGTGCTAATTATTATTAATATTACTTTTTTCATTCAATGCGTAAATGTATTACGGAGGAATACCTAAAATCTGAACCCAGTATTTATTATATTTATAGAGATATTAAAGGTGTTTAGAAGCAATGTGTACTAGTTACACATCACAGGGAAGGAAGGGTTAAGTGACCGAAATTACTCCGAAAGCATCTCTTATACTCGTACGATACGACATATCTAAAAAGGCGTCATATTAAAAATTCGTATTATCATATCGCTTTATTTCGTATTGTCATATATTGTTACCCCATGTATTCTTATAAGTACACAAATGTCTACAAAATTTATTCGGCTTTTTTCAGTTTTCTTTCACGTCCACGTTTCCCTCCTATGCATCAAAGCTGGTACTATAAAAACTGTTGTGGACTATCGAATATCTAAGCAGATTTTGATGTCAGGTTCGAGCATTTTTTTTAGTGTTCTATTGAATATACCCTAATCTGGTCGTACTCGTAGGTTCAAAACGGTTAAGAAACTCCGATTTGTGCTGAGACTCCAGACGATATAACTATATCACCGCTCCCATAGGGCACGCCCTTAACACACAATTATGTCATGAAGTACGGTTATTTGCAACTTAGTTGATTGTCTTAGTCCAACATGAACCAAATAGATAAACAAAATGAACTATGCAAAGCAACATTGATTATGTCTGGGATAGATACTACGAAGTCCAAAATGTCTAGTCTAAACAAGTTAGACCGTTTATGGACATATACTCGTACCACGTCGGTCACGCTTATCCCATGGTTAAGCGATGTAAAAGTTAAATCTTGAAACCTTCACGCTCAGAAATATGTCAAACAGAGCCGGTAGAAGACGTGTTGTTTCGTTACACTCTGGATTATCCGGAGTCGCATTAACCGGGGTAATAAAATATACCGAAATTTTTGTATAATTTTATTTTATTCATTTATTTTACGCATGACAATAAACATACATAATTTGCAAAAAAAAAAACAACAGGTAATTTAATTTTGACACACAATTTTAATGGATCTGGGTTTGTTCCCTTTCATTTCTCGTGTCCCCAGTAAACTAGGCTTTTGCCTGTATCTCACTGAGGACATATAGCATATAATAATAAATCGATACTTCTTTCCGATTTTTGATTATATAAAACCCCGTTGTACATTCTCATCAACCTGACAAACAGTGACACTCAATTAAATATGTATACATAACGCGAATCAAACTCCTCACACTTCATCACTCCAGACGGACCAAAACGTTCATCCCACAATATTGTATATCGCACATAATCATAAAAAAAAAAAACGACAAAAAATACCACACTCAAGAGCTCACACAAACCTTTGCTACAAGTCATTACTCTTGCAATCTCAAGTACTCAAACTCCTGTCGCAATAACAACCACGCTCTGATCGACTGCCTAAATGGTTTTCCTCCCTTTACCTTTATTGAATTCGGCACCCCATTGTATATCATGGGAGCTAAATAGGCATATTGCCTTTGGGCAAAAGATGATTTAACTCTAGGGATGGTGAACATTTGATCAGTTGACATGCGTGTCATGTGTCTCTGCTGAGTGCATCTTCCCTTTCTTTCGATGATAGTGAGAGAATGGATTTGAAATGTAAATTGGTTATATTCTGGACTCGATACTCCCTGAAAAGTTCCGCTGTGGGATACCGGGCAGGAAGTTTATTAATTATTTTTTATAATCCATTTTTGGGAAACCTGCAATATGTGTTTTTGAAATATACAAACATTATGAATTGAAATATACAAATATTGAAATACTCGTATATAATATTTCGAAACATTACAAAAAAATGGATTTATTGTGCGTGTATTAGTATCGTATGCAAGATGTTCCACTTCAGCAAATACAGAGTATTGACAGATAAAACCCAAAGTTTTAATGGAGAAGAAATTAATTTTCCAAGACGACCAGTATCGTATGCAAGATGTTCCACTTCAGCAAATACAGAGTATTGACAGATAAAACCCAAAGTTTTAATGGAGAAGAAATTAATGTTCCAAGACGACTGTCAAGTTTAATATGTTCTTTGTTAAGACAGTTTTTTACACAGTGCTATTTTTGCGTTGCGGAAAAAATATATAAGAATTTATGATAAACAGTATATAATTACAACAGAAAAAAAACATAAATTCAGATGTTAAATGGTCTAAGAGTAAATAAAACATGTTCAGAAATGAATCCATCAGGAATCTAACTCGGGGTGCCACTTGCTTAGCGTGTACGCTAACCGCTAGGCCACGGCCGCTGACAATTGATTAAATAAATTAGCATTTATTATTATTGACATCCCATTGTAGTTTATACTCGTATACTATATATCTTATTTTTTAGACATTATTACACTAGCATCTGTTAAGCGGCGTTTGAGGCCTGCTCAAAGCTAAACAATAGCGCTATTGAATTTTTATTTATTTATTTATTTTCTCAAAACAGGCTTAGCCCAATTACATTGAAAAGTACAAGAAATGTTAACATTAAAAAAAATTATGTATATGCATGCATGCATACATACTCGTATATACACACAGACCTACACATATATTTAAAGTCACTTAAATACGTTGATGAGTGCTTTCTAACGCCTCAATCTTAGAACAACATTATATTTTGCTTTTGGTAATGTGATATGAAATATGTCAATATCCGAAGCAGTCCCGTTCAAAAGAGTTAAGGCCCTTCCAACAGGCATAGCATAGCGGCTGGAAGACCCGTTCTTGCGTATGTTATTGAGAACAGCTCTTGCCGGCGCAGTCTAGTGTAATTGTTAGGAACATTTAACGCTAATCCTTGTAGTAATGCTGGACAGCTCACAACTCCTCGAACGTTTAATGTATGGGATATGTTCGAAGATTTTTACGACTGTTGTTTAAATGATAGCCGACGTTTCGAATTCGTTACAGCCTTCAAACTTCGAACGATGTCAAAGAAAAACCATTTACAAATCATATTTGGTAATACATATTATCGTTAACAATTGATATTTGATCATGTTTTTTTTGTCATCGCCTTGAAGATGAAGGCTGCAACAAATTCGAAAAATATTTTAATCTAGTAACAATTTATTGTTTAACAGCGCTTAAGTAATAAAGTTTGCAAGAGAATTATTTCGGATAAAACATCTCGTTTAAGGTCTTAAAAATATCAAAATTGGCAATATAAACACTAAACACATACGAGTTAACAATACTACACCTAAAGCAAAATGTGTTGTTTTTTGATGTCTCTTCATTCCGCCGTCTTTCATACATTGAAATTCCACTTTTTTTTCTTAGGACACACATCTCCTGTCTCCCAGCCTGGAGGTTGCGAGTTTAAATTCCGATAAAGATTTTTTAAAAGAATTCTAGTCTGCTTTTCCTTTCAGACCTTCAACTTCTTTCTGATTGATTGGAAAGTGATTGCCACATGACAACCAACCCGTCAGATAGTATTTTGTAAACAACAAACGTTTAGTCAATACAAATCATCAACCCATGTTACTTTTAGGGAGGGCAGAGAGGACATATCTCCATGCCTTTCAGTCTATGCACACAACTTTCCCCTAGTCCACATTCATACATCTCGTCATGCACAATCTTCTACTATTTATACTTCTCTCAAAATCTGGTCCATTTGATCCAGTCACATTGTTCTCTGTCTACCTATTCCATGCATACCTTGCACGTCTGATTTGTATACTCGCTTGGTCATTCTTACGTCATTCATTCTCTGCACATCCCACTCATCTTAAAGCTCCTTTCTTCATCTTACTTAAAACATACATTTTATCCATGTATTTCTGATGTCTTTATTCCGCATTCTTTCAAGCTTGGACACTGCAATAAACTTCCTTAGTGCACACATCTCCACAGCATTATCCTTCTGCTGCCAAGTCCAAGTTTCACTTACATACACCGAGGTGGGTACCACCAACACACTATTATGTATTGTCATTTTGGCTATTGCAATTAAATATCTTCTTAAATATATTTTCATCGTATAATTCAACATATTCGAATGATTAAAACACGTATTTATACTATTTGTCAAACAATTTGCTTAATAAAAAGAATATTTAAAAAAAAAATAAGGTCAAAATAAATGAGTTACAATTATAGTATTTTTTTTTATTATTTTGAACGATACGCTCGAACATTTATCCAGATAAGACTTAAAATTCCCATCTCTAGAGACAGTTAAGTGAACTTTAATAAGTACCTACCGGTGCGAACACGCTGGAATGCGACCGACTTAACAATTTTTATTCCAAATTCAAAAAGTCCCGAGAAAAACAAATGCCAAAAGTTAAATGTCAAAGTTAAAATGTCGATTGAAATTAGCCTCGAGATACAAATTATATATCGCTGGAATGCAGTCATACCGCTCGTTATAGATTACAAAATGAATTAATTGCACGAAATATGTTTACTACGTGTAAACAACAATATAAATTTTAAAAGTGAACTAACCTGTCACAGCTTTAGTACCCGCGTCGTCCGGCTGGCGTAAAAATGTATTTTACAGAGTAATCCAATATATTTTATCCGTTTTTGTGACACTATTTGATTCACAACACACTAAGCACTCTTCTCGCCTACCGGCAAGCGGTTTTTGCACAAATATTATATTAATTTTGCGATAGCATACGACACACTACAAAATAAACACTTGTTGAATGGTTTCCTAAGGGGTAGTCGTTTATTAAAGTTTGCAACACGGATAATGTAAGTTTGCCATCACATATGTACAAAATGCATACACGGCGTACGTTTTAAAGGCTCTACGTATAAATATCGGAGGTTTCTCCGCGGCCGAGTCAGCCGAAGAATGTCGTTTCAAAAGTTTGTGTTTTTTCAGTTGATGGGAGTCTGCGCGGTGCAAGCGCGGGAGGACCGTAATTTCTGCTGGACACAGCGTGGCGCTCTAGTATTAAAATGTACTATGGTTGAGAAACAGCTTCGTATAATTATCACTAGATGGCAATGCAGTCGGGATATTAAATGGTTTAGTTCTAAGATAAACAGAAAAATTGGCTATTATAATAATTCTGAAAAAAGTTTTACTATAATTCGTAAGATGTCGATTTTTTTAAAATTCATTTATCGCGGCTTGTCCCGTGCGGGGCAGGTAGAGAGAACAAATCATCAAACTTTTCTATTCGACTCCTCCATATTCATACATCTCGTCGTGCACATTGTTTTATTATTCATACTTCTTTCTTTACCTTCTTTTAAAATTTGATCCAGCCGGTTCTACCTCTACTTGAATTTACATACACAGCTTAAATCACGTTATAACGAAATTCATGAAACTGTTAATAATATTTCGTTACACTTAATTTTTTTTTACAACAATTTATGACATGGAAATATGCAGGGCTGTGGAGTCGGATGAAAATTTACCGACTCCGACTCCGGCTCCGGCTTTATTTTATACTCCGACTCCGACTCTTGACTCTGACTTCAATTTTTATTTTATTTTATAATTTACTGCGTCTACCTAATGTATTTACTATATATTGACTTATTAATAATGGATACAGGTATAAATAAAAAATTTATTATATTTGTACACAAATTAAACAATTTAATAAAAAAATATATAAACAATACGCATTAAGCAATATTTTCACACAAAAATAATATTAAAAATATATATTAATATTTAAAATAAGAATTAAATAAAACTTTTAAAATAATTAGAAAAACAACACAGGTAGGTATTAAAAAAAAACAAGAAAACACTGTTTTCATAAGTTAACTAAATCTTATTTATATTGTTTATTATTTTTATTTATTTTCCTAGAAAATAAATAAAAACCCTAGGAATCTAAGTGCAGGAATTTACTATTTGTACGGCTGCAATAAACTGAACGTAATCCCCTTTTGGGGTTTATTGCGATTATAAAAGTGTGCATAGTATCAGGCATGAAACGATGAGAGGTTAACTGGTTAACACATACCGTAACGTTATTGATTAAAGAAAATGTTAAAATAATTAAACGGAATCGGAGTCGGTCGATTTTTTCCGACTCCGACTCCGCCTAAAATGTTCCGACTCCACGACTCCGGCTCCGACTCCGACTCCACAGCCCTGAAAATATGAGTGGCGAAGTGCCAAACCAGCCTATACAACGAATATATTGAAATGATATAATGGAGCTCAATGTCAAATGTGTAATTAATGTTTTTTATCCATTGAACAGATACAGTCTAAAACTACTACAATGAAAATAAAGCAAATTAATCTAATATTATGATAAGATTATTTGATGATTGAAGTTTTTTTTTTTGATAGGCAAATTTGGCATAAAAGTCACGAAAATCGCTTTGCCAAAAAAAATATAGATGGCAGCAGTAGTACCATTTAGAATTTTGAAGTAAAGGCACTTTTGACTTATAAAGAAACGTTATGTGACTCAAATTTTAACACTAACTCATTTTTTGGTTTTGTTGGATAGGCTGGTTTGGCTCTATGCCACTCATATAATGTTAATTACCAGGTTAATACTTTTCTTCTATTGCTGAGGGAGCTTCTGTAGAATGGTGATGAGCGTTCTCAGTGGGAAAAATAATCTATCCATGACAACTTTAAAAATCCTTGCCCAACGCTCCAGAAACCTTCTACCTGCTTTAACAATAACTTTCTGTAGAATGGTGATGAGCCTTATTGGCCTCTCCGCGACAACTTCAAAAATCCTCACCCATCTTTCCAGAAACCTTTTTCCTGCTTTTATAATAACATCATCCAGTGAAAAGACACAGTGTCACTATAAAAATGAGAAATTTCTTTGAAAATATAGTAGTAAAAAAGCTGTAATTTATTTTTAACAAACACTGTTTATTCCACTTTTTTATGACGGTATAACCCTACCGGTTTCAAGGCTTTCACCTCATCTTCAGGGGAGCGCAAAAAGATGAGGTGAAAGCCTTGAAACCGGTAGGGTTATACCGTCATAAAAAAGTGGAATAAACAGTGTTTGTTAAAAATAAATTACAATGTATTTAAACCTCCACAACGTTAATGCCTTAACTATAAACAACATAAAAAAGCTGTTTTATTTCTGTGTGGTTTTTTAGTTTATTTCATATTCTTTAATTAAGAATACAAGTATACTCAATTCAATCTTATTCCACGCATCCTTCTCAACTATTGAGAATACAAGTACACTCAATTCAATCTTATTCCACGCATCCTTCTCAACTATTGAGAATACAGATACACTCAATTCAATCTTATTCCACGCATCCTTCTCAACTATTGAGAATACAAGTACACTCAATTCAATCTTATTCCACGCATCCTTCTCAACTGTTGAGAATACAAGTACACTCAATTCAATCTTATTCCACGCATCCTTCTCAACTATTGAGAATACAAGTACACTCAATTCAATCTTATTCCACGCATCCTTCTCAACTGTTGAGAATACAAGTACACTCAATTCAATCTTATTCCACGCATCTTTCTCAACTATTGTATCTGCACTGCAATATGACTAATTTTATTATACTATTAAGTCATTACCTCTATTTTTCACAAGTAAGAATTTTAAATTTAGTACAGGATATTATTTTGAGATTATTTCTTATGAACACTGAATTAGATTTGAGTATTTTGTTGAACACAAATGACTCTTATCATAAACCCTAGTACCCTAATACCAGACTCACATAGTTCGTCAACATGAGGACCAAATGAGTCTACTGTTAAAATTAATACCCAATTCTTTAATGTGTTCTACTCTTTGAATAATAAGACCATTCAGAGTGTATCTATGATATTTGAAAGTCATTGCTCTAGAAAAAAACCTAAAGTTTGCATGTTGAATTATTGAAATTAAGTTTATATGTTTCAATTCATTTCCGAATGACATTCAAGTCTGACCGAAGGAATAAGCAGTCTTCGTAAGATAAGTAAACAGTTTCACGGTATTAGGCAAATTATATAATACAAAAATGATTATAATAGTTTCATTTCTTATATTTTGACCATTAACAATTTATACAAAATATTATTAAAATTCAGAGTGCGAATGAATACTCGTACAAACATACAAGATTTTACAATAAATTCAGAATGCGAGTGAATACAAACATACAAGATTTTACAATAAATTCAGAATGCGAGTGAATACAAACACACAAGATTTTACAATTAATTCAGAATGTGAGTGAATACAAACATACAAGATTTTACAATAAATACAGAATGCGAGTGAATACATACAAGATTTTACAATAAATTCAGAATGCGAGTGAATATAAACATACAAGATTTTACAATAAATTCAGAATGCGAGTGAATATAAACATACAAGATTTTACAATAAATTCAGAATGCGAGTGAATACAAACATACAAGATTTTACAATAAATTCAGAATGCGAGTGAATACAAACACACAAGATTTTACAATAAATTCAGAATGCGAGTGAATATAAACATACAAGATTTTACAATAAATTCAGAATGCGAGTGAATACAAACATACAAGATTTTACAATAAATTCAGAATGCGAGTGAATACAAACACACAAGATTTTACAATAAATTCAGAATGCGGGTGAATACAAAGGTACAAGATTTTACAATTAATTCAGAATGTGAGTGAATACAAACATACAAGATTTTACAATAAATACAGAATGCGAGTGAATACATACAAGATTTTACAATAAATTCAGAATGCGAGTGAATATAAACATACAAGATTTTACAATAAATTCAGAATGCGAGTGAATACAAACATACAAGATTTTACAATAAATTTAGAATGGAAGTGAATACACATACAAGATTTTACAATAAATTCAGAATGCGAGTGAATACAAACATACAAGATTTTACAATAAATTCAGAATGCGAGTGAATACAAACATACAAGATTTTACAATAAATTCAGAATGCGAGTGAATACAAACATACAAGATTTTACAATAAATTCAGAATGCGAGTGAATACAAACATACAAGATTTTACAATAAATTCAGAATACGAGTGAATACAAACATACAAGATTTTATAATAAAGATATGTATTTTAAAACACAAATATGATTCAGAAGCTTCAACGAGTGCGAACAAAGGCATTCAATATCGGTTTAATCACCCATTCCAGAACAGACCTCTCCCGATTTCACGCCGAATAGAAAGAACCCCTCCAATATCACATCCTCGCTTGGATAGAAAATTATGGAGATCTGTTCTCTTACCCGACGTTAAGTAATATACATCGAGTTTAACCTTTCCCTTCCTGTGCTAAAAAAATCCGCCCGTTCCGGTGCTATGTATTCAATACATATGTAAAAATGAGCTATTTAAAATCAGAAAAATAAGAATATTCATAGCCAATCGCTTAAATGAAATCCATTTGAAGTCAAAAGTGATATTAATTGAAATTTAATTGCTGAAAACCACATCGAACGAAAGCCGGCTGGCTACTAAACGAGAGAAGCGACCGAACTGAGATTATATCTTTTATGTTCCCATATACCGAAGTAGAGTGAGAGTGAGATGTGAATAGCGTCGCTTGCTCACTCATACGGATTTTTAGAATGAATATACCTACGTCACACACTGGCTCACGTTTGATCGTATCGGAGAATTTATTCCCGATTTTCACAAAATATTTCTGATGTGGCCGATAAGTGCTTATTATTATTAATATTATTTTTTCATTCAATGCGTAAATGTATTACGGAGGAATGCCTAAAATCTGAACCCAGCATAGATTATATTTATAGAGATATTAAAGTTTTTAGAAGCAATGTGTACTAGTTACACATCACAGGGATGGGAGGGTTAAGAAAGAGACTGTCGGCCATAATCGGCTAACTTTGGCTTTGTAGAGCGTCATCTCTGTCATTCATACACATTTTCTGTTGCGATTTGTCAGTCGTTGCCGAGCATTCTATGGACAGAGATGACGCTCTACAAAGCCAAAGTTAGCCGATTATGGCCGACAATCTCTTTCTTAAGCCCGATGTGTATTACTTACCGCCAGGTACTGTAAATACTTTTTGAATCAATCAAAGAATTCTAAATGATAAATGTTTTATTTCACATTTACGCTATTCATTCAGAAGTTTATAATAATTATTTATCGTAATCAAGAGTCTGTGGTAGTGTTGGTAGTAAAACTACAGACTTTGGAATACCATTTGGAGCATGTTATAGATCATTCAGCCAGAAGAGTCATTTTGTAATAGTGTGAGTAATACTCTCTGTATTACACAACTTGTGTAGTGGTATTGGTTTTAGAATGCCACACGATTGGTTCGCGCAGAGCAGAGCGCATGTTTGTATTGTTGTTAAAATACTCGGTGATTAGAAAAACACTGCCATGTCGGAAATAGGAGTGCGATTTTTGTCTAATGTAATGTATAATTCAACATTTTTCCAAAGCTTAGAATGTACTTTGTTATAACTTAAAGTTTCCTAGAATTTAGTAACACTCCATCCACTATTATTTTAAAACTGTATTATTTGCCATTGTAATTATGTAATTATGATACTAATATTAATATGTTAAATAATCTTACATACAATAATAATTGTATTGTTATGCGCTATAATCTAATTAAAGCCGACCAACATTTTTGCTTTATAATACTTGTACCTATATTTATTTTTAATGTTGAAAAATTCCATTGTTGTTATTTAATGTTTCCTATAGGTAGAATCTGCCATGCCTAAACAATTAATATGTTAAATAAACTTACTTTCATTTTATTTTTATGTGCATTACAATTTAAGCTGACAGCATTTTTAATTTACAAAACGTGTGTGTTCATTTCAATGTTTGATTATAAAATATTATTTTAAAATTTTTTTGCTTTTTCACTTCATTAAAAAAGTAAAGTGACAAGTTTTTGTAAACGCACTGTTACTCACACTATTGTAAAATTACTCTTCTGGTTGAACGATCCATATCCTCGTTTTTGGGCATTCAAATTTTGATATGTGAGCGAGTCTTTACCCAGTATCGGCTTTAGCAAATTCCTCCAAAACGTAGGTCATTGTGCTATTCTTTATAATCAAATTTAAAATTTCCATAACTAGCCTTTTCAAGTGCAACAGCTTTATCGACATATTTCCTCATAAATTCTTTCCTCGGGTCTAAGGTGATTTCTGAATTCTCAGTCGAGTGTCCAACGTTTTGTCTATGATTGTATGTTATGAATACGTCACTGTCTCCCATTTTATCTTTATCTGTGAGTGTTGTTACTGCTTGATTTGGTTTTCTTTTTATTAAGTTGAAAAGAAATAACCACGTACGCTCCAGCACAAAGTAAACTATCTCGATTCCGCTGAGAAAACTGCAACCGAGAAATAGGCCAGCTGCGCCTCCAAACGAGACTGAAAAAAAAGAATAACTTAGTATAATAATTAATCATCATATATGGTACAGTGTGCGCATCTCCTTCCTCGCAAGTTATTGTTTTCATACCTACTGTTTTTTTGCTTTGGACCCGGACTTTATTTTGCTTATCGATTTGGACTTGTTGTGTGAATTTGAAAGTTCGAATAACTTAAAAACGGTAAGGTTTTTACTGAGGTCAAGTTTTCATATTCTGGTAGGTCTTGGCCGAATCTATCATCGCCCTAAGTATGATTCACGACTTACGGGACATCCTGTATTTAAAATTCAGTTCAGTTCTAAGCCACCACCATCCATGTTGTTGTGGAGGACAAAATAAACTCTCACCCAGCGCCATCTACATTATAAGATTCAAATGTAAGCAAATTTTTTTATGAGCGCGACATCACGTAGTGACAAAGAAGGATCTGACTAAAAAGACTTCTCTGTCGGTGACATACCCGAGTGTGAAAAGAATTCTAGTGACAACACATTTGAGGAGGTGATATTAAAAAAATAACATGTCCACCAAATCAGAATGTTGGGAAATCGCAAAAAACTGTTTGCATTAAAAATATATGACATAATAATTCATTGTAAAAATATCTGAAATCCTTAAAATCGCTTAAGGTGACTTGATTTGTTGTTTAAAATCGAATCATAATAATTAAAATAGTTCTTCTAGTTTAAAATATGGACATGATCCTTTTTAAGTGAACCATTCTACTTTAATCTTTTTTTATTGAACAGCTCTGGGACATGATGGTTATTGTTCCATTTCAAAAATAAGTAAAGTGTTACAATATAAGAAGAAATATTACTATAAAACTATAAATATATGGTATGTATGTAGATAAAGCTGTATAATGACATTACACTGCACGTACGATTTAAATCTGACAGTTGCCGGTGAACTGATGTGAAATTAGATACAATCGTAAAGTTATGATTGGCCAATTCGGACATGATCTTTTTTGATTAGTTTGAAGCTTGGACAAGATTCTTTTTGAAAAAAAATACTGTTTTTTTATTATGATTTTAAAATTATTTATGTGCTTTTTTCATGTAAATGAAAATGTTAAACGGCTCCGTACCATCGATAAGTGTACCGTACCATCGATAAGGGGTGTATCTTGGCCGGGGGGATATTATTAGACGAGTCCAGATATTTTGATAGCTTCTGTTTTTGAATGTATTATCTTTTTATTGTGTTCTTGAAATGTGTCTAAATGTATTATGTACATACTATGTTGCTTTCAATAAACCTGTATTTATTTATTTATTTATTATAAGAAAAAAAATTGCTTTATCCATTCATTTTTTGTATTTGAACGTTACATCCTCATTTAAGGTCCGGTATCACGGGGGAAGGAAAATAAGTCACAGCACACTAAATATATTTATAAAATGGTTTAAGTCATGGAGTTCATCTATACTAGGTGATGCAAATCTTCTACAATGAGTGTGACTTCACGTAGTGACGAATAAGGAACTGCCCAAAGGGACTCTTCCTCCGACGGTGATACACCAGAAAGTGGAAAGAGTACTATACTTGAGAAAATGTAGGATGGTCCCTGTGACATTTGAAATGTCATGTCTCAAAGGGATGGGGTAAAATCGTTTTTTTTTACAAATCGAATAGTTTTTTTATAAATCGAAAAATTGTTTTTCTCCAAACTGACGTTTTAATTAATAATTTTCATTATACTGACTTTCTAATGTATTGTATGATTTGTATCTATCTTTAAATAGGCCAAGATCCACTATGAATTAATACTAATTACGAACATTTAATTTTAGGTATAAAAAAATCGAAAATCCAATTATCGTATACCCCATCCCTAGCCAATGGGGACTAACGTAGTGACTTTTGACAAATGTCACTAAATATTATTTGATTTTAACAAACTGCCACATTTTTGCTAATTTGTAACAAGATGTATTAATTTGTCATTATTGTTAGTTTTATGTAATGTATTCACCTAAATAACTTGCTATTTATTAGAGTCGAGGTTTATATTAAAGTTGATAAAATAATTAAAATTACTAAACATCGTTACAAGGTTGTATTGGTGCAAATTTGTGAACTGTCACAGGGACCATAATACAATTTCTCAAGTATAGCGATATGAATTCAAATTTTGATACGATCATTAAAAAAATACACGTGCGGCCCACGAGCCCCTGCCCAGTACCGGTTTGGTACATGACTCTAAAATATTGTCTACCCCTTGTGTAGAACATAGGAAATGTGAATATGTAACCACTTAACAGTCGGATTTTTAACACACGACGTAACACAATGACGAACTGTGAACGAATAAATTCTATACGAAAATATATTCCGTTCGGAGAAAACAAGTTGAAACAAGATCTACCCAAACGGCGCTCGGGAGAAAAACTCCCAACAAGTCGAAACAAGATCTGCCCAAACGACGCTCGGGAGAAACACTCCCAACAAGTCGAAACAAGATTGGCCCTAACGAGGCTCAGGCTCGTCAGTATAAAAAGAAACTTCGTGCCCGAGTCCCGCTCGGGCAAAACTGTCAAGTGGTTAAAGTGCGAAATAATAACGGTTAAAACATAGCCTCCAAGAGATATTTAATTCTAACAAATACGAAACTTCGTACGAACTCCAAATAGACGCATATGATGACCCAAAAAGAGCTTACATTAAAAAATGGAAGACATGATGAGATTCGGACTACCCCCAAGTGATTTGCAAGATCGAGAGAAATAGAGGGAAAAGGTTTGAACCTTCTATTTGGTTTGAGCAGTCGACCCAAAATGGATGGAATAAGGCGAGGGAAAAGAAGAAGAAGAGAAAGAAATGGAGTAGGAAGGTATTAAAAATTGACTCAGACAAATGGAGAGAAATGACGCGAGATATGTGTGACATAAGGCTATCAATAAAGGTTAGAAGCAAGATCAATAAGACAGTGATTAGGCTCGCTATACTACATGGAGCTTTGGTACGGTAGTCATTGGGCGTCACTAGATTGGATAAAATCCGAAATGAACAGATTCGCAAAACAATTAAAGTTGCACCAATAGTCGATAAAGTATGGGCACGTGCAGCGACGATATTTTAGGGACTTGGGTTTCGCATAGAAGGATGAGGTTGTTTGAATAAAAGTCGTCGAGATCGAGACAAGTAAAGAGAGAGAGTTTATTGTAAGCGTCTGTATTTATTCCTGGAGTGAGCAAAATCATCTTCTGTTCAACATTAATAAATGTGTCTGTGTATCTTATAGTCGATCCTTTTCACCAATCCACCATCAGTATACTATACAGGGAGTGGCACTAAACAGAGTTTCTGAATTCAAGGATTTGGGCGTAACCTTCGATGTCGGACTCACGTTCGTTAACCATGTCTCACGTTTGATATCGGACTGTTAAAAACTACTCGGTTTTGTAATGAGAATATCAAGAGAATTTAACAGCACCGATATCCTCCGAAACTTATATAATTATCTAATTAGAACCAAATTAGAATATGCATCTACGGTTTGGGCTCCTCACCAGCTCAAATATAAAAACAATATAGAACAAATACAAAAAAAAATCCTCAGATATCTATGGTACAGAACAAAGGGCGATTACCCAAAATATGCTCACCATGCCGAACTTCTCACGGTGTGTAACTATAGAAGCCTCGAAACAAGAAGGCAAGAATCCATTGCGATATTCCTAATAAAGGTTTTCCAAGGTTCCTTTAACTGTCCCGCGATTCTAGAAGCACTAAGTTTATATGTACCCAATAAATATATCCGTGCAAGGAATCACCCTCTGTTCTACATACCAACTTACAGGACGAATATCATGGCTAAACACTCAGTCACGTGTGGTATAGAGATATTGAACCAACTGAATGACACGGTTGATATATTCTCGGTACCGTCTAGCAGTATGAGAAGAATCCTGGCTGATATTATTCCTAACGAATAAGCTAACGCTAGAAGCAAACCCTCTTTGTGTAACAGGAGAAATCCGTGCAAAGTGGATAAAAAAAAAATTTAAAAAAAATAATGTATAGAACGGCGCAGAACATGTCACTGTCTCGCTTCGCCGGACACATGGTTATTGTTGCACGTTCTATATACATTTCATACTACGGTCTGCAGGAGAGGCAAGAGATATATCGATGTATCGCTCTCGCTGTTCGCTACTAGTGAGTTCAATGACCGCGCGGGCGACCTTCGCCCGGTGCTGTCTCGCATTCCCTACAGTGCGAGTTCAATGACCGAGCGGCCAAGGGTCGCCTCAGTGGGTTCAGTAACCGCACGCACGGTCGCTACAATATGAAGGATTTACGCTAAAGGTAGCCACGAATTGGGAACTGCCTACAAGATGCAGAGATATACTCATGAAGTGTATATGTAAGAAGTGGAGGAGGACATGATGAAACTTGCACTATCCTCGAGTGATTGGCGAAATCAAGATAGATGGAGACAAGCAGCTGATCCCAAATGGATGAGACAAGGCAAGCGAAAAGAAGAAGAAATTCGAAATACGTTGATTGCATTTTTTTTTGCAAAGTGCAAATAAATAAATAAAATCATAAACTTACCTACAAGATCCTCGAAGCAAAATAATATTTGTCGCCGATATCGAGAGCGTGGTGATAATATTGCAACTTTCTTTGAAGACCTCGCAGCAAATGGACCACTCCTGAAAGACAATCTTGGTTATATTAATCATCGACTAACGAGTATTATTCAAGGTGAAACAATAAAAAAACACATGCGTGAGACTCTCGCGCGGTAGAAGTGAAACTTCTTAGCTCCTAGGAAAAGTTGATTTTAATATACTCGTACTTCCTGTGCAACTTCATTCCAAAGTGATTTTATTACAGGTACATTTTTGTATAATTTGCTCGATGGATTCCACAAAGGCTCCCTTTTATACACAGCTGTTATTAAAACTTCCGTCATCTTGTAAAATCACTTGGTGACACAATAAAATTAACCAACACGTCTATTCGCTAGGAGACTCACTAGGTAACTAATCGCCATACAGCGTGGCGCAAAGCGTGCAGTGTGGTCATTGCGATAGTATGCGGTGCGTTGGTTCGCTAGGATATGTCGCCTAGCTCGCAGCGTAGCTCTAAACACCAAGCTTGCAGCAAAGATCTAAGCACGAAGCACCTGTGTGGACGAGGCCTTACATTTTCACGAAGAATGGGAGCACGCTTACTTTTTTACAACGGTAAAAGAAAAAAAATGTTGCTTAATATTTCATTCATCTGTAGCCATAACTTAAAAAGGTAATTTGGGAAGATACTTTGTATATATCCATAGTGTTTTAGGAACGGTTGTTCCTTAAAGGAGAGATGATGAGGATGATTGTTGATAAATAAAACTTGTCGAAATCGGAATATGCAAAGATAAATTTTATTGACAAACGTCGGTATTTATAATGTTTTGAACGTGTGCGGGAATGCGCACGAGATATATCGCTGTCTCGTCTTTGCGCTTACAATATGTTTATTGTCAATGCGTAGGTATCCTTTGTTTTGAGAGAACGCGGAAGATGTGTTGCTCTCTCCTTTCCTCATGGAATGCGGTCTCCGCTAAGAGCGAGTTGAATGACCGACCGCGTGGACTTTGTCCATTGTTTGTCTCGCATTGTTAAGGTGAGGCAAAGGTCGTCTCGTGGGTTCAGTGACCGCACGTATAGTCGCTACTGTGTATATCAGTTGGAATATCTGTTCAACAATGATTTAAAAAAAAGTTAAATTAAAGAGTTCAAGTCTATGTTATTAACACGACAAAATGTGTTTAAAATATCACTAACAGTGACTACCGCATCGTTCAAAGTCAGTTATCTTTTAGCAAAGAAATATGTCATTTTCTGATGGAGAATTTATAAAGAAAGCGTACTTGGAAATAACAGTGTGTTAAATTTTGCGAATTCGATATTTAGATCATGACAACAAACAAGCTGGCCACCACTGGATTAGAGAATAGATATGCTACCAATGTGACTCCTTCCTGTTGGAGAGCACGAAGGAAGCATCTTCACACTGCCCCTGGCACTTGCAGCCGGGGATCTTCAGCAGCAACTTCGCCTGCTTTGCCAGGCACGCCATACCAGCTGGGTCGCAAGGTTTCCCCTCTGAAATATTATATATGGGATTTTGTTTATTTATTGAGATAATAATCGGCGAGTGTTCTTTATATATTGCAGTAACAGTCCGTTAATTTGAAATTTAGGGGATCGAATTTTACAAAAAAAATCTAATTACGAATTGTATGATCACTAAAAATAATTTGAATTTGCGAGTCAATTTTCAACGTCTAGGAACCAAAGTTCCCCCTAATTTTTTCATTGTGTGTGCGAAAAGAAGAGTTGATGAATAATAAATAAAAAATAAACTAAATAATTTGCATATATAATAAATAAATAAATTGTTCACGCCATAACGTGACACGGAATGGCGGCCCCCGTCATGTGGGGGCGCTCTTTTATCGCGGCCGGTCCCCCTGTCGCGCGCTGGCCGCATCGTCATCGCTCCCGGTCCCGTCGAGGTTATTCGCACAAGATTGAAGGATAGTATTGTCGCGTATGTCGGTTGTCTGACTTGACGACGACATCAGCCGGGTCTCGTTCACTTGTTCGTAGACCACCGCCGTGAGAACACCTCGAACCGGGCCAGCTAGCCGCCGGCGCGCTCCATCGCCGAAACGAGTTACTGGGACGAGTTACTTTACCAGCCGCGACCACGCTCCAGGAGTTCTCAACATCAGCCGAGATCTCCGAATCCCGTCATCCACGCCATTATCATCGAGCAAGACAACCGTGAGTAACCATTCCTTTTATCCTTATCTTTCCAGTTTGGCTAACGCCGAACTATAAATCATGGTCACCCTTCTACACTATTCTTTCCTTACGGCGCGTGGACTCTATATGGTGTTTCCATGTTCAGCACACATCTCAAAGAAAAAAACCTGAGAACCCATCATAAAGTATCAAATAAAATATTTAATTGCGCAAAATAAAATATGGTTACAAGTTCCTTTCTTTGAGATATGTGCGGAAGATGGAAACATGTGTGCGGACAATTTTAAACAGATGTGCGGCCGCACACCTTGAAGGGAACGTTATTAGGAACATCGTGTTTTTTTAACTATAAAAATAATGTTAAGTCAAGAAACGTTTTATCGACATATGTGTATTTCCGCAATACTCAGTGTTATATTGAAAAAATATTTTTAATACGTAACGCGTACGAATTTTAAAAAATCTATAACTTTCACTTATTTGAATTTGTTTATATAAATATGTCACTTGATTTTATTTGGTTGCAAGCTAATTACGATATTATAATCTACGGATAAAAGTTCTTTACTATAGTTCGGAAATTCTAGGATGAGTCCTGTGACAGCTCACAATATTTGCCCCAATACAACCTTATGTAATGTATTTACCTAAATAATTTGCTATTTATTAGAATTGAGGCTTATATTATTAAAGTTGATAAAATAATTAAAATTACTGAACATCGTTACAAGGTTGTATTGGGGCAAATTTGTGAGCTATCACAGGACTCATCCTAGAATTTCCAAACTATAATTAATATGTTCACATTTGTGAAATTTAGAAATCTCAAAACTCCATACTAACGATAATAATCTTGAGATATTACGATTTTAAATATTTTTGTGTAGTAGGAATTCATAAATAGAATCCATAAATAACTTTTCAGTCTCGTTTTTAACTTATGTATTTGGAAACAAGTTTTTACTATACACTCACCTTCTTGGAAATAGAAGTAAGGTTTGCATCCACACTGCTTCAGAGCTATTTCGTTTCTGCATTTTCTTCTGCAAATACTGTTACTATAAACCTAAAAATAGCGTAAGAATTATGTTAAGCAAAATACAATGGAAATCGTCGAATAAGAAAAATTTGTTATGATAAAATATTGTGATCCCGATAAAATGCTATGTGATTTCATTTTTATTTTATTACAACATACGGTTTTTTAACGACCATTTAAAATATATATCGACCATTTAAAATACATCACTCAACAATTCCCGGGACTAACCAACAGATGGCGACTCTAATAACAAATCCATACCATTGTCAGTTAGTACTAGCCTTTAGAAGTTACGTGTCAAACTTTCATGACATTCCGACATTGAGATACAGTGGTTTTAGTGACGCTACTTTTGCTATTTTCAAAACAATGGAAAAAACGAATTACGTGTGTTGATAAAACATTGCTTTTTAATGGGAAAAAATACCGTTCAAACTCAGCGATGGCTTGAAAAGTGTTATCCGGGCTCTGCTCCGTCGAAAACAACCATTTGTCGGTGGTATGCTGATTTTAAACGCGGTCGTACAGACACAAATGATGCTGAACGCTCTGGTCATCCAAATGAGGCTGTTACACCAGAAAACATTACAAAAACCCTCAATATTGTGATGGAAAAACGCAGCGCAAGTTGCGTGAGATAGCTGACATCCTGAAGATATCATTTGGTAGTGTTAACACTATTTTGCATGAACATTTGGTCATGAAAAAGCTTTTTCGGAATGGGTACCGCGTTTGCTCACAATGGAACAGAAACAACAACGCATCGATCATTCAGAGCGCTGTTTGGCACTGTTTACGAGAAATAAATAGGAGTTTTTGCGTCGGTATGTGACAATGGAAGAAACTTGGATCCACCACTATACTTCGGAATCAAATCGGCAGTCAGCTGAGTGGAGAGCAGTCGGTGAAAGACATCCGAAGCGACCAAAAACTCAACAGTCGGCCGGGAAGGTTATGGCCTCCGTATTTTGGGATGCGCATGATATAATATTCATCGATCACCTTAAAAAGGGAAAAACCATCAATAGCGAATATTACATAGCGTTATTGGAGCGTTTGAAGGCAGAAATTGCCAAAAAAAACGGCCCCATGTGAAGAAGAAAAAAGTTCTCTTTCATCAGGACAATGCACCTTGTCACAAGTCGATGGTAACGATGGCCAAATTGCACGAGTTGAACTTCGAATTGCTTCCGCACCCACCGTATTCTCCAGATTTGGCCCCCAGCGACTATTGGCTGTTCGCAGACCTCAAAAAGATGCTCCAGGGAAAGAGATTGGGCTCCAATGAAGAAGTGATTGCCGAAACTAACGCCTATTTTGAAACCAAAGATAAATCGTTCTACACGGCTGGCATAGAAAAGTTAGAAAAGCGTTGGAATGAATGTATCACTCTTAAAGGAGACTATGTTGATGAGTAAAGAAGAATTTTGGCAAACAAATGTTGTTTAAGTAGTTAGTCCCTCGACTTATTGGTCGATGTATTAACCCCAAAGAAAATAATCTAGAGGCGTTAAATCGCACGATATTTGGCGGTCAATCCAAAATCTTATCACATCCAAACAAGCACCCTTTGTAAGAAAATAATCAAATACGCATACACTTGAATACAAAAATCAATCCACTTAAATACAAAAAAAAATATACAGTAAGAAATTTCCTGGCACATTGACCTTCCGATTGTTTACAATTCTGAAATTTTAACAATTTATTGGTTAAAATTATGAAAATTTAACAACCGATTGATTATATATTAAGTCTAAAGTTTCAACAACCGCTTGTTTATATTCAGAAATTTTAACAATCGAATTTATGAACATACGGTATATCTATGTTGAAAAAAAATTAAGAATATACGATGGTGACATGTTTTAATGATCTTCCCGGCACACTCACTTTCCTATTGGTTACAATTCTGAAAAATTAACAATCGATCAACTATAATTCTGAACTTTTAATAACTGTTTGGTTATAAATCTAAAATTTTAATAACCGATTAGTAATAATACTGAAATTTTAACAATCAATTTTACGAGTTAATAAAAGATCTTTCAAATTGAGCCTTTTTTTTTTAATTTTAATTTTTTAAATTCTTGAATAAAACACTATTTGTTTAAATTTTAAAAAACTTTTTATTGGTCTTTGAAGTATAATGTATGATTTTAAACACAAAAAAAACAATATCCACCAAATGTCCACCTCTTGCAGCTCCACAGATGTCCACTGTCAACATTTTCAACAGATGTCAACATTTTCGATGAAATTTTGGCATAATTGCGGTTGTAACTCACCTATAACGCGAATAATTTCGTCCTTAAGCTCAGGAATTGATCGGGGGTCATTATTATAGACTTGGCTTTTCACGTAACCCCAGAGAAAATAGTCCAACGGTGTCAGATCACATCATCTTGGTGGCCAATTAACATCACCGTTTCCGGAGATTACAATACATACAATAATTCAACAATTTGAACGCGTTGTTGTATTGTATACGACTCTATTTTTATAAATTTTATACATTACACTTCTCAAATGTCACAAGACCCAGGCAAGTTTACGACACCATCTGTGTTTTATCCAAGAATTAAAAAAAAATGCTTAAATTGAAAGACCCTTTAGAACTGTTGACGTAAGTGAATCTGCCGAATGATATTGTTGCTTACATCATGTTTATCGTTCTCAGGCTCGTCGTAATACCGACACTTCCTCTGCTCCACGCTGAGGTCCCTCACGTCCTGCAGCGCCTTGGTCTCGGTCACCTTCCAGTCGGTGCTGGTGTCCAGTCCGGGACAGAGGTGGGCCACCATCTCGGTGGACAGGTCCGTCAGCTCGTACGGGGAGTGGGCGTAGTACTGGAACATAAGAGCCATCATCACTCGTATCTGTTGTTTCTAGCGACAGATTTCTAGAAGTTTGACAATGTATGACAGAATACAGAATCAAGTTATTAGAACTGAATATGAACTTAAGGGTGATGTGTTGAATTCGATAAAGAATAGTGCGCTGATATGGTTTGGACATGTGGAACGAATTAATTAGAAAATAGTAACAAAACAGATATACTATACAGTGTATATGTGAGTGGAAGGCGTGTGAGAGGAAAACCAATAAAAGTGTGGTTGAATCAAGTGATTAATATCACTGTTTGTCAAGTTGAGGAGAATGTCAGGTTGATGAGGTGTCACTGTTTGTCAGGTTGATGAGAAGGTGCAACGAGGTTTTATATGTATAATCAAAAATCGGAAAGAAGTATCGATTTCCTTTTTTTCATGCTATATGTCCTCAGTGAGATACAGGCAAAAGCCTAGTTTACTGGGGACACGACAAATGAAAGGCAACAAACCCTGATTAATTAAAATTGTGTGTCCAAATTAAATTATCTGTTGTTTTTTTCGCAAATTATGTATATTTCTTGTCATGTGTAAAATAAACCAAAATAAATATTCTAAATGAAGGAAACTTAAAAAATCTGAGAAATCGAAGAAGTTTTACGAGAAGGTGTATGGATGAAGAAGAAGTGGAAGATGCATGATCCACACTGAGGTTTCTGTTTGTAAAAAGAGGATAAAAGTAATGATATTCTGAAAGAAGGATATACCATATATATAGGAAAGTCAGAGAAATCGTAGAAGTTGTATGGATATGAAAGAAGCTTTGTGTCGAGACGTGAAGGATGTGTGTTGAGACAGGAAAGTACGGCGCTCTGTCCCCTCTGTCTGCCCCAAAAGATAAATGGCGTGACGGTATATATGATACGGGGTCTTTCAAATTGAGCGTTTTTTTAAATTCTTAAATAAAACACAGATGTCGTTGGGAACTTGCCTGAGTCTTGTGACATTTGAGAAGTTTAATGTATGACATTTATAAAAATGGAGTCGTATATAACGCGTTCAAATTGTTGAATTATTTTATGTATTGTAATCTCCGGAAACGGTGATGTTAATTGCCCACCAAGATCATGTGATCTGACACCGTTGGACTATTTTCTCTGGGTTTACGTGAAAAGCCAGGTCTATAAGAATGACCCCCGATCAATTACTGAGCTTAAGGACGAAATTATTCGCGTTATTGGTGAGTTAGAACTGCAATTTTGCTAAAATGTTATCGAAAACTTTGACAAAAGAGTGGACATCTGTGGAGCTGCAAGAGGTGGACATTTGGCGGATATTGTTTTTTGTGTTTAAATGTCATACATTATACTTTAATGACCAATAAAAAGTTTTTTGAAATCAAAGCAACTTGTGTGTTTTAAATAAAAGTTTAATAAAAAAAAACCGCTCAATTTGAAAGACCCTTTTTCAGGGGTGGCCAACTTGTTTATTGTCACGATCGACTTTTTACATAAAAATATAGTCACAATCGACTGTCGACATAAAAAAGTCCTGATCTACGTATCCAATTCGCGAGATTCAACACATTAAAACAAAACACACATATTAAAAAAGGAGAAATTATAAATAAAATTATATTAAGAATGAACGAAATTCACTTCGCTAAAAAACTTGTATTGTATTTTATTACTATTTCGTTGTATATAGAGTACAACCTGGCGGGCTTATTTCCAAGTGACAATCTCTTCCAACCAACCAGGAATATGTTAAAGAGGTCTTAAGTGAAAACCAAACTATAATCCTTTTCTTTTTTAAATCTGGGTTCCAGCGGGATTTGAACTCGCAACTAACTAGACAACGGAGGTCCTCAAAAATTATTAAGGAAAATAAAAGAACTTATACATACATGTTAAATAACATAAATCCATTTATTTGGAGTAGACATATCTACACATTAAAACAGGATAACTAACTGACTGCGTTGACAAGTACACGCGCGTTATGAGATTTGGCAACAACGCACGCCATATTGTAAGTTACGAAGACGTCCACGATCGACCAAAAAAATAGCTTCGCGATCGACAATGTTGGCTATCCCTGGTATATATGTATGTATCATAAACATCCCTGGTATATATGTATGTACCATAAACATCCCTGGTATATATGTATGTACCATAAACATCCCTGGTATATATGTATGTACCATAAACATCCCTGGTATATACGAGTATGTGTGTACCATAAACATCCTTGGTATATATGTATGTACCATAAACATCCCTGGTATATATGTATGTACCATAAACATCCCTGGTATATATGTATGTACCATAAACATCCCTGGTATATATGTATGTACCATAAACATCCCTGGTATATACGAGTATGTGTGTACCATAAACATCCTTGGTATATATGTATGTACCATAAACATCCCTGGTATATATGTATGTACCATAAACATCCCTGGTATATATGTATGTACCATAAACATCCCTGGTATATATGTATGTACCATAAACATCCCTGGTATATACGAGTATGTGTGTACCATAAACATCCTTGGTATATATGTATGTACCATAAACATCCCTGGTATATATGTATGTACCATAAACATCCCTGGTATATATGTATGTACCATAAACATCCCTGGTATATATGTATGTACCATAAACATCCCTGATATACATGTATGTACCATAAACATCCCTGGTATATATGTATGTACCATAAACATCCCTGGTATATATGTATGTAACACAAACATCCCTGGTATATATGTATGTACCACAAACATCCCTGGTATATATGTATGTACCATAAACATCCCTGGTATATATTTATGTACCATAAACATCCCTGGTATATATTTATGTACCATAAACAATACTCACTGTGCTACAAATCTGATAGAGCTCTATTCTGAAATAACAAGGGTGAGTGATGAACTGACATGAAACCACTTCTGACGAAGGTGGGAAGTTTCTTGTCTGCGGCAAACTAGAAAAAAAATCAACACGAATTAAATAAAAAAATTAATACTTATTGAATCAGAAAAATAATATCTTTTAAATCTAAAAAATTAAAACTTTTTGAAGCATTTCTAGTACGAGTAGATCGCCAATAATTATCGGCTTTAAAAGTGTACAAAACCACATACACATATGTCTAGTAGCGGACTAGCTATTATTATTATTATATTACACTTTCGTTGTATACGGTACGACCTGGCGGACCTATTGCCATGTGGCAATATCTTCCAACCAACCAGAAAAATGTTAAAGTGGCCTTAAAAATGTTAAAGTGACGCCTAGCCGCTGAGACACCATCATCCCGAGAGCATACGGCTCTCCACCCCTCACGGTCCCGAGCTACCTGCTCCCAGTCCTCAGGCGTCCCGCACAAAGTAAGCGACTCTCGCAGACTGTCCTTATAGCGCTTCCTCTGCCCACCAACTCTTCGCTTGCCCACCACTTCCCCGTACAAGACGCGTTTTGGGAGTCCATGATCGTCCATGCGTATCACATGCCCGGTCCACCGCAATTTCGCCTTTACAACCATACCCTCTATAGGTTTACAGTTGGAACGTTGCAGGACCGAAACACTTGTGACATGATCACTCCAGTAGATCCGAAGAATTCGACGAAGGAAACGTTGGTGGAACATTTCAAGGCTTTGAATGTGCCTTCTATAGGGAACCCAAATCTCAGACCCATAGAGAAGTGTGAGGAGGACAACAGACTTGTAGACTGTTATCTTGGTAGACTGGGAGATGTCTCTGCTGTAGAATACTCTGTCAATCAATCTAGCAACAGCCGCTGACGCACCCCTGATGCGACTCTTCAGTCCATAATCAACAGAATAGTTGAAGCCATGTACATACTATGTTGCTATCAATAAACCTATATTTATTTATTTATTTATTTATTCTATCAAACACTGTAATTCATATGTATTCCCTGCTAACACCACCATGATCATCATCAGTATACAGCTATCCGCACACATTCCTAATCAACATTTGTATGCCCCCCATTGACCTCTGTGGTTCATTCACACATGATTCTATGTAGATATTAAACAACCAAGGCGATATAATGCATCCTTGTTTTACCCCTTTTGAAACCGCACAGATATGAGTGTCCTATGAAGAACAAAGTACAAACGAAGCTTGTCATCTCACCTAATAGCTTGATCCCTGGACACGACCGAGTTGATAGTGTGGCAAATGCCCCTTTCAGTCATAACATTGACAAAGGAAACGTTGATTGTTTTGTCGAACCAAGCCACGAGACCTTGGAACGGAATAATCGCCTAAAAATATCAAATCACATTAGTTATTAGCAGAGGTGGGACTAAGGTATATGGTATACTGAGACATCAAGTCCAGCTTCAGAATGCCATGATGAGAATCTGGACTTCAGAATGCCATGAGGAGATATAAAATTAACTCCTCTATAATATGTGTGCAAAGACTTGAAAATTATTTTTGCAACAATTTAAATATTTTTGATATATGGTAAGTACCATAGCAGACGTGGGCAAATACGGCTCCGAGAGCCACATGCGGCTCTTAGTTGAGTTAAGTGCGACTCCCAATGTATCTTATGAAAATATAGATACTTTCTTTCCCCATTATACTTGTATTTTCGCGATTTTCCTTTCTAAATGTTGTAAGTGACAAGATGCGCATGTATGAATGCAACTGTCAAAGACAAAGGCAAGTATTGGTGTATACGTGTGTGCTGTGATTTCAATGTGTAGGGTGCGCGCGCATCTCCTTCCTCTTTATGTGCGCAAACCACGCAAACCGTATTCTGTACTATTTATATATTTTTTATACTTTATATAGCAATTAAGATTTGTGTAGAATATGTAATAAATTAGAATAAGTGTATTTAATACTACGTGAGAACGTGACCCGATTGGATTTTGAATCGATTCGGAACAATCAATTTATTCGATGAACATGAAACAGACCTCCAAGTTCTTCTCCTCTCTGAAGACACATCTCTCAGACATATTCGAAAGATACTATGGAGACATCACCACGCTGTTCTATTGTATATATCCAGGTCTCCTATACACCGATTCCATTGTCCAGCTGTAGGCAACCTATAGCACGCGTGCTACTAGGTGACACGAGGAAGGATTTTTGGTGGCACGGCATAAAGAATGACAAATAATGAAATTATTCAGTTCATTTATAAAAATAATTTGTCAAAAAAATTCTTATGAATATAAAATTTTCGTGCGCCAATCATTTTTTTATTTGCCTCGCTCGCGCGTATTTATTACCGTTTGACAATGTAAATAAGTGTGAATAAGTGTTCTTATTATAGTGGCACGCAGTGCCTTCAATACTTAAAAAAAGTGGGACTTCAGTGCATGTGGGTTGCCGACCGCTGCCATAGTCTATTTAGATTAAAGATTAAGAGTCCTTTGGTTTTTATTTCTTTTCTACTGTTGAAATTGTCTTTTACATAAATGTGACCCTATCCACGATTCACACTTTTATTGCATTATAAATAAATCGGGCCCTATCCCCGATTCACACTTTTATTATATTATAAATAAATCTGACCCTATCCACGATTCGCACTCATATTTACAGGTTAAATCAGGGATAGCCAACCCTTTTGGGCCGTGGCCCAAAACGACCATAGTTTTAAGTAACGGCTCGTGGGTCGCACATATACTTAATGACACGTTAACTAGGAAAAGCTGAAATAATGACAAATTATTAATCCATACTCTGTGTAATGAAGATAAATCTGTACGTATTACCTCTGTCACAATTTTAAACAGATCCACGTCTTTCAGTGTCTCGTCATTGGCGTAGACTTCAAAAACAGTCAGATTGGAAAGTGTGGCGTTGGTGAGCACCTTCAGAAATTGCATATAATATCTGTAATACATTAAAAATATATTTACATTAACCCTATTGTAGCCATTTTAACTGGTCCAATTTTTTATTTTTATTTTTTATTTTTTGCCATCGGATTCAGTACACCGGTGTAGCTAGTAAGTTTGCTGGTGTGCAATAGCTCACTTACTTAAAACAATCTTCGCAGCATAGTTTCGATTTCCAATTGAACTGACGTTGGAATTGTTAAGGGATCCTCGACTGCAGGGCACAGGAACGACGACGACACCAAAGTATAAAATGATAAATAATAATAGAATTCAAATGGGTCATGGACTTAGCATAAGAAGGATAAGATTAATGGTGTGGAGATGCGTGCACTAAGGATAATTTGTGGAGTGTCAATGTATGAAAGAAGACGGAATGAAGGCAGTAGAAATGAATGCATGGATGGGTGTTTTAAGTAAGATGAAGAAAGGAGATGTGGAGAGAATAAAAATTATGCATGGATGCGTGGAAGAGGTAGACCGAGGAAAACGTAGCTGGACCAGATAAATCAGATTTTGAAAGATGGTTAAGTGACAAATTATGAAGAAAGACTAACAAAACATATACGAGTACAGTATAAATTTGAGTGGAAGGCGTGTAAGAGGAAGACCAAGGAAAGTATGGTTGTATCAAGCGAATGACACTGAAAGAAGGAAACGTAGAAAGTCAGATAAATCGTAGAAATTCTATGGATGTAGAAGAGGCTAACAATGTGTTTCAAGATAGGAAAGTATGGCGTTCTGTCGTATCTGCTTACCCCGACAGGGAGATGGCGTGATTGTATGTATGTATATAAAATGAGAATTATGAATAATAGAAGATTGTGCTGACAAGATGTATGAATGTGGAGTAGGCGAAAGTTGTGTGCCTGGATAGAAAAGTTTGTAGCTCTTTTCGCTCTGCCTGCCCCGCAAGGGACACGGCGTGATGATGTATATGTATGTAAATTGATATTTTATGGCTAAAAATACTTGCCCTGTATTTTATCCTTACAAAGATTTAGGTAAGGTTAGGTTGGGTTAGATTAGGTTAGGTTGGGTTAAGTTAGGTTAGGTTAGATTGGGTTAGGTTAGGTTGGGCTAGGTTGAATCAGGTGAGAGTTGCGATGTGGGAGACCTTGCTTATCGCGCACAAGGTTGGGGGATCGAATTTTTTATTTACCTCGGCGAACTGGCTCGCCGTGGATTCTCCCCTTTATGTGTCCCCTGACAGCGGTGTCAGTGTTTTTTTTTGTACTATTGTGTCTGTTTGGCTCTAATCAGGGATGGGTGGGAAGGCGTCTGCGCACGTCTTTATTGGTGCCTTCCCCGGCATCTGCCCTAAGCACTGTTTTCTGTCTGATGCGCATTTTGGCATAGCTCAGTGGAAACAGATCATAGACCGATTGCACCCGCAAAGCTCCCGCCGCCCTCGCAAGCTCGTCCGCTCTGTCGTTTCCAACGTTGCCGGAGTGTTCCTTGACCCATGCGAATGATATTGATATTGAGGTTGGGCTAGGTTAGGTTGGGTTAGGTTAGGTTGGGTTAAGTTAGGTTAGGTTAGATTGGGTTAGGTTTTTTTTTTTTTTTGAAGAGTTGTGCTAATGGGCAACCTGGCTTATGACGCACCAGGTTTATAGCCCCGGGATTGTGTTTGGACTCTCTGAAGTGGTTCTATGGAGACCCACTTCTTTGCCTGTGCCCTCAGTGCATACCCCAAAAGTGTTTATTATTTATTGCTCTGTATATGTTTAATATGTTTCGAATGTTCAGTGATTGGATAGGACAAGGAATGCGTCCGTGCACGACTTTATTGGAAGCGCCCCGGCATTTGCCTTACAACAGGAGAAATCACGGTAAACTCCGTCGAGACGCGGCTGAAGGCCCTTCAAAGAGACCTGCTCTTTGGTATTCGGTACAATTGGTATATTATTATGATTGGTATATTAATATGATTGGGTTAGGTTAGATTGGGTTAGGTTAGATTGGGTTAGGTTAGATTGGGTTAGGTTAGGTTGGGCTAGGTTAGGTTAGGTTAGGTCACGTATTAATAAACATATAAAAATACCCCGCGCCCAATCTTAGCTCCCTGCCCTGCCGTTTTCCAGGCCAGCCTGTTTAATACTTACTCAAACTTTTCCTCTCCAGGTTTAACCCCCCAGGTTCTCTCAATGAGTGCCTCAGGTTCTCTGGTATAACGGAGATCTTGGCATGCTGTCAAGGCGAGGAACGAGTTATTCCAGTTTCTAGAAACAATAGAACGAAATCAGTGATTCAATTCAGTAAATAAATAGACTTAGGAGCAAATCAACAACAGGCGGATCGCCGATAAATGACGGGGCAGTATGATAAAGTATTATATAATATAGAAGAAAACGACCATCTTATGGGTGACCCGACGATGGGGCCGCCGCCCCCGGTCAAAAATCGCTGGTCTAATTTATCCATACTTCGAAAAAAGTGCTGTATTTATTATGGTTTATCAGAAAACAAACAGTCTATTGAGTACATTAAAATATAATAATCTTGACCATAACAGCACAATGTCTTTAATTTGGTGGCACAAATCATCCTAGCTTGGGTGGATTGGTTGTTTTTCAGATGATGGAAGATGAAGAAGAGAGATATCGAACGACTTGTAGGAATATGAAACAAAAGTCTATACTCAAACCGGACAGTATCCAAAAAGAATATACTCGCAACGGACAGTATCAAAATGTGATAAGATAATACTCCAGGGGTCTCCAAACTTGTTAGCCTAAGGGCTACACTGACTCCTCCATTAAGTCCCAAGGGCCAAGATCTAGCTAGCTGCTCATCATACCAACATAACATACTGTAGTTTTGAATTACGCGCAAATGTTTGTATTGGGACTAGCCGGCGAGTGAGATATCTATGGCACAGGGCGCGGGGCTGGATTCCGCTCCGTTCGCAATTTCGGTTGGTACTTACTAGTGTAGCGATATTTTTAAAGAAAAATATTTGAAGTCATCATTGCTGGAATTTCATAAGAGTCTTCCACTCACACAGTTTGATCCGTTGCATAACTTTGCTCATGGCTTTTTTTTCGCTTTTGGCACTACTTATCTGTGTGAAAAAACATTAACCAAAATGAAATATACAAAAATATTTACAGGTCCAAATTAACCGATGAGCATTTGAAGTCGCTGCTGATAATTTTCACTAGTAAACTTGATCCACAACTGCAAACAATTGTCAGTGGAAAGTTACAGCTACATAAATTTCATTAATCATAATTATAATGTTTAATTTCATTATGTGCATTACCTATGTATGTCACTCATTGGAAGTTTTTAGGATAAATCTTATATCATTAATTGCAATTAAAATGTTCAATTTCATTATGTATGTCAGTTATTGTGTTTCTTAATTTGAAAATTGAAAAGACCACCGAAGAGACCACCAGGCTGGAATGGCGAAGAGACCACCAATGACGACAATTTTCGAAATGAATTATATGTGTAAACACGCACATAAGAAGGGACAGGTTTACCTATAATCTTTTTCCAGGGCGACAACACTGGGGCTAGCCACATACCGCCGCCACTGTTCCAAGCAGACCTGCAGCGCACCCAGTCCTGCCAGCAAGGTAGCTACAAGCCACCCTATCCTGAAACACAACAAATATCTCTATCATTTTCCAAATATATTATATATAGGGTTTTCTCAAGGTTCCTGCCACTATTAACACAGTTTCAGTAATCTGGCACCAAGTGGCTTGATTGATCCACACTGTCATGGGGGAAAAAATCAATCCCCATCCCTATACTAAAGAAAATGTAGCATGGTCCCTGTGACGTTTTCCAAAAAAAGCCCCAATATCACCTTGTAACGACGTTAAGTAATTTAAATTATTTTATCAACTTTAATATAAGGCTCGATTCTAATAAATAGCAAGTTATTTAGGTAAATACATTACATAAAACTAACAATAATGACAAATTAATACATCCTGTTACAAATTAGCAAAAATATGGCAGTTTATTAAAATCAAATAATATTTGGTGAAGTTTGTCAAAAGTCACTACGTTAATCCGCATTGGCTAGGGATGGGGTTAGCGATAATTGAGTTTTCGATTTTTTTATACATAAAATTAAATGTTCGTAATTAGTATTAATTCATAGTAGATCTTGGCCTATTTAAAGATAGATACAAATCATACAATACATTAGAAAGTCAGTCTAATGAAAATATGAATTAAAACGTCAGTTTAGAGAAAAACAATTTTTCGATTTATAAAAAAACGATTCGATTTGTAAAAAACAACGATTTTACCCCACCCATTTGAGACATGACATTTCAAACGTCACAGGGACCATGCTACATTTTCTTGAGTATAGGAGATTGAAATGTTTATTTTTTTTATGAGCGCGACACGTTTTATAATGATGAGGAAGCAACTGCCTAAAGGGACCCTTCTCCGATGGCGACACACCTGTGTGTGAAAAGGATAGAAATGATGACGGACCAAAGATCCGACATCACGGAAGAAGGAGAATGTCTCGCAGCGCAGTAACTATACTTATGAAGTGGTTTGAGGCCTGGAGTTCAAACAACCCAGCAAGTTGCCAGTAAGTACTTTCACAGACAATATCGAATGCAACAAAACTATGCTTTTTCGTCACTAGATCAGAGTAGCCAATCGGTCCGAAGATGAACCGATGTAAAGCTGAGTGGAGTTTCCTTCGGAAATGATTGACTGGATTACCACAGAATGTGTTCTGTGGTAATCCAGTCAATCAATAGTTCATAGAGATGGCCGCAAAAACAAGAACAGAAGCGAACGGGCACGATTTAACTGTGACGACTATATGTGCGGTCACTGAACCCACGAGACGACCTTTGCCCATCTTAACAATGCGAGACAAACAATGCCAAAGTCCACGCGGTCGGTCATTCAACTCACTCCCAGCGGAAACCGCATTCCATGAGGAAAGGAGAGAGCAACACATCTTTCGCGCTGTCTCTCAAAACAAAAGGATACCTACGCATCGACAATAAACATATTGTAAGCGCAAAGACGAGACAGCGATATATCTCGTGCGCATTCCCGCACACGTCCAAAATATTATAAATACCGACATCTGTCAGTAAAATTCCTCTTTGCATATTGCGATTTCGACAAGTTTTTATTTATCAACAATCATCCTCATCATCTCTTCTTTAAGGAACAACTCGTTCCTAAAAAGCTAAAACAGCCATGGCTATAGTTCGGAAAATCTAGGATGAGTCCTGTGACAGCTCACAAATTTGCCCCAGTATAACCTTGTAACGATGTTCAATAATTTTAATTATTTTATCAACTTTAATATTAGCCTCGATTCTAATAAATAGCAAGTTATTTAGGTAAATACATTACATAACGTTGTATTGGGGCAAATTTTTGAGCTGTCACAGGACTCATCCTAGAATTTCCGAACTATAGAGATAAATTGAATAGTCCAATAGTTTGGGTACACCCACGGGGAGCCTAGGGAACCGTTTCTCCCAAGCCTGTCGACCGATTCATGTTTTACTGCGTCCATTTTATAGTTTATCATATGGCGGCCATTTTGTTTATGGCCTTTACAAAATGGCGGATATTCAAAATGGCTGATGAAGTATTGAATTTAATCACAGCGGAAGATTTTGATTATTACGTGTGGATAGTTATAATGACCACTAGCAAACAGGTGTTGTAGTTAAAAATTACCGAGGGATTTTTCTCGTGCGTTTACCTATTGTACGTATTGAAAAACACTGCGGATTTCGACATTTTTAGTTGCTCCCGGGGGAAGTTAAAACCAAGAATATTTCTAGATTTTTCAATATTGATTTTTGTATTGCTTTTTAATTAAATGTGGAACAGTTTTTAATTAAAAGCGCTATTGTTATTTTTATTTTTAACTCTTTTGTACGTATGTTAAATGCTTTTTGATTCAAGGTTTATTGTTTTTCCAATTTTGTGGCTGATTTCTGAAAAAAAAAGTAATTTAAAGAAATCTGCTATTATGAGGTAGTATTTACTCAGATAGTAAAAAAGTTACGAAATATATCGAACAGCGTGTGACTATAGGAAAAAGCGGATGCTGGCCTCGGGGTGCGTTGGGGCGCTGAGCCGAACGTAATAATTGAAGTACTCGTATAATGTATGATATAAAAAACAATATCCGCCAAATGTCCACCTCTTGCAGCTCCACAGATGTCCACTCTTTTGTCAAAATTTTCGATGACATTTTGACATAATTGCGGTTCTAACTCACCAATAATGTAGATAATTTCGTCCTTTAGCTCAGGAATTGATCGGGGGTCATTCTTATAGAGCTGGCTTTTCACATAACCCCAGAGAAAATAGTCCAACGGTGTCAGATCACATGATCTTGGTGGCCAATTAACATCACCATCACTGTTGTATTGTATACGACTCCGTTACACTTCTCAAATGTCAAAGACCCAAGCAAGTTCACGACGCCATCTATGTTTTATCCAAGAATTTAAAAAACCGCTTAATTTGAAAGACCCTTTAGACGTCATTATAATACAAACTTTGACTAAAACCTTGAACATTAAAAAATTGTAAATGTCCAACACTCTAATCCAGTGGTCTCCAAACTTTTTTGATCGCATATCCCTAAGACAGAAGTTTGTATAGATCAAATATAGATTAAATATGCATAAGATAGATATAGATTAAATATGCATAAGAATTTGTATAGATTAAATATGCATAAGAATATTGACAAATAGTACGAGGATTTTTATTTAAGTGAAAATTTAAAGTAAAATTGAAAAAAATGTTCCTTTCAAATTGACCGGCCAAGTTTGCCAATTCATACTGGAGCGTTCTCGAATATGCACCGGACAGACAGAGACATACATATAGGGCAGACAGAGACATACAGCAAACCGTGAGACTATTTATCTATATTGCGAATTGTTTCTTCGGTTCGGCGCGCCAGCGCACCTCGGGACCGGCCGCCGCTGATAGGAAACAAAGTCTATGCGGCACTAAAATATAAATACTCGAACCAGACAATATTAAAATCTGCTAAGATGACAGTCCACAACAATATTTCAAGACGAACTTTAAAATATGGAAGTAAAACGTGGATGTTGAAGAAAACTGAAAGGAGCCGAATAAATACTGTAGTATTGATTTAAGTTAACGACCTTTAAAAATAAACGAATAAATACCTAATAAGTTAGTCAAAAAGTTTTGAAAGCGACATCTATGGAGCAGTAGAAAAACCAAAAAAAAGTGGAATTTCAATGTACGAAAGACGGCGGAATGAAGAGACATCAAAAAACAACAACACATTTTGCTTTAGGTGGAGTATTGTTAACTCGTATGTGTTTAGTGTTTATATTGCCAATTTTGGTATTTTTAAACCTTAAACGAGATGTTTTATCCGAAATAATTCTGTTGCAAACTTTATTACTTATATAGCGCTGTTAAACAATAAATTGTTACTAGATTAAAATGTTTTTCGAATTTGTTGCAGCCTTCATCTTCAAGGCGATGACAAAAAACATGATCAAATATCAATTGTTAACGATACAGTAATAACTTACTTTTCTAAGAGGTGCCTTTTTGGTGCAACAATATGATTGAATCCATGTATAGAAGTCTCGTTACAAAACTCTTCAAACACTTTACAAGTTAACCACTTCTTCATCTTACTCATCCAATCGTCTTTCTTCACATCTTTCATCTTCTTATTATCTAATGGCGGCTTCTTCGGTTCCTCCCAAGCCTGGAAGACATCGACCGTTTCATATTTCACTGCGTCCATTTTGTGGTTTACCACATGGCGGCCATCTTGTTTATCACCTTTACAAAATGGCGGATATTCTAAATCGTCTTCTTGCTTCGAAAAAATATTCATCTTTAAATCTGAAAATAAAGAAATTTATAAAAATTTGACAGATTACTTAAACTACAAACAAATAATAAAACGGCAATTACCATATTATCCCGACTATAGGGCGACCCTGATTATAAGGCGAGCCCTATTTTTTAATCTGCTTTTTGGAGAAAAAAACATTTCCCTCACCATTGTAATATTATGAAAAATAAAATGCAAAATGTTTAACGAAATATATTAATTTAAACAAAGTACCCAGATAATAGTCAAGTACATATTTAAACATGAAAAGAAGAAATAAAAAAGTCCAACTACAGTAGCTAATCGAGATCAGTCAGATTGGTTGTTTCTGCAGCACACGCCACCATAACCTTAAAATTGGAATCATGGCTTCTGCGTATTCCTTGATTCATTTGATTTTTTCGAGCTCCTCGTCTTTCAATATGGTCAGTCATAATATATATTTTAGGGTAGCAAAGATGCAAAACGAAGCACAGTACAAAAAAACCACCTCAAAAACTGTCAGAAATGCCTACGCACAGGCTATGTGTAAACAATGACGTATTTTGAACGCTCTCATTACAATGTTTGTGACTCGAATATAAGGCGAGCCTCAATATTTTTCAGCCTCATTGATTCACTTTTAAAAAACAAAACAAAAAAGAAACTTATAAAAGATTATATATTAGGTCCTTACATATGAAATTGGCGTTTTGCCGTACTGGCAACTTTGATCTCAAATATCTTCTCTTTGGTTAGGAATTCCAAATTCAAATTTATACAGCTATTTACTCAAGTATTTGTATTTCGAAAATTATAATTCATTTGTTTTTTCCTCAATTGTTTTTTTTCTTTGCGTCACTCAGTTTACAAAATGGAAAACTTGAAATATCGCGTTATTTACGAGTACGAGTTCCACCGTGGCACCAGTGCTGCAGAAACGGCTCGAAGGATTAATGATGTGTATGGCGACGGTGCCGCAAAAGAAAACACAGTGCGTTTTTGGTTCCAACGTTTTCGTTCTGGAAATTTCGACCTGCAGAACAAGCCCCGTGGACGGCCGGAGACCAAAGTTGATAATGAAGAATTGAAGGCTATTGTGGAAGCGGATCCATCGCAAACCACGTCCGAGTTAGCTGCAGGCTGCGGTGTTAGTGATAAAACTGTTTTAATCCACTTGAAGCAAATTGGGAAGGTGAAAAAGCTTGAAAGGTGGGTACCTCACGAATTGAGTGAAGCAAATCAACAAACGCGCGTTGACTGCTGCGTTGCATTACTCAACCGGTATAATAATGAAGGGATTTTGAATCGAATCATTACCTGTGATGAAAAGTGGATCCTGTATGATAATCGGAAGCGCTCATCGCAATGGCTGAACCCTGCCGAACCAGCCAAACCATGCCCCAAGCGAAAATTGACTCCAAAAAAGTTACTTGTGAGCGTTTGGTGAACTAGTGCTGGTGTCGTTCACTACAGCTTTCTTAAATCTGGCCAAACGATTACGGCAGATGTCTATTGTCAGCAACTGCAAACCATGATGGAAAAGCTAGCTGCTAAACAACCGACGCTGGTTAATCGCTCTAGGCCACTGCTGCTTCATGATAACGCTAGACCACACACTGCACAACAGACGGCTACCAAATTAGTAGAGCTTCAATTGGAATGTCTAAGACATCCACCGTACTCTCCGGACCTTGCCCCAACAGATTACTATTTTTTTCGAAATTTGGATAACTTCTTGCAAGGGAAAAAATTCAACTCCGATGGGGCAGTCCAAACCGACTTCAAAGATTTTATTGATTCCCGTCCGAATGGTTTTTTTAGTAAAGGGATCGATGAACTACCTATGAGATGGCAAAAGTGCATAGATAGCAATGGTACATACTTTGATTAAATAAATATATTATATTAAAAAAAATCAACTTTATGTTCCTCCCAAACAAAACGCCAATTTCATATGTAAGGACCTAATATTTAACGACACCTATAAGCATACCTATAAATGGAGCAAAGTCCTATTTATAAAAAATATATCAAATGAAATAACCAAAAATATTCCAAGTCACATAAAGCCAGCTTTTTACACTAACTTTAATCTCCGGAAACTCTTATTTAATGGGAAAGGCAAAAATGGAATACTTAGCAACAGCGGTGTGTATAAGCTTTTATGTGCTGACTGTGATAACTTCTATATAGGAAAGACAGGAAGATCTTTTGAAAAGAGATTTCGTGAACACCAATCTGCCTTAACAAATCCTCTAATTTATTCTGAAATGGCTAATCATTGTCACCGTGAGAATCATACTTTTCTATCGATGATGCCAAATTCTTACATATTAGCGGCAACGGAAATAAATTGGACAGATTAGAGGCCCTAGAAATTTCTAAGTCAGTATACCGATCGGAGCATCTGTTGAATAGTTATTTCCCCAAAATCTCCCCGCTCTTGGCCGAAATTATACCTAGCCTTCCCCTCACCCCTCCCGCCTCCAACCGTTGAAGTGTCTACATCGGTGCCAGTTCGAACAGCATTTAGTCTTGTTTGCGCTCCCCTGAAGATGAGGTGAAAGCCTTGAAACCGGTAGGGTTACACCGTCATAAAAAAGTGGAATAAACAGTGTTTGTTAAAAATAAATTACAATGACTGAATATATGTGTACAATATGTTTGTGTGTATATACTCGTTTGTATACATATGCATTATTTTTTATTTTATATAACTTTTTTTCTTTTTTAATGTCTTGTATTCTTCAAAGTAATTGGGCTAAGCCTGTTTTGAAAAAATAAATAAAGAAACAAACAAACAAATCTCGTTGGGAAAACATCATAGATTTTGAAGTGGATTATTTTATCTTTTTAAGAAAAAGGTAAAACAATCCACTTCTACATGTCTTTTATTTTTAATTAAAAAAAACTACTTAATCGTTTTTTTTTTCGTTATCTAATATTTATCGTTAAGATCAAACATTGAACTTAGACCTTAGCTTTCTCTTTATTCAAGGGGCAGTAGATTTTGTTCCCGGGTTCAGAAGACCCTCGCTATACCACCGCTCCAAAATCTGCAAGGAGGCAAGATCCAGACTGAATTGTGGTGATGAACTAAGTGTTTTTGATTTTCAGAATTTTTGTTGACCCTACACACAGGAAGTCAGTAGCGTACCGAGGCGCTGGCTTCTGAGCGGTCGCCAGAGGCGCTAATAATACGAAAATGCTAAAAGCGGCCACGACAACATTTATATACCAAATTCTAAGTTAAAAATTAATACCCGATCTAAATCAACACAACCTTTCCCAGTGCTCGGCTAGTTTATGAGGAACTCTGACATGTAACATATTGATATATCTAAATAAATAATAAAAATATTGTAATACATCTTATATTTGTTTAAAATACTTAAGTTAAGTATTTATTAGAGATTCAAATTTCGAATTACTTTCGGAGAGAATCCAAGTATTCCTCTCTCGCTCTCTCGTGTTCAAAATTCAATTTTCGTATTCTTTCTTTGACGACAACCATCGTATGGGTTTTGGCCTATTATACTATGATATTAATATGGGAGCTATAAGGTTCAGTAGATCAATGCACTATTTATATAACAAGAAAACCTTAATAGCTAAAAACTAATAAAACCCTTTTTGGGCTTTGTAAAGCCTACTAGTTAGAACGGTGACCTCGCATCGCTTTGCTATGTCTGGCAAGTAACTAAATAACTAAACACTAATAAAACCCTTTTTGGGCTTTGTAAAGTCTACTAGTTAGAACGGTGACCTCGCATCGCTTTGCTATGTCTGGCAAGTAACTAAATAACTAAACACTAATAAAACCCTTTTTGGGCTTTGTAAAGTCTACTAGTTAGAACGGTGACCTCGCATCGCTTTGCTATGTCTGGCAAGTAACTAAATAACTAAACACTAATAAAACCCTTTTTAGGCTTTGTAAAGTCTACTAGTTAGAACGGTGACCTCGCATGTCTGGCAAGTAACTAAATAACTAAACACTAATAAAACCCTTTTTAGGCTTTGTAAAGTCTACTAGTTAGAACGGTGACCTCGCATCGGTTTGCTATGTCTGGCAAGTAACTTCCTTCCGTGGTTGCAGTCCTAAGACTGGTTTGCAGCAATTTGAACTCTTCTCCTCCATTCCCCCCTGTCCTGTGCGGCTCTTTTTAAGTCTGTATATGTTGAGCAGCGCACGTCCACCAACAGGTCCTCCAGGTACTCTCGGCGTGGGCGTCCCCTAGAGTTTGTCCCCTCGGTGATACCCTCCATTATGGCATGCAAGAGGCCCTCTTGTCGTATTATATGACCGATCCATCTTGCACGCCTTTCGGACAGGATCCTGAGCAGGTGCCTTCCTCCTTCGATTCGTTGGAGAACCTCTTCATTTGTGATGCGGTCTCTCCAGGAAATTCCTAATAGTCTTCTATAGGACCACATCTCAAAAGCCTCTAGTCTTCGTCTATCTCTTTCGGATAGGCACCATGTCTCGCAGCCGTACATCAAGATACTCCATACATAGGTCTTGATGAGGAGTATTCTCAATTTTAGGTCTATATTATTTGATTCTATTATTTTCGATCTTTTATTAAATGCAAGTCTAGCCTGATGTATACGGCTGTCGACCTCGCTCTTGGACCGACCGTCCCATGTTATTTTGCTCCCGAGGTAGACAAACTCCTTGGTGTTCTTTAGTGGTTTACCCCAGTGCTCTGCAACCTTTTCTCACCTACGACACACCAAAATTCTTCCTAGAATTCCGCGGCACACCAAAAGCTAAAATATATAGGTATTAAATTAGGCATGAGTCTTCAGCGACGCGCATAAGGGTAATTTTTCTTTGTCGATGACTAATTTGGTGCGGCCATGGTGTGTACAAAGCACACTACGCAGTTTTCAACAGTTGGCACCAGTTATTGTGTATTAAATACATAATGAAAAATTGTAAAATGTCAAATACTCGTACATTGAATTTGACCGCGGCACACCTGTATCCGGCTCACGGCACACCAGTGTGCCACGGCACACCGGTTGCGGAGCACTGGTTTACCCGACATCACTATTCTCATCTGGTGCTGCGCTCGGCCTACAGTCAGCAGCTTTGTTTTGTCTTTATTTATCTTCATACTGTAGTTATTTTGAAGAATGCTTTCCATAGTTGTTAAGGCCTCTTGTAGTTCCTCTTCACTTTCAGCAACCATAGCAATATCGTCAGCGAACCTTATCTTGTCCACCTTTTGCCCGTGTATCTTTACACCTTCTCTGTGACTCATTCTCTCTCTCAAGTCGTCAATCGCGCTCTGTATATAGGCGTTAAAAAGAACAGGTGACAGAGAGCATCCCTGCCTTACCCCTTGTCTTATATTGGCTTCCTTTGTATCCTCGTCACATCTGATTATAGCGGCCTCATTCTTGTATAGCGCCTGGATTATACGTCTATCTCTGTATTTGATATCAATTCTCTTCAAAATCTCGAAGAGTATTTTCCATTCTACTTTGTCAAAAGCTTTCTCCAGGTCTATGAATGCGATGTATGTGTTTTGGTTTCTTCTTATTCTATTTTCTAGTAGTATTCGTAGAGACAGTACTGCTTCTCTGGTTCCCACACCTCGTCTGAAGCCATACTGGTCTCTGGAAAGGATGTTCTCTACTTTTGGTAATACTGAAGCCATACTGGTCTCTGGAAAGGATGTTCTCTACTTTTGGTTCAATTCTCTTTAGAATGATAATAGTCAGTATTTTTGAGGCATGGGATATTAGGCTAAGAGTTCTGTGTTGCTCACATTTTGTCGTACCTGCCTTCTTTGGTAATGTGACAATTAGGCATTTCTCGAAGTCCTCTGGTATCTTTCCGGTCTTATATATTGTCTGTATCATTTTAAACAGGGCATCTGTGATTCCTTTTCCTGCTGCCTTAATTAGTTCGGCCGGAACGTCATCGATTCCGGGTGCTTTCCCGTTTTTGAGGTTTTTCAGTGCGAGGTCGAACTCTTCTCTAATGATTGGGTCTCCCAGATCATCCGCGTCTACCTCATTTTCTCTCTCTATCAATGCTTCGCTGTCAATATTTCCCTTGCCATTGTACAGCATTTCGAGATATCTTTTCCATCTCTCTCCTATTTGGTCATTTTCGAATAGTATTTTGCCGTCTTCTCCTTCTATTGCATTGCTCTTTCCGATTCTCATCCCAAAGAAGTCCTTCACCGCAGCGTGAGCTCTTTCTGCATTTCCTCTCTTGAGGTCGTCATTTATCTCAACGCATTTATTCTGATAGTAACTAAACACTAATAGTAACTAAACACTAATAAAACCCTTTTTGGGCTTTGTAAAGTCTACTAGTTAGAACGGTGACCTCGCATCGCTTTGTTATGTCTGGCAAGTAACTAAACACTAATAAAACCCTTTTTAGGCTTTGTAAAGTCTACTAGTTAGAACGGTGACCTCGCATCGCTTTGCTATGTCTGGCAAGTAACTAAATAACTAAACACTAATAAAACCCTTTTTGGGCTTTGTAAAGCCTACTAGTTAGAACGGTGACCTCGCATCGCTTTGCTATGTCTGGCAAGTAACTAAATAACTAAACACTAATAAAACCCTTTTTGGGCTTTGTAAAGTCTACTAGTTAGAACGGTGACCTCGCATCGCTTTGCTATGTCTGGCAAGTAACTAAATAACTAAACACTAATAAAACCCTTTTTAGGCTTTGTAAAGTCTACTAGTTAGAACGGTGACCTCGCATCGCTTTGCTATGTCTGGCAAGTAACTAAATAACTTAACACTAATAAAACCCTTTTTGGGCTTTGTAAAGTCTACTAGTTAGAACGGTGACCTCGCATCGCTTTGTTATGTCTGGCAAGTAACCACTTATTTTCAATTTTAGGCATGATTGTAAATTATCGTCGGTTAATGTACTTCTTAACTTATTTTTTATTCGATTCATGGAAGAGAATGTTTGTTCGCACAAATAGGTAAAGCCGAAGATTGTGAGAATGGCAAATGCTAGTTTTTTTTATTGTGTCATATGTTCCAGGCAAACTATTCCATGTATCAAATATAATTGTTTCTATTTCAGGCATTTGTTTCGCAGCTGTCTACTTATGCTGATCAAATTGGAATTCTCTCTTTCGAGCTCTTCCAAGCGGCTGGTCAGATTTGTGAATTTGTTGCTCCACAGTTCCTTGCCTCGGTGAAGCTGGAATTGAAGAGTCGCAAATGCCTATGAAGAGTCGCATGCGGCTCGCGAACCGCGGTTTGCCGACCCCTGATCAGATATACCGTTTTAAGTTTGAATTGTTCACAAAAATATTTACTTGTTGCCAGTAATACGTGTATAAGGTAGGGATTCCAAATATCGTCCCTGTGCCTAATATCGCCTACTCGTGTTTACAAGCTACTATAGGCGCCAACTATGAGTTAGTGTAGTTACCTTGACGGTTTAGGGTTTTGCCACTCGTAGCGCCAGCGGCAAGCTTTCTATGAGTGACAGCAAAAACAATATGGTGTCTGAAGTGTTTGAGGCTGTGATGAACGTTTGTTTTCTAACAAATTGTAAAGCATTTGTTTTTGTTCTTGTTTTAAATTTAAGTAAAAAAATCAGGAAAAGTTGTTTACAAAAGGTATGTGTGCTTTACTAGCAACTCATTTTTAACAGGTGCTCCTAATTCCGGTAATGGGAACAGGGGTAGGCGATATTATGAACTCAATCTTGGAAATTTTGCTAGTTAACATAAACTAGCATAGGTTGAGAAGCGATTTGATACCTGGAAACCAAAGGAGGATAGTTCCTAGTGATACTTATTTAGTTTCCAGCTTGATTTCCTAATACAGGAGGCTGAGATACAGATAAATAGTTAGGGTAGGCGATATTTGGGACATTTACCCAATCCTTTTTGAAAGAGGTATCGATCACGTGATAACACGGGATCGAGACTCAATGCATATTCAGTTTATCATATCAAAACATGGGGACGGTATTCAAAATACTTAAAATTGAAAAATAGCAAATATTACAATTCACACAGACGAATGTACAAGTGCTTAGTGCAAAACATTATATAAATAGTACTTTACAATTCATATAAGTACTAAAATATGGAATGAAGTTATTAGAGATGAATGTACGAATTTTAGAAAAAGGGCGCTAAATAAAGAATTTTCCAAGGCTGTAAAAATCCTAGCAACGTCACTGCAGGTAGTGTAAATAATTGTATATATCACGTAATGTTATATGGCGTGATGCTTCTTACACCGCTTTTGCATTAAATATTTTTAAATCACATATCTAGATTTATCTAATTCTATTATAACATACAGTCATGCAAAGGGTCGTCGCTAATAATAATAATACCGCCTTAATGCTGGAATCTAAAATGCCGCCAAAAAAAGAAAAAGCGTTTTAAAAATTTTGCACCTTTTACATAGAAAAAAAAAACAACAAAAATTTCACGGCTACAATGTACAATGTAAGTACGAGTAAATTAATTTGGTTGTTAATAGTCTTTCAATAAGGTGAAAACTATTAATTTCTAGTCAGTAATGTAACGTGTTTCCTTCCTGATAATCTTGTAGCGACCGTGCGTGCGGTCACTGAACCCACTGAGGCGACCCTTGCCCGCGCGGTCATTGAACTCGCAAGTGGCGAGTGCGAGGCGGCGCCGAGCGAAGGTCGCCCGCGCGGTCATTGAACTCACTAGTAACGAAGAGCGAGACACTGATATATATCTTGCCTCTCCTGCAGACCGTAGTATGAAATGTATATAGAACGTGCAACAATAAGCATGTGTCCAGCGGAAGCGAGACAGTGACATGTTCTGCGCCGTTCTATACATTATAAATACAGACGCTTACAATAAACTTTCTCTTTACATATTCCGATCTCGACGACTTTTATTCAAACAACCCTCATCCTTTTATGCGAAACACAAGTCCCTAAAATATTTTTTTGCTTGTACCACCTTGATTTTTTTGGGCTGTGGTGATCCCAGACGGTGCCACTTTACCGAACCCATTTTCGACAGAGGATCATGGTACAAAACCATAGTTTAATCCGCCGTGACAAATAACTCGATTTTTATTTTTTCTTTCACATCGCAAAGCATTAAAAATTAATATCTTTCAAATTGACCGGCCAAGTTTGCCAATACTACCGGAGCGATCTCCAATATGCACCGGACGGAAACGGCAGACAGAGACATACAGTAAACCTTGAGACAGAGATATTTTATATTCGCTCAGCGTCTCGAGGTGCGTTGGTGCTCAGCACATCAGTGCACCTCAGGACCAACCGCCGCTGCCTATGAGTTCGCTCATATCTATTCTTAAAAAAAAAAGTGCGGATGTGCTCCGATCGTCTTACTTCAGCGGTGATCACGGATTTAATACAGAGGTGTGGCCTGTGAATTTGCTAGTGAGCAATGTCTCACTCACTTAAAACAAACTCACAACACAGCTTCGCTTTCCAACTGAATTAATGTTGGAATGGCGAGGAGATCCTCGACTACGAGGCCTAGCAACGACGATTATTATTCCAATACAACTAAAATGTTTAAATACTGTAGTGGCACGACTATAAGGTAAGATTTTTTATTTAAAAAAAAAACACCAACACGAAAATGTAAGGGTCGTAAGAAACAAATGAATAATAAATTCACTACCGCACGATGACCGAGACTGATATATTATTACTTGTATTTATCTCTCTCACAATATTTTCAATGAACTCGTTCAACAGACAGCACTGTTTATAAAGTGCCAGCATGCTGACAATTGTTTTTAGCTAATTTTTGTGCTATATTTTTTATATTATTAATTCCTCGAAAATATATCAATTCGCAGGAGCTACGATTCGAGTTTCAAGGTGATGGTAATACCTCTGTGGCCTGGTGGTAAGACACTTGTCTGCCGATTCGGAGGTTGCGAGTTCGATCCCCGCTGGAACCCAGATTTTTTTAAAATAGGATTCCAGTCTGGTTAACACTTAGGGCCTATAAAACATATTTCTGGTTGGTTGGAAGAGATTTCCACATGGCAATAAACTCGCCAGGTTAAAAAAAATATGGTAGTGCATGCTGGAGATGGTACAAATAACAGTATGGCTGCGAGAAAATTTGGTATTACAGTAAACCCTCGATTTAATGGACTTCGAATTTAACAGAAAAAAATCCAGTCCGTATGACATGTGTAAAAATTAACACAATTTTTTATTTTGTTTTTTAAGAATATTGTTTATTTGTTTAGTTAAATATAACTAAAATGTATTTGTGGAAAAATATTTGTTTATTTATTTCAATTTAGATCGCATACTTGTTTATCACAGTCTTAAAACTACGGTGCATACATAAGCAATAATATTTACATACAGAAAACATTTCTGTGAAAGTTAACTTTTCGTACATACGAATCAGTTACAAACCAATATAAGACTCGCTCCGTCCTTGACATGCTTTAAGAAGCGACTGAAAAAACTCTTAATTTCTAGTCAGTAAAATAACGTGTTTCATTCCTGATTTTTCTTTTCCTTTCCTCTCCACCATCCCTTCCTTTCCTTTTGATTGATGATATCTCACTTTATATGAAAAATAATGTTCGGGTGAGTATGCGCCTTTGTGGGGTTCGTGGGCATGTGCTCACGTATATGTTTATAGATTTCGTGGAGATGGATATTCATTTGAATGATTTATGCGACCACGTAACTTGCTTCATTTACTTTTGTCTGGTTGGTTGGAAGAGATTGCCGCCTGACAATAAGCCCGCCAGATTGTATTTGCAATAAAAGTGTTAAATAAAAATAAATAATTTTAATTACACAAACGTATCTACATAAGTCTTCGTTGCCGGGCCTCGTAGTCGAGGATCCATTCTCCATTCCAACTTCAATCTTGAACCGTTCTTCCACGTCGATCATGTGATCTTCTGTGATAGTCAGTCAGTAACAGTCCTATCCTAGATGTGCACTCCCTCCCGCAGATGCCACAGACATGTGGACCCTGCTGAGCCGCCTGGCCATGCTGACGCATGTTCGTAGCACACTAACTGTTTCTCACACGTCTAGCCGCTGAGACGTCATCAGCCCGAGAGCATATGGCTCTACATAAGTAAAAACAGGTTAACTAACTAATTTGTCAATATTAAAAAAAAACCTATTCAGAAAACCTACTTATTATATAAAACGGACCTTCGACTGAAACGGACCCACCCCCCCCCCCCCCCCTCACCCGAATTAGTCCATTATATCGAGGTTTTACTGTACTGAAAACATTGTAATATGTTAGCGATCTTAGAAACAAGACCTAATAAACAATATTGTACAAAAAATGTGCTTTTAGAGTCAAGAAAGTACATTTTTAATCAATCGATAAAAACTAAACAATTTTTTTCAAAAAATGTAAATCAGTCACCATATTGTCGAGCAAATATGGTATTTAATATCAAACACTGTTGATTGAAAAAATGATAACAATTGAAGTTAACTTTTCTAATACAATAGTTACACTGTTGATTGAAAAAAATAATAACAATTGAGGTTAACTTTTCTAATAGTCACACTGTTGATTGAAAAAATGATAACAATTGAGGTTAATTTTCCTAATAGTCACACTGTTTGAAAAAAATAATAACAATTGAGCTTAACTTTTCTAATAGTCACACTGTTGATTGAAAAATAATAACAATTGAGGTTAATTTTTCTAATAATCACACTGATGAATGAAAAAATGATAACAATTGAGGTTAATTTTTCTAATAGTCACCCTGTTGATTGAAAAAATAATAACAATTGAGGTTAACTTTTCTAATAGTCACACTGTTGATTGAAAAAATAATAACAATTGAGGTTAACTTTTCTAATAGTCACACTGTTGATTGAAAAAAATAATAACAATTGAGGTTGATTTTTCTAATAGTCACACTGTTGATTGATAAAAATAATAACAATTGAGGTTAATTTTTCTGTCCCATTGTTGATTGAAAATAGATCTAATCTCAACTGCTTTATAATGTAACCTGATTTTCAATGGCTTAGTTTGATTTCCATAAGATGTGGTCCTCCGTCCCATCCGTATTGTTGGAAACTCAGCATTTCTCTTTAGGCTATGTGTAATGGATGCAGGCTAAATCTTACCCCAGACTCTGGTAGTTCATTCACCCAAGAGGGAAGCTGACTTTCTTTATTTATCCTGTTAGAGTCTATGGGTGATTTCCCGCTAATGTCCAATTGTTATATTCTTTTCTCAAGTGTTTTGTTAACAACATCTGTGTTATGTGATGGACGCTTATCCTATTTGTTTTCACCCAACTCTTTTATCAACAGGATGCATTAACTATAAGATAAGAAATATAACATTGTACATGTCAGTCATTAATATTTACATCATTGCTTTCAAGTCCTCCTGGAAACACTCCCAACCCCTGGAGATAAACAGTTTTAGTTTCTTGTTAACCTCAAATGTGTGTTATCTGACCACATTTACCCTTAGCTCCTACACTCTCAATTGAAAAGGGATGAAGATATCTTTCACCAAAATGGGTATATTAACCTTTCCCTTCCTGTGCTAAAAAAATCCGTGTGTTCCAGTGCTGTGTATTCAATACACATACAAAAATGAGCGATTTAAAATCGGAAAAATAAGAATATTCATAGCCAATCGCTTAAATTAATTAAATTTGAAGTCAAAAGTGATAAAAATTGAAATTTAATTGTTGAAAACATGAATAAAAAACATCGGCCAACATTCACAAAATGGGCGAAACGACCACCTCAAACGAAAGCCCACGAGCTACTGAAGCGAGCAAACTGAGATTCTATTACTTGCGTTCCCATATACTGAAGTAAAGTGAGACGTGAATAACGTTGCTTCCTCACTCATAACAGTTTTTTAGAATGAATATATATACTTTCGTCACAAGTTTGATTGTATTGGTGAATTTATTCCCATTTTTCTCAAAATATCTCTAATGTGGCCGATAAGTGCTAATTATTATTAATATTATTTTTTCATTCAATGCGTAAATGTATTACGGAGGAATACCTGAAATCTGAACCCAGTATTTATTATATTTATAGAGATATTAAAGTTTTTTAGAAGCAATGTGCACTAGTTACACATCACAGGGGAGGAAGGGTTAAGTTCCATAAGGCCCAAATCCCACAGGTACATTCGCACTAGGGAGAAATGAGGTCAATATGACATTTCGCCCCGTACATATATCTCCGTAATATACGCCATTATTCAAGTAATCTGAATATGTTTAAGAAAGGGCAAATTTTCCATCTTCAACATCAACTTCCGACATAACACCTGCAACTGAGGTATTATTCCATCTCTATATTATTTCCGAATCGGTATTGAATCTAATTATACTTCTCTTGACATCCGGTGTGAGGTGCTCCTAAAAGTGCATCATGCGAGAGTTTCTACGGGATGCTGATCGTTATCCCCATATTATACAAATCCTCAAATATAACGCGAATATTTATTATAAAAACAAGATGGTCTAAAAACATCGTGTTGCTATCGGTAAAGGAGTAATACAGAAATAAAACATTTTGTCTACTGATAAAATCCATTTAATAAAAACTGGAACATTTCAATACAAATTGCCTTTAAGTAACAATGAATTTAAAGTCATGTTTTGCTTATTTACAAAGATATGTCTAACATATATGAGTATATACGTATATACATACATACATACGTACGTACGTACGTACGTACGTACCTACATACATACATACATACATACATACATACATACATACATACATACATACATACATACATACATACATACATACATACATACATACATACATACATACATACATACATACATACATACATACATACATACATACATACATACATACATACATACATACATACATACATACATACATACATACATACATACATACATACATACATACATACATACATACATACATACATACATACATACATACATACATACATACATACATACATACATACATACATACATACATACATACATACATACATACATACATACATACATACATACATACATACATACATACATACATACATACATACATACATACATACATACATACATACATACATACATACATACATACATACATACATACATACATACATACATACATACATACATACATACATACATACATACATACATACATACATACATACATACATACATACATACATACATACATACATACATACATACATACATACATACATACATACATACATACATACATACATACATACATACATACATACATACATACATACATACATACATACATACATACATACATACATACATACATACATATATATATATATATATATATATATATATATATATATATATATATATATATATATATATATATATATATATATTATAAATCTATCAAGGATCATATAATGCTTTGGTGGTTTCTGACAGAATGTTATCGGGAATCGTGGCCCACCTGCTTGGTTGACTTCCTAATAAAACTTACACTGTGGAACACTGCCTTTGAAAGCAAAAAAAAAAGTAACCGCAAATGACAAAATGTCAAATAAACAACTTTTAATATTGCGATTGGTTTAATGGAGAAAAAAAACACCATTTTTAGATAAGAAGTAACTCGCTAAGGTAATCACGATGAGGTCAACGAGTTTGTTTTCCTAGGTGCTCTTATTTCGAGGAATGGAAGATATGAAGTGGAGATCCGAAGACGTATTGGAATGGTAAAGGCAGCTATGACAAGTTTGACAAAGATATAGACTAACCGGTCTATATTAAGAAGAACCAAAATCCGTCTAGTTACATCTCTAATATTCTTCATAGCACTATATGGAATGGAAACATACTTTGGGTATGTTGCTAGAAAGAATTACGAGATTTCGATGATCACGAGGACCATTGAGAGAAGGCTAACAGAAGAGAAGAGAAGGATGACCCATGATATGAGTTAACAAGATCCTCGTTTAAGCGCTGCATTTATTATAGCCTAGGATCGGAAGGTATGAAAAAAGGTTGTACGTTGAGTTTGAGACATAGCAGAGAACTACGACGGTCAGCATTGAGCACACGGTGAAAAAGACTATTTTTTAATAATCTCTAATATGAGCAAAGTTTAAAGACTGTCATAATAACTCGGCAGTCAGCGTGTTAATGCTACAGAATTCCCGCATTTTCAAATGCTAAAAACATTCAAGGCCTAAGACGAACCATTCGACTACTGCAAACTTTTCGAATTGACTGTTTTCGAAGGTGTCAGAGTATCTCTTCCTTCAATAATAGCGATCAATTCCTGCCTCGATTTTTTACTGTCACACGTGCAATTCACCAAAGCGGTGAGATGTTTCAACGAATACTCGTTATGTTCCTTGATAAACTCCTCTATAGACGGTTTCGTAAGGTAATAAGCTTTAACGTAAGTGTCCACATACTCTTGATACGGAACGGGCTTAATGCCAGATATCTTTGCCATTTTCGAAAGCAGTTGAGTATAATCCAGTTGCATTAAACCTCTTCCGCTATCGGAACACTTTGACACGTTCGAAAAACCTTCGACAAGTGTGTGAATAACAAATTTGGCAACAACCGACCATAACGACTTGTGTACTTCGTCAGAAATAGGTACACGCTGTCCGATCTGGTCTAAACGCATCGAAAACACTTGCAAATCTCGTACAATATGATCAACGTAATCGCTATGTTGAGACATGACATTTTTTACCTCCCAGTTCACTTGAGACATGGAAATAAGTACATTGCGTACGTTGAACGCCTTAGAAGCGACGCACATGTATACGGGCACACGTAAATCGGCTGCAGACGAGACAGTCTGTCCGTAGAATGTTTGTAATATAATACGTTGATGCGGAGAAACTAAACTCTCTAAATACGGCTGGAGAATCTCAAACTGTTTAGCGAGAAACAGTAGACTTTCGATAGCTACGACTCTCTCAGCGAGACCATGTAGACTTTGAGGATTTTCCAAATCTATCGATTGAGAAGACAAAGGCTTTTGAGTCTTGCTTTTTTCCTCTTCACCATCCAGGTTACTCATTTCTACAGCTTCCCCCGAACTAATATTGTTTCCGATACGTTTTAACATTGAATTTAACTTTTGCGTGTACAATGTATTCGATGATACTCTCAAATCTGATGCGAAAAATAGGTGAACTGAATATAAGTAATAGTCGAACATTTGGCTCATCAGCATTATAACTTCAAACGATATCGGCTTTAAAAATCGACACATTTGAAGGTATTGTCCACAATCTCGAAGAACCGACAAAGTGGTATTAGTAACGATAATAGGATCTGTTGGGTGTTTTTTGTTACTATGCGTCTTTTCTGAGTTTTGAAGAGGAGCACTTGAAGGATTCTCATCAACGTAGTCTCTTGTAAGTTCCTCGGGTTCGTCTTCGTCAGAAATTTCCGTATCCGATTCATTTTCAAGATCCAAATCGAGGATGTCTTCCGGTGTTACGTTTTCCCAGCGGAATATATGGAACGGGCTGTATTTATGTTGAGTAGTGAAGTATTTCCCGACGTACGAACTATCGTCTTGCGAGTGTACAGAAGAGCTAGCGTCCGAAGAGATGGTCCTAGCTGAAACAGAAGTATCTCTACTCTTTGACTTAATAATACTGATATTGCCGTCAGAACACGCTTTAATATGTCTCGTTATCTTTTCGAATTCTTGCAATTTCAGAACGTTAAAGCTGGACTTGACTGGACACATTTCCCAACCTTCATTTTCCAAGAATATCCTCAATACTTCCATTCGACCAGCATGATAATTCTTTAAATACGTTAGACTATGAGACTTAATAAACAATTGAAGACTTTCAGAAGTATCACCGCAAAATTCTTCCGCGACTTCGATCATTCTTTTTAATATACCCAACACTTGAACAAACTTCTCGAAAGGATAGTTCGGTAGACCCGATTGAACGAGGAACGTAGAAATCTTTGACTGGACATCTTGCCAAATTCTGTTAAGACCGTTCTTCAACTTTTGTCTGACGTATTCCTTGTTGACATTAGCTTCGAACTCGGAAGCGGGACCGTTGAGATGAGAATTATCCTGGAAGTATTCGTCCTGTTTCGAATGCCAATCGACGACACAATGATAACTCAGCATCACAGCCCAGAGACGCTCGCAAAGATCCAAAAGACAAATGACTACGCTGCCTTCTTTAATTCCGGCACATAAATCTTTTAATTTCAGTTCTTCGCCTTGCAGCCCTTGGTCTAACGGTTCTTTTTGATGTGGCTTAAGAGCTTCTAAAGCGCTGATATTAATAGCGGAAGTAAAATGCATATGTAGTTGGTCCATGGCCACTTGAGTTTTGTCCAAAAGGGAGTACGCCCTTTGGAGCTTCGTAAAAGTCTCACCTTCAAATTTGTAACAAACTCGAGCCAAAACCCCGTCCAACTGTTCTTCAGCCAATACAAGTGTGTCTTGTAGTCTCTGCATCAGAGATGAGACACATTTGAATTGCCTATGATCTGCGGCCGCTTTTTGTCCGGCCAGAACTAACCTGATCGCCGCATCGTACTCCCTGCTTCTGACAAGCGCCTGCACTTCCTCCTCGGCTTGTCTCAAGTGCCTTATCATATTCAGAGATCTTAATAAACCTTGGACTAATTGTCTTTTTCTAAAGTTTGCTAAGATTCCGAACGTGCTGGTCGTTAAGTTTGTCTTTGCCGCTTTCAGCTCCTGTCTCCCTAATCTACATGTCTTTATTGTGTCTTCTAACTGTTTCTGAATAATAGTGATCTCCTTGAATTCTTTATCGCACATATCTCTCTTTTGACTTATAAGATGGAGTGCCTTATTTGAAACAACCTGCTGTTGTCTTTTGAGTCTTATGAACATTTCTTCAATAGCGTTGCAATCATTCGGTGCTCTCTCGAGGACGTACCTCCCGGGATCGACGTCTCCATCACATTTAAAATAGATCTGTTCTATTTCCTTGAAGACTTCCATGTCTGCCGGACTGTCTTCTCGCACCATTGTACGGCTGTTCATTGTTTCTTCGCCCTCCCTCATCCTGATGTCCAAGTTATTCTGAAAGAAATTTAAATTTACAGTAATTTTGTTTAAATGAAATCTCTTTTTAGAAATCGAGAATTGAGCCTGGAATAAAGAACGTTTTTTTTTTTATAAATTTTGACCCCCTTGTATTTCTTATTTGCACTTAGAAAATTATGCCCTTTAAACTGAAACATTTCAGTATAATTATTTTTACATTATAAATAGGTTTGCAATAATTATTTGCAATCACAAGGAGCCGAGGTGCACTCTGATGCAAGGAAATAATTTAAATGTCTTCCTTACCACGGAGGAAGACCAACAACGATGTTGCCAAGTCGAAAGCTGGACCTCTAGGCAGGCTTTAAAATCATGCGAGGGGTCATCCCAGGTAAGGAGTGAAGGCGGGCGTTACTTATACTGATCCAAAATTATCAATCTAATATTTTTGCAACCATTTAACTTCCTTTATTTACTTTTGTCTGGTTGGTTGGAAGAGATTGCCATCTGGCAATAAGTCCGCCAGATTATTTTATTTTATTCTTCCTAGTGTCATGTCAGGTCCCCCGAACGTTGAATATCACCTGAGAGTAGGCATCTATGTCCCCGGCAGCCCAAAAAAGATCTCCAACGCCCCTTATGCCAGTCTAATCACGTATATTGCGGAGCCAGGAGATTTGCCTCCTGCCAACACCTCTTCGGCCTTCTATTTTGCCTTGGATGATCAGGTGCAGTCATTTGTACTTCGCTATTCAATGAACTGTTAAATAAAATTTTGCAGAACATGTAGGATGTATTTTATTTTAATATTTCAAAACAAGGCGTTACTTCCGTCGTACTATATAAAGGAATTTTTTTTTTTTCCTGATATTTTTTTGGCGGAGATGATCCATGTTATTTTTTCCCCTAAAATCCTGGATGATCGAGAGTCTACTGTATTTAAAATAAAATAAACATTAACATATGTAAGAAATTAAATAATTGTCCTAAGTGTCAACAATACGAATAATTAGAGAAAACACCAGTCATGTGTAACTGTAAATTGATACGATTTTATTACGTCTTATAATGAAACTTGGTTATATATACCTTAATGTCGCTCGCCAACATCGTGGGAATATAATATTATAACTATTTTCTTAAAAAATATGTTAATATAATGATTTTTGCATTTGCCGAATGCAAAAACGTCATCATTGATAAATACAGCACGGATCAAAATATGCTTTTATCAATGATTCCACCATATTTACATTTTTGACAGTTCAACGAAGGTCGACAACATTCAATGGCAATACTAAAATTTCGTCATGAAAAAAATATTACCCTGAATATTTTTTAAAAATTTAGTGATACAAGTTGATGCACTAAAAAGCTTTAAGAATGTAATTAAATTGTATAGATATCCCTTAATAAACCGTCAACAATGTTTTCTTTAAATGAATTTGAAAGCACGTATGACCAGCCCGTGGCATATCAAGATGTTTTAATAGATGACCCGCAACCTGTTTTTTATGCATCATAAAAAAAATAACAATACACATACGACATAGCTTCATTAATTGTTTGATAAAACTTTATAAAATACATATTCTTTTTATCATTATTTATTACGACGAGCCCTCTTACTCTGAGGGTTATGGCGTTCTACAACTCAATCTCTGAATTGTTGTATTTTTATTTCATCAACCAAAGAATTTTATTTGAAACATATAACCATTCTAAATAATTAACAGTTTTATTTCAAATGTATGCAGTTAATTCAGTAAATAATAATTATTACATTTGCAATATATGGTGATAGCATAAGTAATAAGTATAGCGTTGGACTTTTGAAGACGTTACTTTCTTTTCAGATATTCAAGTTTAAAAAAATACGTGCGGCTTAGCCCATTAGCCTTAACCCAATGCTGATTTTAACATATAGCTAAAAAAAGTTGAATAATCCTGCTCTAAAGAAACTAATTATTAATTCTAATACGTTGAACGAATCATGCAAGTCCGCCAAAACCTGGAAAAATGTGTTAACTGCTACAGAATAATATATGAAAAAAAAATTGAAATTATATGATTTAAATTTTGTTGTTTTTTTCAAAAATATACTGTGTTATAACAAAAACTTCTTATAAACAAAATGCCCCAAAACAACGTGAACAAATTTTGAATGACGCTATTATTAAAGCTTTCAAGATCCTTGTTTTCACGTTAGGTGGTTGACTTTTACTTTTTTAGTGGCACTGTCTGTCTTCTCACTAAATGTTATTTTAAAAGCATGAATAAGTTATTTAGTACGATGGGCAAGAATTTTTCAATTATTGTGGATAGGATGTTTTTCCTATCGAGAGGGCTCATCGTTATTTTACAGAAAGAAATATAAATTCTCCATAATAGGAGAAAAGTACCAGCGTGGCAATAAGAATTATATTTCTATGCCATAAATAGTTAATTGGTACTAATATATTTTTAATAGCAACACTTTTTTGACATTTACTTATCGTCCGATAAAGACACATAATAAAAAGTTTAAAATCAATTGAATTGAATAGAAAATAAGCCTTAAGGTTGTGTAATTCAATTTTACTCCATAGCATATTATTATAACTATTATATATACGCGAATCGCGTATAGGTGATAAATTTTTGTAAACAAAAATGGAGTCATCGTATATCTGCAACAGAAAAATGGTTCCTTTATAAAGTAAACTTTTGCCTTGTGAACAAATTCTAATACAATATTAAAAGTTATATATATACAATCAAACTAAATTATCTTTTAATTTAAAGAAACTAATAATAAATCGAAAATGTCTTACGGACCAGTGTATAACCCGGTAAGTAAAGTTTTAAAACTTATTTATTGCCCAATTTAAGATTTCCGAATCCGAAACGCAAAACAACATTTAGGAATTACGCAATTGTTTGTTGTTTGATTAGTTTTGTTTAAAATTTGAGGCTCGACGCGTTTATGCCCAAAAATCGGCCAAGGTCGGTTTGTTTTACAGCAATGCGATTTATTCCTTATAAGAAGTAATGTACAATGTAAATACGTATTAAATTTTATTTGTAATACTTTGGAACTATTTCTTTTATACTTTGCGCGTATCATTTCGATTAGACGGTTTTTTTTAGCAGAATGATGTCACACAGTATCAAATTAATCACATGACTCAATGATAAAAGATAATGGCATATTTGTTGAAGATAATTTTATAAAAGATAATACGCATACATATATACTATCACGTCATGTCCCTTTTGGGGTAATAATAATAATAATAAAAGGACATTTTAAATAGCGCCCTTTAGATAGCAGAGTCCTTAAACCTCTAGGGAGTATCATTTTGACCCCAAGACTTCAGTCAGATTTAATGACAATTCTTCAGTTAAACCAGGGGTCTCCAAACTGTTTAGCCTAAGGGCCACACTGACTCCTCCACTAAGTTTCAAGGGCCAAGACCTAGCTAGCTCATCATACCAACACACTAGTTTTAAATCACGTGCAAATTTTCGTATTGGGACTAGCTGACGAGTGAGATCTATGGCGCAGGGTGCGGGGGTGGACTCCGCTCCGTAATGTTGAATTTCATTATGTGAATTACCTATGTATATCACTTACTGTAAGTTTTTAGGATAAATCTCATATCATTAATTACAGTTAAAATGTTCAATTTCATTATGTATGTCAGTTATTAAGCTTCTCAATTGGTCGTTAAATAAAAAACATCTGATTATTATTTTGTATGATTTACGTACATTGTAAATTTTATAATGTAATTAAAATAAACTATGACGGGCCAGATACCGGGCATATCCGGCTCGCTACCGCGGGCCGGATTAGTGGTGTTCGCGAGCCAGTGTTGGCCCGCGAGCCGTATTTTGAAGACCCCTGAGTTAAACGAAAATTTGTGTCAAATCTTTTATCTTCTATAACGATTAACTATAGTTGCCAACTTTACATCAATGAAAACCTGATGATTACCAAATTTATGTCAATGCTAACTATCAGATTACATCGTTATATGATATGTCAACATCCAAAGCAGTCCCGTTCAAAAGAGTTAAGGCACTTCCAACAGGCATAGCGGCTGGAAGACCAGTTCTTGCGTATGTTATTGAGAACAGTTCTTGCCAGCGCAGTCTAATGCAGGGATGGGCAAATCTTTTGGTTCTCGGGCCACATTGGCCGCGGTTTTTTGGCCGGGGGCCACAATAAAAACGCGCAAGCGGTAAATCCTGCTACAACCCCACCCCCCCCCACACACACATTTTGCAAGTAAAAAATTGTATCAATGCAAAATGAAATAAATTCACATGACCAGGGTCAAACTTAGAAATTGGTGCCCCACTATTATTTATACATTTTTCTTGAGATTTCGGTTTATTAACAAAGCAGCAAATTTTTTTAAATCATGTTTTTGATTCCGCGGGCCGGAGCCGGTCTGTGGACCGCCATTTGCCCAGGCCTGGTCTAGTGTAATTGTTAGGAACATTTAACGCTAATCTTTGTAGTAATGCCGGCTCACAGCTCACAACTCCTCGAACGAGTCTGACAACGTATACCAGGAGACGCAGATCTCTCCTTACGCTCAAGGGGGTATACCCGACCATGCCCAGCAGAAACTGAGTAGGATAAAGCCACGGATGGACATCAAACGCACTCATTTAGATATATCGTATATATTTTTTTGTACCTTCGCCATGAATATACTCGTATGGAGTATAATTGGAGTAGGAGTAGGAGCCAGAGACAAACATTTAAAATTTCTGGAGTCTGAGTTGGGGTTAGATTTTTTTTTGTCTACTCCTCAACCCTGGATAATGTAGAACTAACTATTGGAGTCAATTTCGATATGCACTACGGGACATTTTACTTGAATTTAAAATCTTTGGAACAGAAATGTTTATTATAACGTACACTAAGAGAAAAGAAATATGATTCTCGAAAAAGTAATTCATTTTTTTATTCTCATTAACTGAAAATTTGTTTTGTGTTATACACGGGGAAACACGGCCAACTTACAAGTGTTAGTCAATTGGTATAATTGGACGCTCATTAAAAATTTGGGAACACTTGTTTTTTGAGATTACTAAAAACATTTTTACTATGTTGTGGAGGTTTAAAGACATTGTAATTTATTTTTATTCCACTTTTTTGTGACGGTATAACCCTACCGATTTCAAGGCTTTCACCTCATCTTCAGGGAAGCGCAAACAAGACATTTGTATTACAGAGGGCCACGGTTAATCTAACTCACGAATAATTGAACGTCGGATAATCAGCGCTCTACTGTATCTTACTTGTCTTCTGTTAATCATGAAGGGTTTCCACAATTCTTTCAATCATTCTACAGAAGTTAGTTTGTTCATCCGTAATTTTATAATTTTTTTCTTTTGTTTTTAGCCTATGCCGTACCTCGGAATGATTCCCGGAGGACTTGTTCCAGGACGGATGGTTCGAGTCAATGGAGATATCCCACACCACTCTCAAAGGTTGTTATTTATCAATTTGTTATAGGAGACGGTCTTTTCTTTCTTGTTATTTAGGGTGCTCTTTGGCATTTTATCATTGTAGCACAATTTTGCTGTAGAAAGTACAACCTACGGCAGGCGTGGCCAAACTACAACCTAACCTAAGGCAGGTATGGCCAACCTAGCCTAACCTAACCTAAGGCAGGTATGGCCAAACTACAACCCAACCTAACCTAAGGCAGGTATGGCCAAACTACAACCCAACCTAACCTAACTTAAGGCAGGCATGGCCAAACTACAATCTTACCTAACCTAAGGCAGGTATGGCCAAACTACAACCTAACTTAACCTACGGCAGGCATGGCCAAACTACAACCTAAGCTAACCTAACCTAAGGCAGGTATGGCCAACCTAACCTAACCTAAGGCAGGTATGACCAAACTACAACCCAACCTAACCTAAGGCAGATATGGCCAAACTACAACCTAACCTAACCTAACTTAAGGCAGGCATGGCCAAACTACAATCTTACCTAACCTAAGGCAGGTATGGCCAAACTACAACCTTACTTAACCTACGGCAGGCATGGCCAAACTACAACCTAACCTAACCTTACCTAAGGCAGGTATGGCCAACCTAACCTAACCTAACCTAAGGCAGGTATGGCCAAACTACAACCCAACCTAACCTAAGGCAGATATGGCCAAACTACAACCTAACCTAACCTAACTTAAGGCAGGCATGGCCAAACTACAATCTAACCTAACCTAAGGCAGGTATGACCAAACTACAACCTAACCTAACCTACGGCAGGCATGGCCAAACTACAACCTAACCTAACCGATCCTACGGCAGGTATGGCCAAACTACAGCCCATGAAACCCTTTTTTGTAGCCAGCGTAGGTGAAAAAAATATCTAATAATTTTAAAAATCTTCACAAACACAAAAAATCCTATATTAATTTGAACGAATTAGATTAGATTAATTTGAAAAAACATACATACTGTCACGTCATTTCCCTTTCGGCCAGTATGCAGAGAGGACAGATCATCAGTCTTTCCTATCTCGACACATTTCAGTTCTACATCCATACATAAATGTTTGTCTAAGATTTATTTTCAACCTACGAAAGTACGATCATATAACTTCATACCAGAAGGCATTGAACTGGTTGAATTTTAGAAATAGACGCAAATTCACATGCTGTCTCTATTGTATAATATCCTTAACTGTCCCGCTGCCCCCTCTTATTTCGCGGAAAAAAAACCGATTTTAGTTTGAGCGTAGCGCTAATCCAATCATGGATTAGCGCTACGCTCAAACAGAGATTGTTTATTGGCCTTTCCAGTTCACCGCTCCGGCTTGTTTGTAGTCAACTTTGCTATAAGTGGATGTGCGCTGGATACCGCTGACCTTCACCAGAATCTCAACTATAACTTGAGCGCAGGGGTCTGTCCTGTTTCTCAACTGTAATGTGAGCGCATGCGTCTGTCCTGTTTCTCAACCGTAACATGAGCGTATGTGTGTGTCCATGAAGATGGCATTTTTGTCTTGATAATTTTATATATAAATACGCTTAAGACAAGAATTCCTCTCTGTTTCATATCAATAATTTCAAAAGCTCCCATAAAAGATAAGAAGCTGCATCATGATATGTTACATCTCGATAAAATGTTACATCATGATAATATATTACAGCACGATAAGATGTTACGTAATGAGAATATTTTACAAGATGAGAAGTTATATCACGATAAGATGTTACCTCTCGATAAAATGTTAAATCATGATAATATGTTACATCACGATAAGACGTTACATCACAATAATTTGTGTTAAATCATGCTTGTTTTACAATTATATGCTGTTTATCATAAATTTTAAGTGTTATTAAGCAATGCAAAAAGCTAAGTATGAATATTTCTGTCTAACGAACAGCGCTATTATCTAAAAGAATTATCTAAAAGAAACAAAAAATTTGATCTTTCAGATTTGCTGTGAATCTCCAATGCGGTCCAGGCGTGAATCCCCGCGACGATATCGCCTTGCATCTGAACTTCCGCTTCCCGGAGCGCTGCATCGTGAGGAACCACCTGCAAGTGGGAAGCTGGGGGATGGAGGACACGCACGGGGGCATGCCCGTCAATCCTGGACAGCCATTCCAGCTGCTTATATTGGCCGAGGCTAATATGTACAAGGTAATCATCTGGAGTCATACCGGGACCGTCGTCACTCTTATCTTACGCAACAATTGTGAAATGGATCTTGAGATTGACTGATCAAGTTTCTTAATCTCTCTTACATCAGCAATTGTACGATAGAGGAACGAATGATGGAATAAAATGACGATATGTAACGGATATTATGACGAGAATAAATAATAAATAATAAGGGATGAATGTGAACTTACGATTGATGTGTTGAGTAAGAGGAAGAAGAACACGGTGAGATGGTTTGAGCATGTGAAACAATTGAATAAAGAAACACAAATTAAATATATTGTGCAAATGTGAGTGAAAGGTGTGTGAGAGAAAGATGTAAGAAAGTATTGGTGGATCAAGTTATTTTGATAGAAGGAAATGTAAAAAGTCGGAGAAATCGTAAAAGTTGTATGTGTCTCCATGAACGTATGCCATGTATATGATATAGCTATTAACAGCATGATATAGCTATTAACAGCATTCATGCTGCCTGGCTATAATGATAATACTGCCCAATAGTGTAGTGAGTGCTGTGACACTGAACCAGTGTACGAGACGTCTAGACAAGTTCCTGCATAGAAACCCTGGAGTGCTGTTCTGTTTCCTTTGCTTTTCCCTCGCTGTCTCTCCATGAACATATGCCATGTATACTTGATATAGCTATTAACAGCATTCATGCTGCCTGGCTATAATGATAATACTGCCCAATAGTGTAGTGAGTGCTGTGACATGGAACCAGTGTATGAGACGTCTGGACAAGTTCCTACACACAAACCCAGGAGTGCTGTTCTGTTTCCTTTGCTTTTCCCTCGCTGTGTCTCCATGAACATATGACAGGTAAACTTGATATAGATATTAACAGCATTCATGGTGCCTGGCTATAATGATAATACTGCCCAGTAGTGTAGTGAGAGCTGTAACATTAAACCAGTGTACGAGACGTCTGGATAAGTTCCTACACACAAACCCAGGAATGATGTTTTGTTTCCTTTGCTTTTCCCTCGCTTTGTCTCCATGAACATATGACAGGTAAACTTGATATATTGGGTGTACAAATTAGTTCGGTCCGTTTTTTTGTGTTCAAAAATGCATTTATTTCTAAACAAAATGAATGAACAGATCAATTAAAGTATTGTCCATCGCTGGCTACTACTTTTTCCCATCTCTCAGGGAATTTTCGAATTCCATATCGAAAAAAATGACTCGTCTTTTGAGGCGATCCAAGTTTGGAGCCAATTTTCGGTTTCTACGAAAGAAGTGAACCGGTGACCTGCCAAATCGTGCTGCATCCTCCGGAACAACCAGTAATCAGAAGGAGCAATGTCCGGGGAATACGGCGGGTGCGGTAAAACATTCCATTTGAGCGTTTCCAAATATTTTTTTACGACTTTTGCGACATGAGGCCGAGCGTTGTCATGAAGAAGAATAACTTTATCATGTCTTTGCTCGTATTCCGGCCGTTTTTCTCGCAATGCACGGCTCAAACGAATTAATTGTAGCCGATGCCGATCGCCCGTAATGGAATCGCCAGGTTTCAGCACCTCATAGTAAACAACACCCCTCTGGTCCCATCAGATACAGAGCGTGATCTTCGAACCATGTATGTTTGATTTTGGTGTTGATGTTGAGGTCGATGGCAACGATTGACCGGGCTTAGCGTAGTATTTTTTCTTCTTGGGGTTGTCGTAAAATATCCACTTCTCATCTCCAGTTACGATCCGATGCAAAAAACTTTTTCTTTGTTGCCTTTGAATCAGCTGCTCGCAAGTGAAAAATCGCCTTTCAACATCTCTCGGTTTCAGTTCATAAGGCACCCAATTTCCTTGTTTTTGAATCATTCCCATGGCTCTCAATCGTACGGAAACGGCTTGTTGAGTCACTCCCAATGATTCTGCAAGCTCCTCTTGCGTTTGACTCTGATCTTCTTCGAGTAATGCCTCTAATTCTTTGTCCCCGAATTTTTTTGGCTGTCCAGAGCGAGGCTGGTCTTCAACGCTGAAATCTCCATCCTTGAAACGTCGAAACCATTCCCTACATGATTTATCAGTTGGAGCAGCGTCACCATAAACTTCGACAAGCATTCGATGGGCTTCAGCTGCACTTTTCTTCCAATTAAAGCAGAAAATTAAAACCTCCCGCAAATGCTGCTTGGTTAACACAAAATTCGACATTTTCAACACTGTATAAAACAAGGTTTTTGCATGAAACTCAAAGCGATATAAACTGAATATTATTGGCAGATGTCTAACCTTTCTGAAAACGCCAAAATCGGCTGTCACTATGAACCATTCATAACAGCCAGAGCCATCTTTTGGAAACGGACCGAACTAATTTGTACTCCCAATAGATATTAACAGCATTCATGCTGCCTGTGCCCAATAGTGTAGTGAGTGCTGTGACATTGAACCAGTGTACGAGACATCTGGATAAGTTCCTACACACAAACCCAGGAGTGCTGTTCTGTTTCCTTTGCTTTTCCCTCGCTGTCTCTCCATGAACATATGACAGGTAAACTTGATATAGATATTAACAGCATTCATGCTACTTGGCTATAATGATATTACAGCCCAATGGTGTAGTGATGCTGTGACATTAAACCTATGTTTTAAAATACCTATTTTTCAGATCGCCGTGAACGGGTCACATTTTGGCGAGTTCAGCCATAGAATTCCCCTGTCTCGGGTGTCCCACCTGACCATAGATGGTGATATCACCGTGTCTATGATCAATTTCGAAGGTGCAGATCCGGGTTTTCAGGTATATATTCTTATTATTATCTTCGAGTCTATTTTCAAAAACCTCACTTGAAATTGTTACAATATCTTTGTGATGATAAAAAATAGTTATTAAACCTTATTACCCAAACTGGCTGATGTATGAGGGCGGTCCGATAAGTACTTAGCCTCACCGCCCGATGGCACCACTATCGCAAGAGCAATTTTTTATCGCGTAGTACATTCTCGTTGACAGCTACTGTCAAAATTTCAGCCGAATCGGACGTGTAGTTTTGTTTTGACCGCGTGTGGAAGCGAGCGTGTCCGCGGATTTGAGAAAAATGGAAAAAGAGCAATATCGGTCGGTGATTCGATTCTTGTTTTTGAAAGGGAAATCGCGCAGCGAAATCAAAGAGCGCTTGGATGCTGTGTACGGTGACTCTTCTCCTTCGATGGCGACCGTCAAAAATTGGTTTAACGAGTTTCAACGTGGTCGCACGTCAGTTTTTGATGAGCCACGCCCAGGTGCCCCGAAAACGGCTACCACGGAGGATAATCGTATTGGCAGACCGCCGATTGAAGGTGCGCGAGATAGCTGAGACAGTAGGCATCTCAAAAGACCGCGTGGGTCATATCCTGCATGAAGTATTGGGCATGTGAAAGCTGTCGGCATGATGGGTGCCACGTTTGCTCACTCCGGACAACAAGCGCAACCGTGAGACCACTTCAGAGCAGTGTTTGACGATGTTTAAGCGCAATCCGAAGGAGTTTCTGCGTCGTTTCGTGACCGTCGACGAAACATGGATACACTGGTACACAGCCGAGACCAAGGAACAGTCGAAACAGTGGACTTCACCCGGCGAATGTGCTCCGAAGAAGGCGAAGACTGTCCTATTGGCCGGAAAGGTGATGGCCACCGTTTTCTGGGATTCAAAAGGTGTGATCTACATCGACTTCCTGGAGAAGGGCAAAACGGTCACAGGGCTCTACTATGCCGAATTATTGAGCCGATTCGACACCGAATTGCAGAAAAAACGGCCCCATTTGGCGAAGAAAAAAGTGCTCTTCCATCATGACAACGCACCGGCTCACACCTCTGCCGTCGCCACGGCCAAATTGGTAGAATTAGGCTACGAACTGCTGCCCCATCCACCGTATTCTCTGGATTTGGCCCCGTGCGACTTCTTTTTGTTTCCAAATTTGAAAAAGTCACTCGCCGGGCAGAAATTTGAGTCGAATGAGAAGGTTATCGCCGCCACGGAGGCCTACTTTGCAGACCTCCAGAAAACGTATTTTTCAGACGGGTTAAAGAAGTTGGAGCATCGCTGGGTCAAGTATATCTAACTCAAAGGAGATTATGTTGAGAAATAAATCGCCACTTTTCCAAAATTATTGTTATTCTTTTGTAGGCTAAGTACTTATCGGACCACCCTCATATAACATCTAACAATAGATGATACCTACATAGTATAACATCTAACAATAGATGATACCTACATAGTACGTCTAACAATAGATGATGCATCATTTTTACTTTGCCGAATACCCGTTGTTGCACGTTTCCCGCACTCCATCGCTACTTTGTAAAAACCGCATTTTGTCGGCTCCCGCTCTCTTGTGATAGTATGCGAAACACATGTTTATTTGTTTCCCGCAAACAACGTGTTATTAAGTTATGACACATTTACCAAATCGAAAAACATTGTTACGCCGATTTCTGATGGCTCGAAACTGGAGTTTTCTTATGCGGGGAATAATAATTAATTTGCGATCATGTCATGTTACATTTACCAAATCGAAAAACTTTGTTATGCTGATTTCTGATGGGTCGAAACTGGAGTTTTCTTTTGCGGGGAATAATAATTAATTTGCGGCCATGTCGTGTTACATTTACCAAATCGAAAAACATTGTTACGCCGATTTCTGATGGCTCGAAACTGGAGTTTTCTTTTGCGGGGAATAATAATTAATTTGCGGCCATGTCATGTTACATTTACCAAATCGAAAAACTTTGTTACGCTGATTTCTGATGGGTCGAAACTGGAGTTTTCTTTTGCGGGGAATAATAATTAATTTGCGGCCATGTCGTGTTACATTTACCAAATCGAAAAACATTGTTACGCCGATTTCTGATGGCTCGAAACTGGAGTTTTCTTTTGCGGGGAATAATAATTAATTTGCGGCCATGTCATGTTACATTTACCAAATCGAAAAAAAAATTTATTGACATTGTTACGCCCATTTTTGATGGCTCGAAACTGGAGTTTTGTTTTGCGGGGAATAATAACTAATTCGAGGCCATGTCATCAAAATTTTGCGAACGCGTAGTCGCTAGTTCGAAAAAGGAAATGTGATCAGCTTTACATCTAATAAATCTGGATGCTGCGATTGTTAACTGTCAACCGAAAATGCACTCTGAAGGATGTTTCAACACAGTGTTTGGGAGGTTAAATCATAATCCGAAAGACTTTTTGCGTCGATTCATGACCGAATGATACTTGAATAGATTCATCACTATAATACAAAGTAAAACCAGGAGTCAAAACAATAGACAATAACTTGTTAAAGTACGCAGAAGAAGGGGATGACTGGCAAGGTGATGGCCACTTCATTTTGGGATTCCTGAGGAGTCATCATGATTGAGTACTTGGAAAAGGGCAAAACAATAACGGGAGCCTATGCGGCATTATTAGACCGTTTGAAAGACGAATTGAAGGAAAAACGGCCAAGGATCAGGACGATGTGCCGTCCTAAAAAATCGACTGTCGCAATGTTATTATTGGGCTTTGAATTAGTTCCTCATCTACCATACTCTCCGGACTGGACTCCGTGCGACTTCTTTCTGTTCTCGTTATAAAAAAAAATGACTCAGTGGGAAGAACTATTCCTCGAATCAGAATGTCATCGCTGCGGTAAATTACTATTTTAAAGATTTCGACTAAACCTATTTTTCTGACGGGATGAAAAAATTAGTTTTTATCCAAAAAATGTTTTTGTTACCAAACTTTTCCAACTATCCTTGTATAGACACATGTTATTCGGAAATAAATAAATCTATCCTTTTTGTTTTTCAGCAAACCCCGCAGCCATCGATGGGGTACGGAATGGGAGCCCCTACGACCCCCATGGGAGGACCTATGGGCATGACATCCATGGGGACACCGCCGGCTTACGGGGCTCCTCCGCAGGCCCAGCCGAATCCAAGTATGCACTCATCAATATAAAAAACACATTCATCTGGAATCATTTCCTTTGGTGTTTTTTCATACATTGTCGCTCTTTTTGTATTCTTCTCAGCATTTATTCGGTTCCTTTCCATCTTTATCCACATCCACGTTTCAAAATACTATTGTGGACCGTCATCTTTGCTGATTTTGATACTGTCCAGTTCGAGTATTATTATATTTTAGTGTCCTATTGCCTTTAATTCCTACACACCGTTCTATATCTATATCTCTCGCAACTCTTCCATCATCTGAGAAAATACTACCCAAAGAGCAGAATTCTTGTTTCGGTAGTATTTTCTACACTCCGTTCGATATCTATATCTCTCGTAACTCTTCTATCATCTGAGAAATTACTACCTGTATCGGACGTGTGCGTCACCTAAACTATATGATTTTATTTGTGAGGTGCATGGCCACGCGGTAATGCACTGGAGTTCCGTCTGGAAGGTCGTCGGTTCGAACCTCGTGCTGTACTACTCCCCTCGAACGATACAGGCACTTTTTCCGCCTAGTGTTCGAGGGTCGGTCATATCTATTCTTTAAAAAAAAAAAAAAAAAAGAAAAAAAGAAATTGCTGTGTAAATATTGTAGAGAAAAAATTATAATCATTGTACTTATAAAATGTTCCTTATGCGTGGCCTTCACAATAGTCACTATAAATAATTGGACGGCCCATGCAAGCGGGCAGCGCGCAGTATACATGGTATCTAGCAAGTATCTAGTAAGCGGGCGAATAAAAGGAGTTACGGTGAGCGATGGGCTGCGCATAAGAAACGAAAAATGACAAAAATATATTCTCAGTTTCTGGAACGTCTACTGTGTTTTATTTATGATAAACTTCTACCTGCTAAAGAGGAATCTCTTGAACCTTTTATTCTTCATCGAAAATGCAAGAAGTAAACTGGAATCTCCGAGTATAGAGCGACAGTCATCCACCTATTTCACAGTCTTTGTACCTGTGCTATACACTACCCAAACAGGAGAATTCCTGTTTGGGTAGTATTTTCTACACGTTTCGTAACTCTTCTATCATCTGAGAATATACTACCCAAACAGGGGAATTCCACCCTTGTGTCAAAAATCTGTATTTCAATTTTGATGTTTGCCTTTTAAATTGACAGTGTATGCGGCGATGAGCTACGCCGGAGCTCCCCAACCGCCCATGGGATATCAGCAGCAACCGGGGGTAAGTCCTGACGTTAAATTATTTAAGGGCGGAATTATTCGACAACATTAGACGTTAATGGTGCGGAGTTAGTCAAGGGAGCCTTGATGACTTTGATAATAAATAACCCTACTTTTTGAAGATTGTATTCTTGTACAGTTAAATTTATTTTTAGGGGACTATTAAGATTTTCTACGCAGAGTAATAAAGTGTGGGTGATAACAGTAAAAGACAATTTATTTGTAAGTTATATTTATTGTTTGTTACAATAAAATGAAAACAGAGAAAGAAACATGTAAAATAATTAAATATTAAATACAGTGTGTCGGGGATGGGCGACAGGTGGATCCTAAATAACCTTCCATTCATATTTGCACTATATATTTGTTTTGTTGGTCTTTTTTCATTCGTTCGTTCTATGTACATTCCCAAACCATTTCAGAGTACTCTATTTCATCTTATCCAACACCTTAACGTAACTCACGTGAAAAATATTAAAAAGCAATGTTAACCGCTTAATGCTAGGGGGTTTTTACAAAGAGAGTTTCAAAAAACGTCAATTTTTTTTGTGTTTTATTTTAAGTTTATACACTTTTCAATTGAAACATAACAATTTAAACATATTTTAATTTAAAAAAATGAAAAATTCTATTTGGTACAGTAGATTTGGGTGCATTGTGTTAAGTTAAACGTAGACCTACGTAAATACCAACACAATATCGTAAATACGAAATAAGCAACACAAAACACGTCCACTCACGACTGCAGGAAAATTTACAATAAATAAAACGCGAACGACTGGCGAGCGTTACATGTGTTAGCTAAAATTAGAACAGTGCAAGTCGAGACAAGCGAGCGTGACTCGGGATAGCGGAAATCGGAACGCATTTGGCACGCAAGAGGGTCTTGTTCAAGGGCATTAAGTGGTTAAGATGTGATTATGTACTCGTATGCACTGACTATATACTATAAAGCAGGGATGGCCAATAGGTTGATCGTTTTCATAATTTACTAAATGTTGTTTACTAAATCTATGAAGCGATGTTGCTAAATCTCATTACACGCTCGCACCTGTCAACGCATTCAATTAATTATCATGTTTTAATGTAAAATATAGATATGTCTTCTCTAAATAAATGTATGTATGTTATCATGTATGTATAAGTGTTCTTTTCCTTAATAAATTCCGTACATACTAATTAATAAACTTTTAGTTATTAGTTATCTTTTTTGAACATGTGTGTTGTGTGTTAATGTACTACCTTGATCAAAAAGTTTTAGTACCGGCCACCGTGTGGCGCTGTCAGTCACCCGATTAGAATTCTTTTTTTTTGTTAGGTTACCACATCTATCATTGACACTTCCGTCTAAATTTCAGTGTCATAGCTTGACATTTGTAAAAGTTACGCTGTACTGAGTACATCTACCATTGTGCGTGTTTTCGATTTTTTACCAGTTTGAAAATGGCATCAACTGTGCATCAACGAGTTTGCATTAAATTTTGTGTGAAAATCGGATTTAACGGTCCGCAGATGTTGGAAATGGAAATGTTGGAGAAGTGTTTTTCGATGGCACGAACGCTTCAGAAGTGGTCGTGAGTCGGTCGAGGATGACGAACGCAGTGGCAGTCAAAAACCGATGAAAACATCGATAAAATCAAAGAAATATTGGCCAAAAACCGCAAATTGACCATCAGAGAGCTGGCAGAGGACTTGAACATCGCTTATGGATTCGCTCAAGACATTTTGGTTAGTGATTTGGGTCTTAGACGTGTCGCTGCAAAACTGGTGCCGAAAGACCTCAATTTCATGCAAAAAAAGAACCGCGTTGAAATCGCGAAAGACATGATTTCCATGAGTTTTTGACCAAAAACAACACGAATATTATCCAGCAGCCTTTGAATTCACCTGATCTGGCTCCCTGCGACTTTTTCCTGCTCAACCGACTTAAAAAACCGCTTCGCGGAATGCGTTACAGCACCCGAGAGGATGTCATGAAAAAATCGAAGACGGCTCTGATGGACATACCGAAAATTGAGTACCAGCGGTGTTTCGAGGATTGGATCAAGCGCTGGCGTAAGTGCGTTGCAGTCGATGGGGAGTACTTTGAAGGGGACCATATCGATTTTGATTAATAAACTTGTATTTTCGATTTTATCAATAAAGTCCTAAACTTTTTGATCAAGGTAGTATGTAGATATCCCTATATGAACCGTCAAAAATGTTGACTTTAAATGAAATTTACAAAATATTTTTTAATTCCATTTTTGGGGTTTTTTTATAATCAAAAATTGGAAAGAAGTATCGATTTATTTTTTCACGCTATATATCCCCAGTGAGACACAGGCAAAAGCCTAGTTTACTGGGGATACGACAAATGAAAGACAACAAACCCAGATCCATTCAAATGGTGTGTCCAAATTAAATCACCTGTTGTTTTATCACAAATAATGTATATTCCTTGTCATGTGTAAAATAAATAAATAAAATTCCACACTTATGGAACTTGAAAGCAGGCATGACTGACCAACCCGAGGCCCATCAAGATATTTGGGAAAAAATCTTGTGACTTTGATAGGTAGATCATGACTATTATTTTTACATATTATTTATAGTTAAGGCATTTTAACACTGGAGGTTTAGACATTTTCATTTGTTTTATCAAACACTGTTTATTTCACTTTCACATCATCAAACACTGTTTATTCCACTTCCAATTCCACAAAAAGTGCAATAAACAGTGTTTGCTAGGACAAATTACAATATTTTTTTAAGTATAAAGTCGATAATGACAGTAAACAAGTTGGCTATCCCTGCAATATGTGAATAATTCACAATATGTGATCTGTGGATTTGAACACGAAGATTTTTTTCAGCACTGCAGTGATTTTAATATGAATATTTTTTTTATTACAGGCTGCTCCGTACGGCGCAATGCCCGGCCAAGCGATGGGTTACGGAGCCCCGCAGGTAAACTCATTTTATCCGTGAGGACCGAGTGACACGAATGCACACTACACCACACACGCACACACCGTAGAGCCATGCCACTCAGTCCTTAAACCATAGAGAGCAAGTGCTCTAGCAAGCACTAATGTAGTGTCCTTTTTACGTCTCTGTGTTACTTCGGTCGGTTGCGTTAGAGTGTAGAGTAACGGGAATCCATAGATAATCATCGTGAGCATTGAAGAAAGTATTTGTCTAGTTTTTACCATTTTAATTTTAATGATTTTACCGGTAATTTAATATAATATTCAAATATTTGTTTATTGATAACAAAAATAGAAACAATACAAGAAAAAAATTATATTAATCAAGGTTTCGCATTCATTCATTCATCTCCATGTCTAAACCATCGATTGTGAATTATGCCACGTGTTTCTAGTAGAAAGCAACAGAGATATCAGAACCCTATCATCCGTATCAATCAGATCCTGCCCCGAGCATGTAGTCTCGATGTTCGAACAAACTAGCATGTGTTACCGAGTTCCGTATATCCCCATAATCACATTCAATGCTACTGTGGCGACCGTATGCGCGGTCACTGAACCCATAAGACGACCTTTGCACACCTTAACAATGTGAGACAAACAATGCTAAAGTCCACGCGTCGGTCATTCAACTCGCTACCAACCGAGAGCAAATTCCATGAGGAAAGGAGAAAACAACACATCTTTCGCGCTGTCTCTCAAAACAAAAGAATACCTACGCGCGACAATAAACATATTGTAAGCGCAAAGACGAGACAGCGATATATCTCGTCGGGGTCACCACTTTAGGAACGTGTGTTCCTTAAAGGAGAGATGATGAGGATGATTGTTGATAAATAAAACTTGTCTTTGCCCATTGCGATTTCGACAAGTTTTATTTATCAACAATCATCCTCATCATCTCTCCTTCAAGGAACACACGTTCCTAAAGTACTTTTACTAAAAAATCCCCATTTTTACCGTGCCACAAAAGTCTTGAGCTTATTTAATACGATTCATCTCTCAACCTCGATAAGACATCACCCCAATGTGAAGAGAAGAAACCCAATCGGGGACATTACAGATGTTTTTCAGTTTATTCTGTGATGTGTGATATAATACGAGTATGTGTGATACGCAAGTTTCGAAACGTTTACTGCTAACCTTATAGTAGCGTCGGAAGTCATAAAACTCCCAAGATCACTTGTAATTTTTATGAACTCCCGTAACTCTCTTGAAGATTCTCCGGAGTGTGAGCGTATCAATTCCTGGAGAACTAAAACTGAAAGCTTACGGACATGGATACAGTTGCCAGAGTGCCTTTCGGTGGAACACTAACTATCATGGGTCACATGGATGTCTGTTAACATGTTCACTCCCAGCCTCGTTGCCGTTGCTGGGCCTCGTAGTCGAGGATCCCCTCACCATTCCAATGTCAATTCTGGTTGGAAAGCGAAACTACTCCCGAATACTACGTTGGTTGGAAAGCGAAACTACTCCCGAATAATTCTGGTTGGAAAGCGAAACTACTCCCGAATACTACGCGTGAAATAGCTGTGTCATTCGAGGAGACTAGCACAGCTCGGGGTTCAAACTGGCGATCTTCCGCACGGAAGTCGAGTGCGTTACCGTGCGGACATGCACCTTAATAATAATGTGGGAGCTCATTAAATTCTTCAGGTCACTCTAGAGTGTTATGATCTGTCGCAACTGCCTTAAAGACTCTCCGAAAATGCGAAAGCTTACGGACATGCATACAACCACTAGAGTGCCTTTCGGTGGAGTGTCACTTACCAAGTGTCACATGGAGATATCTTAACCCTTATCTTGGCAAAGTTCAATTTATCCAAATATTAACGTTTTTCTTTGGTGATTCCTTGTTATATGGTAAGTTATGAAGGAAAATTGAAGAAAAAAATCACAACTTTTCCTTATAGTTTTTTTTATATGTAAACGTTACATTGCCAAAATATCAATTTTTATAAAACACAAAAAGGGCTATAAAATGATTCCATAATCTAAAACATGAACAACATTAACATACTTAGCTGAATTATCAACAAATAAAATCGTTTGAATAATTTTTCTCTCCATGTAGTGATTAATAAGATATTTAAAGATTATTTACCCCAATTTTCAAAACTCGCCCACGCTGTCTAGCCATGTTGACCCGATGTCATTTAAAAGCTTGTAGCATTGTCAATATTTATCACCAAATGATACCACTGCACACAATAGTGCATATATAGTATTTGAATGTGTTGCCATATTTAAAATTACGTTATAGTTTCTGGATTTAAAAAAAATAATTCCCTAAATTAGTGTAACACCTGTGTTACAATGCCATGATAAGGGTTAAAGCATTCACCACTGATCTATTACTGAGCAAAGTACCCTGATGGTCAAAATGTTTCTTTACCGATTAGTGGGTAAAAATAGAGTACTATTTAATTAGGAAACAGGGATGTAAAAGTTGTATACAGTAGACTCTAGATTATCAGGAGTGGTAGGGTAAAAATTGACCTGAATTAACTTCTGCCAAAGGACAAAAGGTAAAACAAAAACTCACAATTATTCTGTACACTCTTTTATTTTAAATATGACGACAAAGAAGTTTGTTTTTTTTCTTTCACCTGTTCACTTTTTTGGTAAATGGTGCAAAGCGGATTTCACAACATTATTTTGGGATGGGGAGACGTCAAATTGAGAACCATTACTCGAAAATTCTCTAAAAAAAATGTTAAAAAGTTAAGAAAAAAAATTCACATTAAACTAGAGAATAATGTTATATGACACGAAAATGAGAAATTCACATTAAACAAGAGAATAATGTTATATGACACGAAAATACAAAATTCACATTAAACTAGAGAATAATATTATATGACACGAAAATAAGAAATTCACATTAAACTAGAGAATAATGTTATATGACACGAAAATAAGAAATTCACATTAAACTAGAGAATAATGTTATATGACACGAAAATAAAAAATTCACATTAAACTAGAGAATAATGTTATATGACACGAAAATAAGAAATTCACATTAAACAAGAGAATAATGTTATATGACACGAAAATAAGAAATTCACATTAAACAAGAGAATAATGTTATATGACACGAAAATAAGAAATTTACATTAAACAAGAGAATAATGTTATATGACACGAAAATAAGAAATTCACATTAAACTAGAGAATAATGTTATATGACACGAAAATACAAAATTCACATTAAACTAGAGAATAATGTTATATGACACGAAAATGAGAAATTCACATTAAACTAGAGATAATGTTATATGACACGAAAATAAAAAATTCACATTAAACTAGGGAATAATGTTATATGACACGAAAATACAAAATTCACATTAAACTAGAGAATAATGTTATATGACACGAAAATACAAAATTGAGGATGTAAAATACGATTTGTAAATTGTAAAAATATTCAATTATAAATGAACGTGTAATTTAAATTTACAATTTGACATGATGCGAGCCCGCTCACTTGCGTCGGACGTAAACACTGGATCTAAGCGAGCCCGAATAATGATTTGTGATGTCGTCGATTGGAATTTCTTGATTGTTGACGTGTTCGCAATTTTGCCACTTTTATTTTCTTTTACATACAATACCAATTTCACCAGCTTCATATGTCTGATACATATTGTATTTATTATATAGTCGAATGGAAAAAAAATTGCTGTCCCCGTTAACACATTCAGTGGTTAAAATGCCTGTAGGCATTCATGTAAACTTTTACTGACTGCTCAAAATGCCTATCGTCCTATTCCCAATTCATTTGGGAGCCCAGCAGAGTGGCCTTACGGTACTGATAGGGTCTGTAAGGGTTATATTAGTATGGCAATGCCTATCATCTATTTATTCCCAATTCCTTTGGAAGCCCAGCAGAGTGGCCTTACGGCACTGATAGGGTCTGTAAGGGTTATACTAGTATGGCAATGCCTATCATCCTATTCCCAATACCTTTGGGAGCCCAGCAGAGTGGTCTTACGGTACTAATATGGTCTATAAGGGCTATACTAGTATGGCAATGCTTATCGTCCTATTCCCAATACCTTTGGGAGCCCAGCAGAGTGGCCTTACGGCACTGATAGGGTCTGTAAGGGTTATACTAGTATGGCAATGCCTATCGTCCTATTCCCAATACCTTTGGGAGCCCAGCAGAGTGGTCTTACGGTACTAATATGGTCTATAAGGGCTATACTAGTATGGCAATGCCTATCGTTCTATTCCCAATACCTTTGGGAGCCCAGCAGAGTGGCCATACGGTTCTTATAGGGTTTTTAAGGGTTATACTAGTATGGCAATGAATTATACAGTATCCGACGGTAAGTAATACACATCGGGCTTAAGAAAGAGACTGTCGGCGATAATCCGCTTTGTAGAGTGTCGTCTCTGTCATTCATACACGTGTTCCGTCACGACACTGTTAGTGCATCTTAGTGCATCGTGCAACACAGACGACGCTCTACAAAGCCAAAGTTAGCCGATAGTCTCTTTCTTAAGCCTGATGTGTATTACTTACCGCCGGGTACTGTACTTACTTTTTAGAATTTTTTAACATCACAGAAATCATAAAATAAATTATTCAGCAGTGTTAAATAAAAATTTTAAGTACTAAATTTGACTTTCCTTAGGTTAAGAGAGGAAATAATGCCTAACTTTCCTTTTTCAACACCCTCCTTCATCACTTCTATGTCCATATACATTCTCATACAATTTCTCTGAAATTCTATGTTACCTTCTTTCAAAATTCTATGTTACCTTCTTTCAAAATTCTATATTACCTTCTTTCAAAATTCTATGTTACCTTCTTTCAAAATTCTATATTACCTTCTTTCAAAATTCTATGTTACCTTCTTTCAAAATTCTATATTACCTTCTTTCAAAATTCTATGTTACCTTCTTTCAAAATTTCATTAACTTGATCCAACTGTACTTTCCTTGGTCTTCCTTTACTTTTAAAATTTTTAAACAACACAGTAATTATAAAGGAAATTATTCAGCAAATGTGTTAAATCTGTATAATCCAGTTAATGCAACCCCAAATAATCGAGTCTACTGTATTTAATATTTATTTAGTTTATCCAATGTTTAAAAAAAATATTGTCTATGGTTTCCCGAAATTCTATCTCCAATTGTATCCGGCTGTATAATTTTAAGTGTCCAAACAATTATTTTTTTATATATAATATATATCGCTATTGTTATTTGATTCAAATATAAAATGTTTGTGTACGTAAATTGTTTCGTTTTTTTAACATCTTCTATTGTCTTGTCGTGTCTTCCGTAACTAACATTAGTAACCCATTTTCAACATTTTGTTTCTTTTTTTAGATAAAACAGGTTGTCCGTTAAGTAGTTGCGTATTTCTCGGGTAGATGTCTTAAAGAAAAATAAATTTATGGCTTACTTCACTCCAAACGTGCTGAATGTATATTTATTATGAAAGGTGATAGTTTAGAGTTAAACTGTTTGATTTTTGGCATCATTTTGAAGATATATTGTTTTATTCAGTGCTCGATGCTTTTTTTTCTATCGTAAATGGAAAAATGCGATAGAAACCAAAATTATATGTGTACATTGAACGGTGATGATGCAGTTATCAATCGTATGTCTCAAATATGAGTCAAAATGATATATGTACATTAGTGATGATGCAGTTATCAATCGTATGTCTCAAATATGAGTCAAAATGATATATGTACATTGAATGGTGATGATGCAGTTATCAATCGTGTGTCTCAAATATGTGTCAAAATGATATATGTACATTGAATGGTGATGATGCAGTTATCAATCATGTGTCTCAAATATGAGTCAAAATGATATATGTACATTGAATGGTGATGATGCAGTTATCAATCATGTGTCTCAAATATGAGTCAAAATGATATATGTACATTGAATGGTGATGTTGCGGTTATCAATCGTGTGTCTCAAATATGAGTCAAAATTATATATGTACCAGGTCTGTAAATATGAAACCGGAATTTGCTCATAGATGGCTCTAGTTGTCAATGTAGTGACTGTCAAACCGTTTCATTGGCACCTTTTTCTGGTGTTAACATTTGCCAAAGACTTTTAACTCACAATAAGACAAGTTTAATACAACTACTTATGTTTTGATAGCGTTGAACATGTCTGTTTTTGTGCCTGAAAACTACGATTTGCGGACAGCATTGATTTTCTGTTACCATTTGAAGAAAACTGCTGCAGAATCGCATCGAATGCTTGTCGAAGCTTACGGTGAGCATGCTCTTGGTAAATCACAGTGCTTTGAATGGTTTAAAAAATTCAAAAGTGGCGATTTTGAGGTGAGAAACGAAGAACGTGGAAGACCACCGAGAAAGTTTAAAGATGCCGAATTGCAAACATTGTTGGATGAGGATGACGTTCAAACGCAACAACTTGCGGATCAATTAAATGTGACACGAGAAGCCGTCTCCATACGTTTGAAAGCCATGGGAAAATCCAGAAGGTGGGAAAATGGGTTCCACATGAACTGAATGAAAGACAGCAGGAAAACCGAAAAACCACTTGCGAAATGCTGCTCGCCAGGTACAAAAGAAAAACATTTCTCCATCGAATTGTGACTGGTGATGAAAAATGGATATATTTCGAGAATCCTAAGCGTAAAAGATCATGGGTAACTCCAAGCAAACCAGCGACATCAACTGCAAGGCCAAATCGCTATGGACGGAAGACAATGCTCTGTGTTTAGTGGGATCAGAAGGGTGTTATCTATTATGAGCTGCTAAAACCTGGTGAAACCGTTAATACTGAACGCTACCGAAAACAAATGACGGATTTGAACCAAGCATTGCGTGAAAAACGAGCAGAATATCAAAAGAGGCAACACAAAGTGATTTTGCTTCATGATAATGCACCATCGCACACAGCAAAACCGGTCAAGGAAACTATTGACGCGTTTAGTTGGCAAATATTTTCGCATGCGGCTTACTTCCCAGACTTGGCTCCATCCGATTACTACTTATTTGCATCGATGGGACACGCTCTTGCTGAGCAGCGCTTCACTTCTTATGAAAATGGCTCGATGATTGGTTTGCCTCAAAAGAGCAACAGTTTTTTTGGCGGGGCATCCACAGAGATGGGAAAAATATGTAGCTAGCGATGGGCAATACTTTGAATAAAATATTTTTTACCATTTTCATACAATAAATGTATGTTTTCTTTAAAAAAAAATCCGGTTTCATATTTACATACCTGATACATTGAATGGTGATGATGCAGTTATTAATGGTGTGTCTCAAATATGAGTCAAAAAATTACTTAATGGTGATACGATACTGGAGCCCGCTCTGGAAGGCCGATTACCACTATTGGTAATCAAATCAAGGCTTTTATTACGAATATGCATTGTTGTACGACACGAGAGATCGATGAGGTACCAGAAATATCGAATACCACTGTCCACGAGTTACATCTATGGTAAATATGAAATGTTGCATTTGAATTTGAAATATTTAATTACTTTCCGGACAACTCGATACAATTTAAATTCTAGTCATTAGTTCTAGTATAGTAGATATCTAGATCGCACTTTAAGTCTCAAATTTGCTATCTGTATGTATGTATGTACTCAAAGGGAGGTTAGACTAAAGCCGTCAGATGGCTGCTAAGCTAGAAATGTACGAATCACTAAAGAACGGTAAGACTAGAAGTCATCATAAGTGTACGAAGCCAAAAATGTACATCCACAAACTGAAATACACTCAATTTCATTAAGGCCTTGGCTACACAGGTAGGAGCCTTGCTTGGTGCTTAGAGCTACGCTGCGAGCTAGGTGACATATCTTAGCGAACCAATGCACCCCATACATCGCAATGGCCACACTGCACGCTTCGTGACTATTATAGTCTATTAGTCATGTAGCACTAAGCGAAGAACTTTGTCGTGGCCTTTGCCTAACAGTTCAAAATTCAGCTAATCAATAAGTTTACTAATACAGAGTCTATTAAGGACTATTTTGGCAAGTAAGGGTATTGTGAAGTCTGCACCCTCGTCTATGGGTTACCAAAAACCCATCAGGCTTTTGCGGATGTTGCAGAAAACCTGTGGAGCCATTGAGATCGTCTAAAAATTAATGACAGCGAGATGGATCCTGTATCCCTTCAATAGCTGAGAGATAAATATACTGTTATGACATCTCTTTATAATTTATATTCACTGGTTCGCAGTATACAGGATGTCCCGTGCCTCAACGCCAAACCAGTATCGAGGAAAAGGCCAGCTTACGACTGTTCAGAGAAAGAAAAAAATTCTTGCAAAAGCCTTATACTTTTCGAGTTATAGGCATTTCTTTGAAAATTGTGAAAGTAGCTAGTCTGCTCCAGTGCATAGATCTACCACATGAAGGGGGATGACTGCTCAGTTATGAACTGGATATCAATGCGGAAGGTCACCGATTCAAACCCCGTGTTGTACTACTTCCCTCGAATGACACAAGCATTTTTTTCACCTAGTATTCGGGGGTATATGGATACCTACGACTTCAGTCATCTATTCTTTAAAAAAAAAACATGTCAGTGTGCTCTGATTGTCTCACTTCGGTGTGATATCGGATCCAGTACAGCGGTGTGACTGATAAAATTTAAATTTGCTGGTGTGCATTGGCTCACTCATTTAAAGAGGATAAAGGAAGAAAGAAACATAAACTCCACGGCACAGATTCGCTTTCCAACTGAATTGATGTTGGAATGCCGAGGGGATCCTCGACAACGAAGTCCAGCAATTATGACGACATTCCCACGTCACAAAAGACAATTTACATATTGCCGTTTAGAGAGCAAACTCTCCCCAAGGGCGTTCCTATTCAGGATTCGAACCCACTATTATTGATATTATAAATATTACAAAATAAATAAATATAAGTTGAGTGAAAAGATAGGAAGGCGGTGACTGGGGCCATTAGATTAGGAACTTCCCCGTATAACATATTTGATAAGAAAACCGCAGGAAACTTACCAAGGGAAGACAAACCACTAATTGCCAGTGACATTGAAGGTTGATTATTGCGACTCTATTCTGATTTGCCTGATTCACAAATTTCTATAATACCCGTCTGTTTTCAATACACAAACAGGCTAGGTTGATATACATACAGTGGTCATAAATATTGCTAATTGGTCCGCTTTTAAAAAGTCTTAATGGGGTAATCTACTCTAGAGGCGTGAATTTCGGGCGTTTCTTAAGACTAAATAAAAAAAAAACAAAAAATATTTTTACCATACATTTTTTACAGTTGAAAAGAAAAATGAAAATTCAAGATGTTATCAGCTGTTATATCTTGTCGTAAAAAAAAAAAGGGTGAGCTGGTCGACATGATTTGGAGCCCTTTTGTACATCCGAAATAAAAATCATTCACAGTTTCTTGTTAAGAAATAATGTCGTTATAGTTGGTACCAAAGAGAAAAAAAAAACGTTAAATGGCGGCTGTCTGAAAAAAATTTCTATTTTTTTACCCTTTTTTTTAAATTTTTAAATTTAAAAAAAAATAGTAAAAAAAAATGTTTTGAATTTTCCAAGGTGGGGACGATATAAAAACATTTATCAAAGTTTCATACCAAATTTGAAGGCAATCGGTTGGATACAACTTGAGATTTTATGTCGACCAGCTCGAAAAAAGTAGTTTCGAGAAAAACGCGTTTAAAGTTTTGAGATTATTGTCCGAGTCATTCCGTTGCGGCGTAATTGCTGCCTCATTTATAGCTATAACTTCGTAAATATTGAGAATTATAAAATTTCCTTTTGAGAACATATTCTTAAAGGTCTAAACTATTGTGAATGAATTAATTTCAAACTTTGCCTCTTTATATTAATGCCCCTTAATGGGATGTTTCCATTGTGCCTTTCGAATTTGTGTCTGAAGGATGTTCCTTCGGAGAGAAGTAGAACTTTGAGGTTGATTTCTTTTTTGTCTAATAAATCGGTTGTTCCAAATCGATCCAATAGGGTGGAGTATGGTTTGCCTCCTATTGTATATATGAGATATGTGTGCAGCTTTAGGAAGCACTTAAAATCCTTTTTGGGAGAGGTCTTATCAAAATTTATACGTGGGCTCCAATCCCGAGTTAACCCTTGAGGGGATTTTGCTCTCTAAACGGCACTATATAAACTTTTATTATTATTATTATTGTGAAGTGGCAAAGGTTTGCATTTATCGGCCATGTAAGTTGATGTCAGTTGACACGGTCAACAGAGATCATTATGCAAGCCCAACAACACGGAAGAGGGCCACTTGGCAGACCAAGGCTGAGGCTTCTAGGTAATGTAGAGCAGGATCTTAGGAGGCTGAGAGTGAAACGAGACGGCGAATGACCAATCGGCTTGGAGATAAATAGGAAGCTAGCTCTATTGGAGTATGTGTATCCGAGGTAGGTAGGACATTTAATCAATTGAAGTTTTTCATGCATGAGTGACGGTTGATCAATTGAAGTTTTGTATACATGTGTGTACGACATTCTATCAATTGAAGTTTTCCATGTATGAGTGTACAAAATTCAATAAAGTGAAGTTTTGTTTGCATGTGTGTGCTACATTAAAATCAATTGAAGTTTTGTATACATGTGTGTACGACATTCTATCAATTAAAGTTTTCTATGTATGAGTGTATAAAATTCAATAAAGTGAAGTTTTGTTTGCATGTGTGTGCTACATTAAAATCAATTGAAGTTTTGTATACATGTGTGTACGACATTCTATCAATTAAAGTTTTCTATGTATGAGTGTATAAAATTCAATAAAGTGAAGTTTTGTTTGCATGTGTGTGCTACATTAAAATCAATTGAAGTTTTGTATACATGTGTGTACGACATTCTATCAATTGAAGTTTTCCATGTATGAGTGTACAAAATTCAATAAAGTGAAGTGTTGTTTGCATGTGTGTGCTACATTAAAATCAATTGAAGTTTTGTATACATGTGTGTACGACATTCTATCAATTAAAGTTTTCTATGTATGAGTGTATAAAATTCAATAAAGTGAAGTTTTGTTTGCATGTGTGTGCTACATTAAAATCAATTGAAGTTTTGTATACATGTGTGTACGACATTCTATCAATTAAAGTTTTCTATGTATGAGTGTAAAAAATTCAATAAAGTGAAGTTTTGTTTGCATGTGTGTGCTACATTAAAATCAATTGAAGTTTTGTATACATGTGTGTACGACATTTTATCAATTCAAGTTCTCTATGTATGAGTGTGCAAAATTTAATCAATTGATGTTTTGTATGCATGTGTGTGCAACATTCAATCAATTGAAGTTTTTGTATGCATGTGTTTGCGACATTTCACCAATTGAAGCTTTATTTGCATGTGTGTACTACTTTCAATCAATTGAAATTTTGCATGCGTGTGTGCAAAATTTCATCGATTGAAGTTTTGTATGCATATGTTAGCGACATTTAATCAATCGAAGCTTTGTATGCACGTGTGTGCGACATTTAATCAATTAAGGCTTTTTGTGCATGCGTTTGTGACATTTAATCAATTGAAGTTTTATATGCATGTGTCTGCGACATTTAATCAATTGAGGCTTTTTGTGCATGTGTTTGTGACATTTAATCAATTGAAGTTTTATATGCATGTGTGTGCGACATTTAATCAATTGAAGTTTTGTACGCATGTGTTTGCGACATTGAATCAATTGAAGCTTTGTACGCATGTGTGTGCGACATTTAATCAATTGAAGTTTTGTATATAAGTATATGTGCATGCAACATTCAGTCAATGTCACACCTAATGGTTTGCCCGCGGTATTTTGTGAGCTGATCGGAAGAAGCCCTGCAGAGGGGAAACCGCAATGGCATCACAGTTACATCTTTATTAAGTAATTTTATTGTAAAGTATTCTCAGAAATTTGCTTAGATGATGTTCCACAACAGTATTTTAGTACCAACTAACTTTGATTTACGGGATTAAAACATGGACCTGAAAAATAACAGAAAAGAGTCGGGTAAATGTTGTGCAAATAATTTTATTTTAACAACTGTCGCATCTCTTAACAAGCACATTAACTAAACTAACCATTTGCTTGATGCTTCATTAACTTGGACAAATCCTCAGCATGGGAGGTTCTCCTAGCTCACCGTGTGCCCTCTAAGGTTATAGCCACGATCAAGACACTGCGCCAAGACTCTGGACTCCGAACACTGTGTAAGGACAAGTGGGTGTTTGAGTGCTTCAAGATCGCTAATGAGGTGAGACGAAGGATCTTTTCTTCAGCCTTCATTCACTCAAAGTGTTGCGAAGATTCCTGTCGACTAAAATCAAAATTTTACTCGTGCAATCTCTGAGCTTTGCAAATTTAGACTTTGCAGACGTCTGTTATTTGGATATTATGGAAAAAACAGCTGGACAATTTACAGCAGTGTTTCCCAACGTGGAGCCCACGCCCCACAGGGGGGCAATTTGATTTTTAAAGGGGGCAATTCGAAAATTGACTCGTTCAGGGTTTAGTCGTATTTTGATCGCTTTGTCGCGTCACCATTACGTAGGGGGGGTATAAGAATTTTAGAAAGGCTTAGGTGGGACATAGCACAAAAAACGTTGGGAAACACTGATTTACAGTTACTTCAATAGGTTTGTCTAAAATTTATTTTTAACCTGAGAAAGTACGATCACAAGAATGCGCTGAACTGGTTGAAGGTGAGAAATAGACACTAAATTCGCATACTATCTCTATTGTATAATGTCCCGTCACCCCCTCTTATCTCGACGAAATTTTTCAGCAGCTTTCAGATCATGGGTTTGTGCTACGCTCAAACAGGCCTTCCCAGTTCACCGCTCCTTTACTGTCCATGCAGTGATACTCTGGAACCAGTTACAAACCAATGTTAGACTTGCTCCGTCCTTGGCATGCTTTAAGAAGCAACTGAAAAAATTTAATTTCTAGTCAGTAATATAACGTGTTTCATTCCTGATTTTACCTTTCCTCACCACCACCCCTTCCTTCCCTCTCCGCCATCCCTTCCTTTCCTCTCTCCCATCCCTTCCTTTTCCTTTGATAGATGAATCTCACTGTACTTTAATTATGTATATGTTCATAAATATGAATAATCCTTTGAATATTTTTTGCGACCATGTTATTTACTTTTGTCTGGTTATTTGGAAGAGATTGCCACCCGGCAATAAGCCCGACAGATTGTTTTTTTTTTACAATGAAGTGTTAATAAATAAATATGTCAACTGGAGCTACCTAATCTAATGGCTGCAGCCACTACCTTCCTATCCTTTCATAGAACATTTTTGATCTATCAAAAATAGTGAGTAATAGCTGAATCCTGAGTTAAGAGTCTGCTCTCTGAACGGCACTATATAAATTATACTTTTATCATTATATTATTATTATATCTCCCTTCACTGACAGCATTTTTCCTGGTTTACCTTCATCCTTTTTTCCAATCTCCCCTTTCTTTATTCTGACCATTGATGACTTTATTAATTTTTTTTTTTGTTGTGAATTATATTTTGAAAGAAAAAAAATTAGAAAGTTAGAGAAATAGTTGGAGTTGTATGGATAGATGCGTGTCGAGATAGGAAAGTCTGGCGCTGTCCTCTTGGCCTACCCCGACAGGGAAATGGCATGATGGCATGTACGTTCCATTACATTGTTGGTTAACCCTTATCTTGGCAAAGTTCAATTTATCCTATTATTAACATTTTTCTTTGGTGATTCCTTGTTATATGGTAAGTTATGAAGGAAAATTGAGGAAAACAAAATCACAACTTTTCCTTATAGTTTTTTTTTATATGTAACACCCACGTTACATTGCCAAAATATCAATTTTTATAAAACACAAAAAGGGCTATAAAATGATTCTATAATCTAAAACATGAACAACATTTACATAGCTGAATTATCAACAAATAAAATGGTTTGAATAATTTTACTCTCCACGTAGTGATTAATAAGATATTTAGATTATTTACCCTAATTTTAAAAACGCATCCACGCTGTCCAGACATGTTGACCTGATGTCGTTTGAAAGGTTGTAGCGTTGTTAATATTTATCACCAGATGATACCACTGCACACAATAGTGCATGTATAGTATTTGAATGTGTTGCCATATTTGAAATTACGTTACAGTTTCTGGATTTAAAAAAAAAAAATAGCACTGTAATCGAGACATAAAAAATAATCGAGGGTAAGAACGTTACAGGACGATAAATGAAACACTCCCTTAATGGTGTAGGGAGAAAACAAAATCAGGTTGTATAGTACGTATAGGTTTTGAAATAAACTTTTCAGTTTGAATTAATCTTAAAGAATGCGTCAATCGGGCCAAGTTTGAAAAGTGCCGTGGATATTAAAAATATCCATTGCAAGAAATAGCTGGAGTTGTATGGAAAGGTGTATAGATGTGGAAGAGGGGAAATATGTGTTTCGAGATAGGAAAGTCTGGTGCTGTTCTCTCTGCATACCCCGACAGGGAAATGGCATGATGGTATGTATGTAAAGCATGGTTGGATCAAGTGAATGATATTTTGAAAGAAGGAAATGTAGAAATCGTACAGAAGGGAAAATCTCATGCTATCCTCTCTTCCTACTCCGACAGTGAAATGGTATTATAGTATGTACAGTACCCGGCGGTAAGTAATACTGTTGGCCATAATCGGCTAACTTCGGCTTTGTAGAGCGTCGTCTGTCATTCATACACGTGTTCCATCGCGATTTGTCAGTCGTCAAGCGTTCAAGTCTTTTTCTTAAGCCCGATGTGTATTACTTTCCGCCGAGTACTGTATGTATGTATCCGTATAATTTATGAAGTTGGACCAGTCATGTTTCTGATCCAACGTGGGTTGTAACTCTGCGGTGGTTATCCTATGGCACAGGAAAGACTAAAACGGTAAGACCATCAAAAGAGCTTGACCTGTTTTGGAAGGAGTCATTTCATTATTTTTATGTGTGGAAAGATGCTGGTTTCCACCTTCGGATACACCGTCGTTACTCGCTCATCAGGACATCGTCGGGTCACTAGCAGGTGCACCGTGTAATGAGGTGCAAAGCCGTGCGGTAATATACTGGACTTCCATACACAAGGTTGTCAGTTCGAACCCGGCACTATGCTACTCCCTTCGTATGACACAGGCATTTTTTCCACCTAGTTTTTGGTGGTATAAAGGTATCTATTCTTTAACCTCTAAATGTTTTTGGTGGTATAAGGATACCTATTCTTTAACCTCTAAATGTTTTTGGTGGTATAAAGATACCTATTCTTTAACCTCTAAATATTTTTGGTGGTATAAAGATACCTATTCTTTAACCTCTAAATGTTTTTGGTGGTATAAAGATACCTATTCTTTAACCTCTAAATGAGTATGGCCGTACGGCGTATGGTGAGCAAATTTTTACCTCAAGAGAGTATGGACGTACACGGTACGTCCGATGTTTTTATTCCCGAATACATGAATTTATCCATAAAACGGACATGGCTCAAATATTTTTATCTTTTCAATTATTTTGTATATGACGGCCGCGTTAATTACGTTATTTATATTACTTACAAAATCAATTTTTTATTTTACTTACAAAATGTCACTCGCTTAGAGGTTAAAAAAAAAACATGCCGGTGTGTTTCCATTGTCTCGTCTTCGTGCCATCGAATCCAGTACAGCGGTGTGTCCTGTAAGTTTGCTGGTATGAAACGGCTCATTCACTTAAAGAAGAGAGAAAAGAAAGAAAGGGAAAAAAAACTCCATGGCATAGCTTTGCTTTCTAATTGACGTTGGACTTACGAGGGCATCTTCAACTACAAGACCTAACAACGTCGACGACACAACGCATGAAGGTGAGTTTGACTTTTGAGCTGCTGGAACGGTATTACAGCCTCTGACACTCGAATGTATGCTTACTTCAAAAAGGATATGCCATACTGGTACGTATTTATCATAGAAAATTAAGTCGTTAAGGCTTAAAAAGAATTTATCAACATCAATTTGATTACCATATTTTTCGAAACAATAAGACGCACTAGACATTATGATACCCCAAATTTATAAGACAATTTTTAGAAATGAATATTTTACCGTACAAGGTAATTTTTTATTATTATCATTACTTGAACAAGTAACATACAGTTCACCTTCATTCGTCTCGGCACTGTCACTCGTCTCGTAACTGTTACTTTTCATATTATTGTCTGAACTATTAAGAAATGAAGTCATCTTCGATACCATTCAACGCGCTTCTTACACAGCCTTTTTCACAGCTTTCTACGATTCATATATTGGTGGTGTTGGTTTTACGACTATTTGTTTTACGTGATAAATGAACTATTAAATTAATATCGAGAGATTGTATTGTATTACACTTTTGTTGTATACAGTACAACCTGGCGGACTTATTGTCACATGGCAATACGAGGGTAGTCCCAAAAGTACCTGACCTAACAAAGAAAACACAAAAAATTTGGGAAAAAATATTTATTTCTCAACATAGTCTCCTTTCAGCTCGACACACTTTTCCCAGCGATGTTCAATAGCTTCGATACATTCATTACAATAGGAACAGGTATACAGCGACTACTCTATAATGTTTACAATTCTTATAGACAATTAGTGATAAATTAAGCCCCTTTATTCGCCCATGTATGCCGTCATGGCTTGCTAGATACCATGTATACCACGCGCTCTCTGCGTGTATGGGCTGTCCGATTATCTATAGTTCACATTGCAAATGTCACGCACAAGTAACATTAATTTCATTACAATAGGTACAGGTATACAGTCACTACTCTATAATGTTTACAATTCTTATAGACAATTAGTAACAACTAAAATCATATATTTGGGTGACGCATACGTCCAATACAGGTCTTAAGTGAAAACTAGATAAAAATTGTCCGAGGCCTAGTTGGTAAGTATATTTTTACATACGTACTATAGTTATAAATTTTTTTTAAATTTATTTTATTATTTTTTTACACATGACAAGAAATATACATAATTTTCGAAAAAACAACAAGTAATTTAATTTGGACACACAATTTTAATGGATCTGGGTTTGTTGCCTTTCATTTGTCGTGTCTCCAGTAAACTAGGCTTTTGCCTGTATCTCACTGAGGACATATAGCATGAAAAAATAAACCAATACTTCATTCAAATTTTTTATATTATAAAACCCCGTTACACTTCTCATCAACCTGACACACAGTGACACTCAATTACATATGTATACATCACGCAAAATCAAACTCCTCACACTTCATCACTCCAGACAGACCAAAACGTTCATCCCTCAATATACCGCAAATAATCATAAAAATAAAAACAAAAATATAAATAAAAAACAATAAAAAAAACAGCACACTCAAGAGCTCACACAAACCTTTGCTACAAGTCATTCCTCTTGCAAGTCCAAGAACTCAAACTCCTGTCGCAATAACAACCACGCTCCGATCGACTGCCTATATTATTTTCCTCCCTTTGCCTTTATTGAATTCGGCACCCCATTGTATGTCATGGGAGCTAAATAGGCATATTGCCTTTGGCCAAAAGATGTTTTAACTCTTAGGGATGGGGAACATTTGATCAGTTGCCATGCGTGTCATGTGTCTCTGCTGAGTCTGCATCTTCCCTTCCTCTCGATGATAGTGCCAAATGCATGTAAAATATTTATTTTGGTAGTTGAAATTATTTTCTGTAAGGACCTATTATCACGTAACACCTACCTTCAGACAATACGACATATCCCAATTTTTTCTAAGTAAAAAGGTGGATATATGTTCCGAGAAATACGGTAATTAATTTTCTTTGTATCTTTTTTCAGAAAGATTCGTTCGCCAAGAAAGCCCTGATGTATGGTGTCCCATTAGCGGGTGTCGGCCTGGGAGCGTACGCCCTCGGAGGGGGCTTCTCGTCTCACGATGACGTAGGCAGGTCTAACGAGACTGGGGAATCTGTAGAAGCCGCCGAAGACGACGACTGGCTCAGCCAAGATGATTAAATGGAGAAATATCTCGTATAAAGATCGGTCGTTATTTTCGATAAAGGGGGAAATACTGGATCAAGTAGATATTTATTTTGTTTATTAACAATTTAATTAAAGGTTTTTATTTTAACTTTGTGGAAGTCCGTATAAAAATATTTTGTAATATCAAATTATCTTGATATTCTAATGATTACGTTAATCGCCGCTACGCATGTTTCTACCTCCTATCTCGAGGTAGACGTGAGCTTTAATGTGATTCGTGGAATAATTTAATAGTTCTGTTATATGGGCAGTATATAAATACATGTGATAGTCGAGTTGAAAGGGACATTGAAAGACATGTTAGCGACAGGGAACAAAATAAATGGGGCAATCAATGTGGTAGAAGAAGGATAAAAGTAAGATTAATGCATTTATATTTTATTTATAGTTAAGGCTTTAACTTTGTGGAGGTTTAAAGACATTGTAATTTGTTTAGTCAAACACTGTTTATTCCACTTTTTGCAACGGTATAACCCTACCGGTTTCAAGGTGCACACCTCATCATCAGGGGAGCACAAATAAGGCTGAATTCAGTTCGAACTGGTACCGACATACACGCTTCTAATGGTTGGGGGCATTCGGATTGGGTTCTGGGGGCTAGGGGAGGCATGGGACGACCTCGGCGAGTAGCGGAGAGATTATTGAGATATACGTGTTTGCCAGATGTTCACCTCGATGCACTGACTTAGAAATTTCTAGGGCCTCTAATCTGTCCAATTTATTTCCGTTACTACTGATATGTAAGAATTTGGCATCATCGATAGAAAATGTATGGTTTTCACGGTGACAATGATTAGCGATTTCAGAATAAATTAGAGAATTTGTTAAGGCGGAACACATATATACCAAGAATCTCTCCGCTGCTTGTCGTTCCATGCCTCCCTCAGCTCTCAGTATCCAACCCAAATCTCCTCAACCATTAGAAGCGTGTATCTCGGTACCAGTTCGAACAGAATTCAGTCTTATTTGTGTTCCCCGGATGATGAGCTAAAAGCCTTGAAACCGGTAGGGTTATACCGTTACAAAAAGTGAAATAAACAGTGTTTGATAAAACAAATTACAATAAGATTAAAGCTGTGGAGATGCCTGCACTAAAAAAAAATTTTGGAGTGTCAATGTATGAAATGAAGCGGAATTGAGACACCAGAAATGAGTGCATGAACAAAATGGATGTTTTAAGTAAGATGAATAATAGAGCTTTAAGATGGCTTGGACATGTGGAGGGAATGAATGATTAAATGAGTATACAAGTCAGAAGCATAAAACATGTAAGAGCGGAACTGAGGAAAACGTAGCTGAATCAAATCGACCGGATTTTAAAATAAAGTAAAGTGAGGGGATTTTAAAAGAAAGTAAAGTGAGGGGATTTTAAAAGAAAGTAAAGAGAGGGGATTTTAAAACAAAGTAAATTGAGGGGATTTCAAAAGAAAGTAAAGTGAGAGGATTTTAAAAGAAAGTAAAGTGAGGGGATTTCAAAAGAAAGTAAAGTGAGGGGATTTTAAAAGAAAGTAAAGTGAGGGGATTTTAAAAGATTATCTTTTTCATGCGAAACATAAAATTATATGACGCAAGTACATCAAAAATAAAAATTATGCAAGGTACGACAGAAATAACTCCCTTTTTTGAAAAGTCAATAAAAAAGGCATCAAAAATGTTTTATAAGATTTTATTTTACAATCTGAATGAAAACAGTTTACAATTTTTTATTTTGTTTTAAAAATTGTATAAATCAAATTCTGACATAAATTTTTTTATACACGTGTGAATCCTTACAGTAAAGTTCCGCAGAAATCGCCTCGTAATATTTTTGGTATTGTCCCGATTTCGTGTCAGATAGCAGCTTTCAGCCTGATGAGGTGGGCTACAATTGGCCCAGTTGCTTTCGTCAAGTTCCTTTACGACTGTCATTTTGCGCAGATGAAACTTCGATCAGACGTTTCCATAGCGGCAGCATGCTTACGGGCTGAACTTTATGGGGATTGGGTAACGGCACGTCTCACTGGTTGTAGCGTTCGAACGCTGCGAGGTCAGCCAGACTGTTTGATTTTTAATTGCCGAACAGAGCAATTCAATTTAGTTTGAAATACGTTTGAAATAAAGCAAAGCGTTTCAATTTAGTTTGAAATACATTTGAAATAAAGGCTGCATTGCAAAGACAAAACTTACCACTCTGTGCCATGAAGACGACTGAAATGGTAAGGTATATGCTACTCAAAGACACTACTGGCGCCTGAACAGCAGTGGTGGTAAATCCAGGAAGAATTTCTACCGTAACAAGTACTTGCATTTTTTAATTAAAAACTGCTTTAAATTCATAATACAGACTGTTTCAAAAAAATATACACACATTTCAAATGATTGAAAATTAAATATTTATTAAGCTATATCTAATATTAAAACTTCAAATTAAAGAAGATAAATGTATTTGGTTTTTTATTTGTTGCAAATGCTCTAATTATAGCTTTTCTGTCTGCACTGTTGATAGCGTGACATCACAAACTTCACGAACCATTCTATTTGTTATTTAGCCGCATTCTCTTTCAATAGTTGCTCTCAATTCATTAACTGTTATAGGTTTTGTGCCATTTACTTTATTCTTGAGGAGTCTTCATTAAAAAAGTTCATTTGCGTGAGGTTTAGGGAGTGCGGTGGGTATTCAATGCTACATCTACACCCAATCCATATGTTTAGCTAATTTCCATCAAGATAGGTTCTCACATCACAACGGTAGTGGGGAGAGGTACACCATCTTACTGGAAATAAGAGTCCTCCTCATCCCCGAATCTTCACGAATGCGCAGTATAACAAATTTCTGCATCAAGTTCAGGTAAACGGCATGGCAAAAAATTATGGATACATTTTTTTGCGACACCCTGTTTTATATTAAAAAGTTTGTTAAATTGTCAACATTGAGAAATCTAAAATATTCCTGATTCTTACTTCTCCTTGAAGTAACCGAAAATCCCGACACCCGCTGTGTTCCCTAAACAGTGGCAAGTAAAACCCATAGTATGCGGTACATTTCAATTTCAACTCCCCCATCTGAAGACCCTTCTTCTTCTTCCTGGTACTGTCCCAACTCATTGCCTAGGTAGGCTGTTGGGGTCGGCTCTTCTCGTTCTCGGGCTGTATGTTCTTCGGTTCTGGGTGTCACTTTCATCTAGGCCGTTTCTCTGCAGGATTTTGGAGCATCGAGTCATCCAGGAGTTCTTTGGTCTTCCTCTGGACGGCTGTCGAGGAAGATCCACAGACATTACCTGATTTACAGTATGGTCTGGTGGTCTCCGTCTTATGTGCCCATACCACCTCAGCTGCTGCACTTCCCGCTTACTATTTATGTCAGTGACTCCCAGGCTACCACGAATACATTTGAAGACCCTGCTAACACGAAACATTGCTTATCTGAAATATTGAGAGATATCTTTGGCGTGAGTTCTTCGTAGACAATCTGATGGAATGGAATATCGTATCGAACATTACCCGCCTTTCCAGAAGAGGGGCCAGTTTCAGTGATCTTCGAATAGTTCCGTAATCACTATCTTGTATTCCAATGTCCATTTTAAAAGCCGTGAACCTTAAAAAATTGTTTTCGTCTCTTTGCGTACCTCGCACGTGTTCATCATAGCGTGGTGACCACACAATTGAGGAGTATTCCAATATACTCTGAACAAGGGACCTATATAATTTCAGTTGTACGAGTATAAGGTCTTTCGAATTATTATAGCACGTGGTTTTGCTTACGATGTTGACATTTCAAAAACGTTCCAGTTTTAGACTTTAGGGCTAAATTTACCAACTTTATGGCTAAGTCGATTACAAGCTTAAGATGAAAACTGTAACATTTTCGAAACCTCATAAATAATCCACGCGGTATAGCACTTCGAAAGATCTTATACAACTGATAAAAAAAATCGTAAAAGCCTCAAAATGGGTCCATACTTACTATCTGGTATTTTAATGCTCATTGAGTCATTTTATTATCCATACACCATATTCTGGAAAGGTTTTGGTGTTATATTTTCTCCTACATTGCAAATGGGCTCAAAATTAATACTAACTTCGAGTCAGGGCTAGAATATAAAGTCTCATTTATGAATAAATATATATATTTTATAAAACCGATTTGAGCGTAAAATTTATATTTTTATGTGATATGTTCGCCCACTTTCATTGGAAGTAAACACTGAATCTAAGCGCGCTGAATTAATAATCTGTGAACACATATGCGTTCGCCTGCTTTAATCCAAAGTAAACGCTGAATCTAAGCGCGCTGAATTAATCATCTGTGAACACAAATGCGTTCGCCTGCTTTAATCCAAAGTAAATGCTTAATCTAAGCACGCTGAATTAATAATCTGTAAAGAAATATGATGCGTTTATCCGCTTTAATCCAAAATAAACACTGAATCTAAGCACGCTGAATTAATAATCTGTGAACACATGCGTTCGCCTGCTTTAATCCAAAATAAACACTGAATCTAAGCACGCTGAATTAATAATCTGTAAAGAAATATGATGCGTTCGTCCGCTTTAATCCAAAACAAACACTGAATCTAAGCACGCTGAATTAATAATCTGTGAACACATGCGTTCGCCTGCTTTAATCCAAAATAAACACTGAATCTAAGCACGCTGAATTAATAATCTGTGAACACATATGCGTTCACCTGCTTTAATTCAAAGTAAACGCTGAATCTAAGGGTGCTGAATTAATAATTTGTGAACACATATGCGTTCGCCTGCTTTAATCCAAAGTAAACGCTGAATCTAAGCGCGCTGAATTAATAATCTGTGAACACATGCGTTCGCCTGCTTTAATCCAAAGTAAACGCTGAATCTAAGCACGCTGAATTAATAATCTGTGAAGAAATATGATGCGTTCGTCCGCTTTAATCCAAAGTAAACACTGAATCTAAGCACGCTTAATTAATAATCTGTGAACAAATATGATGCGTTCGTCCGCTTTAATCCAAAGTAAACACTGAATCTAAGCACGTTGAATTAATAATCTGTAAACAAATATGATGCGTTCGTCCGCTTTAATCCAAAGTAAACACTGAATCTAAGCACGTTGAATTAATAATCTGTAAACAAATATGATGTGTTCGTCCGCTTTAATCCAAAGTAAACACTGAATCTAAGCACGTTGAATTAATAATCTGTAAACAAATATGATGCGTTCGTCCGCTTTAATCCAAAGTAAACGCTTAATCTAAGCGCGCTGAATTAATAATCTGTGAACAAATATGATGCGTTCGTCCGCTTTAATCCAAAGTAAACACTGAATCTAAGCATGCTGAATTAATAATCTATGAACAAATATGATACGTTCGTCCGCTTTAATCAAAAGTAAACACCGAATCTAAGCATGCTGAATAAATAATCTGTGAACACATTATCGACTGGAAAATCAATCAAAATTGATAACATGTAATAGGAAATAAAACTGGCAAAATTCATCAGGAAACAACAAAAAAACATTGGAAATTTTAGTGTGTTCAATATTGCCAATTTTATTTTTTGTAACATACTAGCAATTTTGTCAGTTTTATTTTCTGGTACATACATATTCTCTTATCAAATTAACAATCATTTTTATATTTTAAATATTTTTTTGTTATGCTATTAAAAAAAAAAAGATTTTTTGTTACTCTGGTTAATCTTCAACCCAGTTAATGCAACTCCGGATAATCGAGAATCTACTGTAGTTGGTACCGTATTTTACGGACTATAAGACGCACTTTTTTCTTCGAAAATTGCCTCCAAAATTCAGGTGCGTCTTATACTCGAAATTAATATAAAAATGTCCAGTGTTTGATTTAAAATTCCCGCCAGTCTTAAAAATGATGCGACGAACACGAGTTGCGGGAATTCACAAGCTTGCCAACACTGTCTCCCTCCCTCCTGTCCCACCATCACAAACCCAGAACATTGTCTAGCCTATGGTGCATCATTGCAGTCTACGGTGCCAGTGAACTTGAATTGAAAGTGATTTGTGTTATCGGTAACAGTACAATATTTTTGTTAGTAGCTAGTTTCGCAATGGAAAAAATTAAAGGTCAGTTGGGTTTTATAAATTAAGAATTTTTTTTAGTCTGGCTTTGCAATCTAATAATAAAAATGGTAAAAATGTTATTTTTTTTTTTAAATTGCCTAAAAATTAATGTGCGTCTTATAGTCCGTAAAATACGGTAACTGTTACCGCTAACCTGTGTACCAAACTAATTTATTTAGTGAAAGTAATGTCTGGATTTTTAAAATACTTTTTTTTATCAATACACGTAAATATACTCGAGTTAGACTTTTTTTTAGATTTAATTGATTTTTTATTTTAGTTATTTGTGGATTAAACATTTTTTTAAATAAATTACTTTTGTAAGAAAAAAAATACAGTAACTATGTATGTAAAAATGTCGATATTAATGTATTTTTAAACTGAAAATGCTCATAACCAAACCAAATGTGAATCTCACTTTTTATAAACTAAAGCAGACCTCTGCAAATTTTAAAAGCCGAATGATTGATTGTAATGTCACGCCAAACGTGAATCTCACTTTTTATAAACTAAAGCAGACGTCTGCAAATTTTAAAAGCCGAATTATTGATTGTAATGTCACGCCAAACGTGAATCTCACTTTTTATAAACTAAAGAAGTAGTCTGAAAATTTTAAAAGCCGAATGATTGATTGTAATGTCACGCCAAAGTTGAATCTCACTTTTTATAAACTAAAGAAGTAGTCTGAAAATTTTAAAAGCCGAATGATTGATTGTAATGTCACGCCAAACGTGAATCTCACTTTTTATAAACTAAAGAAGTAGTCTGAAAATTTTAAAAGCCGAACGATTGATTGTAATGTCACGCCAAAGTTGAATCTCACTTTTTATAAACTAAAGCAGTAGTCTGCAAATTACAAAAAGCCGAATTATTGATTGTAATGTCACGCCAAACTTGAATCTCACTTTTTATAAACTAAGGCAGACGTCTGCAAATTTTAAAAGCTGAATGATAGAATGCAGTGTCACGCCAAAATGGTTAATTTCAAAATTAAAGAATGCTCGTTACCGATAACGAGTATAATGCATCAGCGTCTTTTTTCTCTATTGAGTTTCTGATAACTAGCAACAGTTAGTTCTACACCATTTATTCGGCTCAATCTACTACTGTTTGCTCCCAGTTGTGTCGAGCATTTATATTTTTAAGCGTGTCATGTAATAAAAGTATGTCCAATATATTTTTTGCGCTCTCCACCATGCTTTCTTCTGCTCTAACTCACCAAAGAGAATATTCCTTGAGAATCGAGACTCAGACGTTTGAGCTGCATATCTGAATAAATGCGGGCGAGCACACGATACCTGAATCTCAAAACTACAACAGTTTGCTCTATTCAAAACTTCATAATTTGTTACTCTATAGTACCATCAATGATACTCTATAGCAGTGGTCTATAGAATCTCAAAACTACAACAGTTTGCTCTATTCAAAACTTCATAATTTGTTACTCTATAGTACCATCAATGATACTCTATAGCAGCGGTCTATAGAATCTCAAAACTACAACAGTTTGCTCTATTCAAAACTTCATAATTTGTTACTCTATAGTACCATCAATGATACTCTATAGCAGCGGTCTATAGAATCTCAAAACTACAACAGTTTGCTCTATTCAAAACTTCATAATTTGTTACTCTATAGTACCATCAATGATACTCTATAGCAGTGGTCTATAGAATCTCAAAACTACAACAGTTTGCTCTATTCAAAACTTCATAATTTGTTACTCTATAGTACCATCAATGATACTCTATAGCAGCGGTCTATAGAATCTCAAAACTACAACAGTTTGCTCTATTCAAAACTTCATAATTTGTTGCTCTATAGTACCATCAATGATACTCTATAGCAGTGGTCTATAGAATCTCAAAACTACAACAGTTTGCTCTATTCAAAACTTCATAATTTGTTACTCTATAGTACCATCAATGATACTCTATAGCAGCGGTCTATACAATCTCAAAACTACAACAGTTTGCTCTATTCAAAACTTCATAATTTGTTACTCTATAGTACCATCAATGATACTCTATAGCAGTGGTCTATAGAATCTCAAAACTACAACAGTTTGCTCTATTCAAAACTTTATAATTTGTTACTCTATAGTACCATCAATGGCACTCTATAGCAGTGGTCTCAAAACTTTTTTGATCGCGTTCCCGTAAGACAGAATAAATTATCGTGCGAACCCCTGAATATATATAGGGGTTCGCACTATAAATTTTTATATGTAATATCATCATCATTACCATTGTCAACCAGGGTCGATCCACTGCTGGATGAAGGTCTCCCCAAGTTGACTCCAAATAGTTCAGATTTTAGCTCGTTGATGCCATGTAATGCTGCCATTGTTTCCTGATTTCATCTATCCAGCGTACCTTCGGTCTTCTTCTGGCCCTCTTTATGCCTCTTGGGTACCATTGGATTACTTCGGATGTCCATCGGGAGCCTGACATTCTGGATACGTGTCCTGCCCATTGCCACTTCAGTATATAATATCGTCATTTTGCGAAAAGCATTTAAGTCCATTTTTGGTTAAAATGACTTTTTGGTGCCATTTTAATTGAAATAAAAATATCTACACATGGAAAAAATATTTATGTCCAAAAGTTATATCATTTCGCTGTTATGAAATGATAAAAAAACATATCATCCTGAAGCAATTCCATAGTTGAATTATTTGATACTTACTATAAATGTAATTACAGAATTATTTGATACTTAAATGTGGAAAAAATTCTACAGAATACCTTACATTAAAGTGATTCACTTTACAGAAGCATTGTCAAACAGTATACATTGCTTACCAAGCTTATATAGCAAAATATTTTACAATCCATGGCTTAAAACTAGCATAAAAATAGTTTTAATAGGAGTCGACTATCCTGACATATTGGGAACCACCATAAACCACGACATATCAAGTCATTCGGAATAAATAATCAAATAATATAGAAAAAACAATATTTTAGAAGCGTTTCAGTCACCTTTTTACAGTTGTTTTCACCAAGAAAGGATTATTAAGTCCAAAACAGGTGTCCGTATTTTTAATTTTTAGTTAATATGTTTTTAAGTTACTCATTTATTTTGTAGTAATTCTTATAAATAAATAAACAGTCTTTAAATAACATCTGTTTGTATTTTATTTGATTAAAAACTTGATTTTATGGCACATCACCTTCTGAAACTTAATATTTGGACAAACGCTTTTCGCAGAACAACGACGATATGTACATACGTAAAAATGTCATGAATTGGCAGTCTTAAATAAAATAAATTTATTAATATTATTACAAATGATTTATTTTAAACAGTTTAACGTACATTATAATTATTCTCGTTAGAATTTAATGTGAACAATGTGACTGCATATACCGTGTTCATAATATCGGAAAAATCTGGTTCGATTCTTTCTGATACTGTGATACGAAGGTCCGGCTCCAAGTTTGATTTATTTTGGTATTAATTCCTGTTATCGCAGAAAGTGATACCTCACGTAACAAATGGTATGATTGCGTCGGTTGCTGTGCAGTATGCGAAACTCGCAATATCCACACTTAATTTACGAAGATTTGCTGCCTGCATCTTCTATGTGTATCCAATAGTATCGCTGCTGTCAATTCCTCGACTATTTGATATTATTGATCTTCTTCTTCTTCTTAAACTTTCTATAGACTCAAGAGTCTGTTACTGCAGGATTGTCCTCCTGTGATGCTGAGCTCCAGCTATCTCTTCATAGTTTCGGGGGTCTCCCTGGCGGACGCCGTCCATCCGGCACCCCATGCAGAGCTATGTATGGAATTCTTGTGGAATTCATTTTTTGTACATGTTGGTAGCAGTATCGTCGACACTGTCGTCCCCATCTGACTACATCTTGGACCTCTCGGATTGTGGTGTTCCTTACGCGATCACGCAAAGTCTTCCCAGCAATAGCGCGTAGAGTTCTCATTTCTGTTGTCTTTAGCATACTTTTTGTCCTGACAGTGTCCGCTCTCGCTTCGATGCCATATGTGAGGATAGGTCGCACACAGTTCTTATAAATGCGTACCTCGCTATCCGTTCTCATATCTTTATTCCTGCATATGACATCTCTCAGGCAGCCCGCCACAACTGCAGCTTTATCTACCTGAGGTCTTACTTCTCTGGTGAGGCACGAGAGCTGAGCAGTTCACTGCCAAGATATCTGAACTGGGTTGCTTGTTCAATTGGCGTCGTCACGTACTGAAATTCTGCACTCTAGTGGGTCTTTGGAGAATGTCATACACTTAGTTTTTGCTACGGAGATAATCATGTTGTACTTTGAGCAGGATTCATGGAACTTTGTGAGCATTCTCTGTAAGTCATTATTGTTTTCAGCTATGAGTGTAGCGTCGTCAGCATAACAGAGAATTCCCACCGCTTCCTTACCAAGAGTGTACCCCAACTTGAGAGATGCAACCTCTGCTCTGCAATGATATTATCCATTATGCAGTTAAAGAGAAATGGGCTTAGGCTATCGCCTTGTCTGATTCCAACTGATGTTTTTGTGGCCTTAGTTTATTTCCCATTTGCTCTGATTTTTGTGTTACTATCCAAGTTACTTGACGTACCCTCAAGTATCAACTCGCGTACCCCGCTTTGGAGACCTCCGCTTTATAATATCATCAAATCTTCATTATTGCTTAAGGTGCTCTGCTGTCATTTTTCGTATCCTTATGTGTTGACTGCAGCGGTAGCTGGTCTGGAGGTGCGCTAGTACGCTGAACCGGAGAAATAATTTGCAATAATTAAATTATATATAATATTATCACAGAATACGATGATAATCTAAACTTAAAACTTCGACAACGGTTAGTCAAATGCTACGTTTGGTCAGTGTTATTGCATGGAGTGGAATCATGGACCCTCAAAGTTGGTAGTATGAACCGACTGGAAGCATTCGAAATGTGGATGCACCGGAGAATGCTACGGATACCCTGGACGGATATGGTCAGCAACACGAGGGTTCTTCAAAGAGCCGAAGTTGATAGAGAGTTGCTGATTAATATTAAAATCCGAAAGGTGTCCTACTTGGGTCATGTACTTAGAGGAGTAAAGTTACTGCACCTGATCATCCAAGGCAAAATAGAAGGCCGAAGCGGTGTTGGCAGGAGGCAAATCTCCTGGCTCCGCAATATACGTGATTGGACTGGCATAAGGGGCGTTGGAGATCTTTTGCGGGCTGCCGGGGACAAAGATGTCTACTCTCAGGTGATATTCAACGTTGGGGGGACCTGACATGACACTGGGAAGAAGATAAAATTATATATTCGCAAACATGACTTCCAAAAATGTTAAATATTTGTACAGATTAAATATGTAAAAGAATATTGACAAATTGTACGAGTATTTTTATTTAAGTGAAAATTAAAAAAAATATATTCCTTTCAAATTGACCGACCAAGTTTGCCAATACTACCGGAGCGATCTCCAATACGCACCGGACAGAAACGCCAATTCATATAGGGCAGACAGAGACGAACAGTAAACCGTGAGACTGCGATATTTCATATTCGCTCAGCATCTCGAGGTGCATTGGTGCTCCGCGCACCAGCATACCTCGGGACCGGCCGCCGCTGGTCGTCTGTATATCAGAGTTATACCATTATACACATATTACAGCTTTATAGACTACCATTTTGATTTTAAGTGTTAGATTGTGATTTATCTGTTTGAATCTCATCATTTGTATTGGCTTTATCATGCACAATTCAAAGTGGACGAGTAATTAAAGTGGTCACATTGATTATATGATCTGTCCATTTGCACTAAAGTGGTCACATTGATTATATGATCTGTCCATTTGCACCAAAGTGGTCACATTGATTATATATGTCCATTTGCACTAATGCACTAATTTTGAAATATAACTGCGTTTTGTTGTATACAGCACTGCCTAGTAGGCAATCTCTTTCAATCCACCAGAGAGATGTTAAAGAACCAACTAGGCTACAGAGATCGTCGTATTGAATCAGGGTATGAATTACAGAATTATTTGATACTTAAATGTGGAAAAAATTCTACAGAATACCTTACATTAAAGTGATTCACTTTACAGAAGCATTGTCAAACAGTATACATTGCTTACCAAGCTTATATAACAAAATATTTTACAATCTATGGCTTAAAACTAGCATAAAAATAGTTTTAATAGGAGTCGACTATCCTGACATATTGGGAACCAACAGTTTTTTAACAACCAGCCCTCATAAAACTTTAATACTGCAATATTACTATCTTTACCCAACTTTTAAAACAAGAAGGAAGAGATCAATGTAGTTTAAAGGGTTTTTTTTTTAAAACGAGTATGGCCGTACAGTGTACGACGAGCGAATTTTTACCTCAAGAGAGTATGGACGTACACGGTACGTTCGATGTTTTTATTCCCGAATACATGAATTTATCCATGAAACGGACACGGCTCAAATGTTTTTATCTATTCCGCAATTTCAAATGCTGCAATTACGTTATTTATATTAACATATTTACAAAATCTGAGATATTTAAAAGATCTGCTTTTAAATATCTCAGATTTTGATATTTAAAACCAGATCATATTTAAAAGATCTGCTTGGACCCTCGTCAAGGCAAAAGCATTTTTCATATTTAAAAGATCTGCCTTGACCCTCGTCAAGGCAGATCAGCGGAAGCACTTACTCCAGAAACAGTTGCATTAATGCAAAAGCAAATGTTACAAAATAGAAGACTTAAATCAAAAGAAATAACAGCAAAGTGTGGGCTTTCAAGAACCACAGCGCTTCGAATTTTGCATAATCATCTTGACATGAATAAGGCGAGTACAAAATGGTTACCAAAATTCTTGAGTGCTGTCCAAAAGCATGTATTGAATTTTCAATGTTTTACGATGGGAAAGATAAGGAAATAATTTAATCAATTATCATGGAGGAATAAAACTTTGGTTCAGCACTATGATCTGTCAAAAAGGAACTTGATGGAGTGCCGTCATCCGGGATCACCACGGCCCAAAAAAACCAAGATATCACAAGTCCAAAATACATTATGGCAACAATTTTTTGCGTGTTAGTGAATTCTACTAATTAACTTTAAAGAGATGTTCGTGTAATTGTACCAACTTCAATTTACTCAGATTATAATAAACCTTTTGTATTTGCAATAAAAATGTATTATTGATATTGTAAAAAAAGAACAAATATTCTATGAACAAAAATAGTATTTGACGCACTAAGTTAAGATATTACTTGCTATTGCATAAGTGTTTATTTTTAAAGAATCACTTTTTGATGTAAAACACTCGATTGATATTATATAATATAAACATGTCATCAGTGTTGTTAAATGCAGTGAAAATAGCAAATTTTGTGGCAAAAGAGTAGCTATAGTAGCGTGCAAATTAATGTGAACAAAGAAAAAAAAAAAATAGACGAAACAAGTTTTTATTAGCCATAAAAAGTACAAATATTTTTTTAAATCATTGAAATATTGTAATTGGTTTTATCAAACACTGTTTATTCCACTTTTTGTTTATTCAACTTTCCACAATGTTAACCTTTCCTTCCCTGTGTTGGGTATCTTCTACACGTTGCTTCTAATAACCATCAATATCTCTATAAATATAATAAATACAAGGTTAAGATTTTAGGTATTCCTCCGTAATATATTTACGCATTGATTTAAAAAATAATATTAATAATAATCAGAATTTATCGACTACATCGTAGGTGTTTTGTAAAGATCGAAAACAAATTCGCATTTAAACGCTGCGAGTGCCTCGTCTTGACGATAGGTGAAGAGTATGCGGGAAGCGCGACACTATATTCGCATCTCACTCTTGCATACTCCACTGAATTGCGAGGAGCTCAATTGTCTCAATCGTCGCAAGCGTAAGCCACGCCGCGGTACCGCTCCGCGCCGCAGTATCTTCTGGACTTGCAAATAGATTAGACCTACGCCCATTCCGTGAGCGTTGCCAGATGGTTTTTTAATGTTTTCAGCAAATAAATCTCAATTATTTTAATTTTTAACTTCAATTATAATTAATTAAGGGGATTATCTATGAATGTTCTTATTTTTCCGATTTAAAATCGCTAATTTTTTATCGCGTACTCACTACCCAACACCGGAGCGCGCGTTTCAATTTTAGCACCGTAAGGGAAAGGTTATTGCCTTAACTTTAAATAATACATTCAAATATTCATTATTTTAATAAGGAATGTGTTTGATTTAAGCTTTTATAACTTGGCATGGATTCAAAAAGCTTTTTGCAGTTTTCCAATATTTGTTCATCCCGAAACCACGCGTTAATTAGTGTTTCAACTATCTTCTGTTTCATTGTACAGTCTGTTTTCCAGATCCTGACTTTACAAATAGCCCTTGAAAAATTGCATTTATATCGGGAGAGTTTCCTAGCCAATCTAAAAGGGTAATAATTGTTTACTTGGAAATAGTTAATCGTCACCTTAGACTTAGACTTGTGGCATTCTTTAAATTCAATTTTTAAGGGCTGTTTTATAAAGTCAGAATCCAGAAAACAGACTCTAGAACGAAACAAAAGATGATTGAAAAAGTAATTAACGTGTGGTTTCGGGATGAGCAAATATTGGAAAAATGCAAAAAAACTTATTGAATCAATGCCAAAATGTATACAAAAAGTTAGAAAAGCTAAAGGCGGACTTATTTCTTATTAAAAAAATGATTATTTAACCCTTTAAGTGCCGGAAGTTATTATTATGGCCGTACCCAGCAGGCCGGGATTTTTTCAAAAAAATAAAATCTAAAAAATGTATATTTTTTATATACAGATATAAAGGATATTATGAAAACTTACTAAATATATACAACGTGGGGTGTTTGAGCTGCCGTTCACTCAGAAAAACACAGTTTAAAAATTCACAAAATGTCAGGGTTGTCACAACTTGACACAGAAAACACGTTTACTTATAAATATAGTGGAATATAATATACTTTGTAAACTAAAATCAACAAATTATCTGTATGATAAAGCGCAAAAGATAAATAAACTACAAAATAAAACCATAAAAAGTCTATATAAACGTCGTATTATGCCGCAAAACTACGGCCAGTGACCAAAGAATACATGAAAACACACTTTGTATATAAATATTTTGAAAAATTAACAAAAATAACGCACAAAAGTTAAAAATCAACCATTGAAGAAAACTACAAACGAAGTCATTATAAATCATCACAATTACGTCGCAAAAAACTGTAGTCGGTAACGCTGTATCAGAGACACGTATTGACTGTCAGTGAAAACTTTTAGAAAGATGACTGTAACTTTGATAATATCGGTAAATTGTAATATTTAAATATTTCTTGACCATCCCAATAGATGTCACTGTGTTACAATTTATAAATTATTACAATTGGATTTGATATTAGCTTGCAACAAGCTCAAAGGAGAGCGCGTTTACGCGTTCATTTTGTATGGCCGGCCTGATGAGCACTGAATCGGAAAGCGCATCAACGCGCTCGTGGCAGTGAACCGGTTAAATAACGTTACTTTTGATGGGTAATAAACACTTGTTTCGACTATTTTATCTCTGTTTACATTAATTCGCGCACTACTGTAGCTATAAAGTAACGCCATTACATCTTTTAACTTGGAATACTTGAGATATTTTCTATTTCAGATTTAATAGCGCTTTAAATGTGAAGAAGCATGCTACTCAAGTACAATATTATAAGAAATTAATAGCTACGGTATTAATTTACAGCTTCTCTCAAGGCAAAGTGTGCTATTTGTAACAAATTACAACACTATGTATGTATTAGTTAAAAAATGACATTGCTCAAAACATTTTTTTTAAATTTGTACAGTAACACCTTACTTAACCACTTAACAGTCGGATTTTTTACACACGACGTAACACAATGATGAACTGTGAACTAATAAATTCTATACGAAAATATATTCCGTTCGAAGGAAACAAGTTGAAACAAGATCTGCCCAAACGGCGCTCGGGAGAAACACTCCCAACAAGTCGAAACAAGATATGCCCGAACGAGGTTCGGGCTCATCAGTATTAAAAGAAACTTCGCGCCCGAGTCCCGCTCGGGTAAAACTGTCAAGTGGTTAATGAAGTACGTAAGTTCATACAGTAACCCTTACTTAGCCAAGTACATAAGTTCCAAGAAACTTCTTTTTTATAAGGAACTTTGTTTCAGAGGTAGACATAAAATAATACATAGTGTAAATTTTACACAATGTATTACATATGGAATAATACATAGTGTAAATTTTACACAATGTATTACACATGGAATAATACATAGTGTAAAATCTCAAGTCTAATTTGCACGTGTTTTTTTTGTGCTGTATCTAATAATCTTCATAATACTTCTATCTAAATCTGGTTAATTTTCACATCAAATATTTGTTATACTTGAGAAAATGTAGCATGGTCCCTGTGACGTTTCACAAATTTGCTCCAATACAACCTTGTAACGACATTCAGTAATTTTAATTATTTTATCAACTTTAATATGAGCCTTGATTCTAATAAATAGCAAGTTATTTAGGTAAATACATTACATAAAACTAACAATAATAACAAATTAATACATCTTGTTACAAATTAGCGAAAATGTGGCAGTTTGTTAAAATCAAATAATATTTCGGCGACGTTTGTCAAAAGTCACTACGTTAGTCTGCATTGACTAGGGATGGGGTGTCGATAATTGGATTTTTTATTTTTTTATACCTAAAATTAAATGTTCGTAATTAGTATTAATTCATAGTGGATCTTGGCCTATTTAAAGATAGATAAAAATCATACAATACATTAGAAAGTCAGTATAATGAAAATTAGGAATTAAAACGTCAGTTTAGAGAAAAACAATTTTTTGATTTATAAAAAAACTATTCGATTTGTAAAATAAAAACGATTTTACCTCATCCCTTTGAGACATGACATTTCAAATGTCACCAAGACCATCCTACAGTTTCTCAAGTATAGTTGATCGAGACAGTTTTTAAGATCTTCAGTTGTTAATATATTTTTAATGACTTGGTGTTCCTCTCCAATATCACTTCACCAGAAAGTTTCAATAATGACTTGGTGTTCCTCTCCAATATCACTTCACCAGAATGTTTCAATAATGACTTGGTGTTCCTCTCCAATATCACTTCACCAGAAAGTTTCAATAATGACTTGGTGTTCCTCTCCAATATCACTTCACCAGAAAGTTTCAATAATGACTTGGTGTTCCTCTCCAATATCACTTCACCAGAATGTTTCAATAATGACTTGGTGTTCCTCTCCAATATCACTTCACCAGAAAGTTTCAATAATGACTTGGTGTTCCTCTCCAATATCACATCACCAGAAAGTTTCAATAAGTCCTAAGTTTGCTTCATTATATTGAAAGTTAGAATCAAAAGAATTCGTTAAGCAAGGTTTTACTGTATATCTTTCCTCTGTATTCTAATTTCTTAATCTATGGACGGCGACAAAAAATTGGGTGTTTTTAAGGCATTTTGAATGGATCGTGATATATTTTCAACAATAACAACATTTTGATATTTTTGTGTAATAACATACACGATATGTTACAAATGTATAATTATCGTTTCGAAAACCTTTTGAGTCACTGCATGTCGAAAGCCTGATGACCCTTAACCAACTTATTGACGATAACTTTTTATGATCTGACATACAAAACATTATCGTCAGATATTTCGAAAAAATTGATATTTTTGCATAATAACATACACGATATGTTACAAATGTATAACTATCGTTTCGAAAACCTTTTGAGTCACTGCATGTCGAAAGCCTGATGACCCTTAACCAACTTATAGACGATAACATTTTACTGACCTGACGTACAACACATTATCGTCGGATATTTAGAAAAACTTGATATTTTTGCGTAATAACATACACGATATGTTACAAATGTATAATTATTGTTTCGAAAACCTTTTGAGTCAATGCAGTGAGTCGAAAGCCTGATGACCCTTAATCAACTTATTGACGATAGCTTTTTATGATCTGATATACAAAACATTATCGTCAGATATTTAGAAAAACTATTATAGAATTTGATGTAAATTCCTCAAGGAGATATCGTCAGTATAATACAATTGGGTATCTAAAAGAGCAACTCGTCGAAATATAGAGTGGCAAATCACTTCGCAACAGTTTTAATAAAAGCATCATCTCGTAAGATGCATTCTGGTGGAAAATAAAAAGAAAAAGCCAACATTGCAAGTGAAGGAATCACTAAAAGGGTAGTTCCCTTTACATCAATATATAATAGTTCAGTTCAATCCCACTACCACCCACGCTGTTATGGGGGACAAAATAAGTCCACACCCAGCACGATCCCACTACCACCCACGCTGTTATGGGGGACAAAATAAGTCCACACCCAGCACGATCCACACTGGAAGATCCAAATCTTTATTCTTTTTATAAGCGCGACATCACGTAGTGACAAAGAAGGAACAGCCCAAAGAGACTACATCTCCGTAGTGACGATAGACTTAAGGCCCGACATCACAGGAGTAAGAAAATGACTCGCAATGGTGTAAATATACTTATGAAGTGGATTAAGGCCTTTCACAGAAAATTTATAATATAGCAAAACTATCATTTGATGCCACTAGATCGGAGTAGACAATCGGTTTGAAGATGAACCGTTGTAAGGCTAAGTAAAGTTCCCTTTGGAAATTATTGATTCGATTTTCATCATAGTACCATAGAATATGCTCTGCGGATTGATGCAAATGACGATAAAAATTACGACAATGTGATGGGGCAAGATTGAAGAGTTTGCCATTAAAACTCCTATGGTCAGAGAGAAATTTGGTAGTCTAATCGTTTGGGTACATTCACGGGGAGCCGAGGTGTGCTCTGATACAAGGAAAAAAATTATATATATGTTTTTCCAATAATGGAGAATGATAGTTTTTGCTTAGACTGATTTTGGGTCACCTTACTCCTTCACCGAATATTGTGATACGGACGTGGGCTAAAGATATGAGAATGGATAGCAAGGTACGCATTTATAAGACCTGTGTGCGACCTATCCTAACATATGGCATCGAAGCGAGGGCGGACACTGTCAAGACAAAAAGTATGCTAAGGACAACGGAAATGAGAACTCTGCGCGTTATTGCTGGGAAGACTTTGCGTGATCGTGTAAGGAACACCACAATCCGAGAGGTTTGTGAGGTCCAAGATGTGGTCAGATGGAGACGACAGCGTCGACGATACTGGTACCAACATGTACAGAGAATGAATTCCACAAGAATCCCATACATAGCTCTGCATGGGGGGCCGGATGGACGGCATCCACCAGGGAGACCCCCGAAACGATGGAGAGATAGCTGGAGCTCAGCATCACAGGAGGACAATCCTGCAGTAACAGACTCTTTAGAGTCTACAGAAAGTTTAAGAAGAAGGACGTGGGCTATTTTTTAGGGATATTTGGAGAAAAACATGGAAGGATGACAAACGATGTTGCCAAGTTGATATCTGGGTGTCTAGGTTTAATAATCGCATGATATATAATACATATATGAGTCAATCTCTACAATTCTAAAAGTATATCAAAAGCCAAATTGTGAATCGGGCTGCAGTCTGAAGATGACCTAAGGTACAGCCTATATAATGTAACACCAAGATTTGATGAGCTTTCAAAACATATTCAATGCTAAGGTTCACATTAACACTATAATAGCCGATGATACAACATGCGTACTATGTCCTTTGCCAATCATTACTAACCGATGGTACCACATGTGTATCATGCTTCCGCCAATGGTTACTGTCCGCTGATACAACCCTTGTAAAGGGTCTTTAAAATTGAGCAGTTTTTTTTATTTAAATTTTTTAAATTCTTGAATAAAACACACAATTGGCTTTGATTTCAAAAAACTTTTTATTGGTCATTGAAGTATAATGTATGATATTTAAACACAAAAAACAATATCCGCCAGATGTCCACCTCTTGTAGCTCCACAGATGTCCACTCTTTTGTTAAAATTTTCCATGAGATTTTGGCATAATTGCGGTTCTAACTCGCCAATAACGTGAATAATTTTGTTCTTCAGCTCAGGAATTGATCGGGGGTCATTCTTATAGACCTGGATTTTCACGTAACCCCAGAGAAAATAGTCGGTAACCTCAGAGAAAATATAACGGTGTCAGATCACATGATCCCGATTCACGTAACCCCAGAGAAAATATAACGGTGTCAGATCACATGATCTTGGTGGGCAATTAACATCACCGTTTCTGGATATTACAATACTTAAAAATAATTCAACAATTTGAACGCGTTGTTGTATTGTAAACAACTCCATTTTTATAAATGTCATGCATTACACTTCTCAAAGGTCACAAGATCCAGGCAAGTTTGCGACGCCATCTGTGTATTATCCAAGAATAAAAAAAAACACTTAATTTGAAAGACCCTATACTACGTTTTCCTCAACCATTATTGACTGAAGGCACAACTCACGTGTCATTTTATTTTTCGACCAGAATGCAGGGATCTCCAACCTTTTTCAATGAAGGGCCAGGCCACATACAATTTTTATAGCATATGGCGGACCGGTATTTTTATAGCATATGGCGGTGATAAAAAAAAATAGAGAGGTCGAAAAATAGATTGAAAAAAAATTAACTGACCCCTGGCGACATTTACCTGTGTAATCGCGCGGCCTGAATAGTGTTAATAAGATTTAATGTCGTTACCAATATTAATTACGTATTTCGTTTTATAAAAATATGATGCTCACTATAAATTCTTTTTTTTTTTTTTTTTTTTTATCTGGCGAGTTTATTGCCATGTGGCAATCTCTTCCAACCAACCAGAAAGATGTTTTTATAGGCCCTAAGTGTTAACCAGACTAAAATCCTATTTAAAAAAATCTGGGTTCCAGCGGGGATCGAACCCGCAACCTCCGGATCGGCAGACAAGTGTCTTACCACCAGGCCACGGAGGTCGTATGTCGTCATTCTTCTGACGCTTCTGAGCAACTCAAAAGTAGCGCTGTGTTAAAAACTCTTCTTTATGAAAAGCTGCTGTAGATTAAACGTGCTGATCATTTTGAAACTTTGATCTCTTTGCCATCGGTACTTTTGGTTTGATCTGCCAAGACTGTGAAAGACTGTCTAAACTATTACATGCGCATTCGTCTCATATTTACAAGATTGCCGACAATCATATCTGATCAAGAGACTGAATATAATTGTTATTCTTTACGTGGGTCACGGAAACTACCGAAACAATTTCTCTAATCTGGGTCACGGCTCGAAAAGGTTAAGAAACACTGCTCTATACTCTAAAATCACGTTGTTATGAAAATGGAAATAAAAAAATCTATGAATTCACACTTTTCTAATTTATAATTATTACTAAGACAATAAAATATATATCACTTAAAAGTATTCTACTGTATGCCTTAAATATTTGTATTAACAGAAATCTCTTTTACTTGTCTCAAATTTATGTATGTTAATGTTAAAAATAAAAATATATATTTGGGTTTTTTGAAAAAAAAATTACTTGTTGATTTATTTACCCTTTACTTACCGACCACACCTGAGAGAGGGCCTACATCATCAGAACCAAATTACCGACCGCACCTACGAGAAACCCTGGGATATTTCTTCTTCTTAAATTTTCTATAGACGCAAGAGTCTGTTACTGCAGGATTACTCTCCTGTGATGCTGAGCTCCAGTTATCTCTCCATCGTTTCGGGGGTCTCCCTGGTGGACGGCATCCATCCGGTACCCCATGCAGAGCTATGTATGGAATTCTTGTGGTGTTCATTGTATGTACCAGTATCGTCGACGTTGTCATCCATATCTTGGACCTCATAGACCTCTCGGATTGTGGTGTTCCTTACACGATCACGCAAAGTCTTCCCAGCAATAGCGCATAGAGTTCTCATTTCCGTTGTCCTTAGCATACTTTTTGTCCTGACAGTGTCCGCCCTCGCTTCGATGCCATAGATGAGGATAGGTCACACACAGGTCTTATAAATGCATACCTCGCTATCCGTTCTCATATCTTTATTCCTCCATATAACATCTCTCAGGTAGTCTGCCACAACTGCAGCTTTGTCTACCTGAGGCCTTACTTCTCTGGAGAGGTCATGAGAGCTGGGCAGTTCATTGCCAAGATATCTGAACTGGGTTGCCTGTTCAATTGGTTCGTCACATATTGAAATTCTGCACTCTACGATACGTATCTGTTAAATAATATTTATTATTTTGTACTGCCATATTCTGGCACTTCCTTGAATTTTTTTAAAGCTTAATAGATAATGAACAAAATAGTCTATCATGGTCTTGTTGGTTTGACGCTTTAATATATTTTTAAATTGGTAGAATAAATTATTGTTTGTTGACGCTTTTACAAAATGGCTGGCTCACGCGATTACGGAACGAAAAAGTTCACTGATGCAGAATTTGAAGATATTTTAAATAACAGTGATAGTGGGAGTGACACTGAGGATGACCTCGATAATTTATTCATTGAAGTGTCCATGATCCAAGGATGGGAGGACAAAATCGACCCATGTGGGAATGACGTTTTGTGCCCGGATAACGGAAATGTCAACGAAAACCAGCCACTGTCTGCCAAAAAACCAAAGGACGACAGCTCCTGGATTTAGAATGACACTCCGGGTATTTCTCAGATCCCATTTACTGGAGTTCCCGGTCTTTCAAGGACGGTTGCAACCGTATTACAAAACGGCAATGAAACTGAGCACGCTGCATATAAATTATTTTTCTTAGATTCATTCTGGGTCGCTATCGCTGAAGAAACCAACAGGTCAGATTTTTTACCATTTTCAAGATTCTTTCCGGAAGATATATACTCCGGATATATTATAATGTAGTCATTTCATAAAAAAAGGGGATAATAGATGTCTTTTTTGTACTTTTGTGAAATAAAATAATCATCTTTTATTAATTTAACGAGTTTCAACACTTTTTTATCGTAAGTATTGTTTAATATTTACAAATTATTTTAATGTAGAAAAATAAAGAATTTTAGACCCTTCTTCTTGTTTCCAGTGTCATGTCAGGTCCCCCCAACGTTGAATATCACTTGAGAGTAGAAAGATATCTTTGTCCTCGGCAGCCCGAAAAAGATCAACGCCCCTTATGCCAGCCCAATCACGTACATTGCGGATCCAGGAGATTTATTAAATACATATCAATACACTTGTAAAAATAAGCAATTTAAAATCGAAAAAATAAGATTCTATTTCTTGCGTTCCCATATGGTATACCGAAGTAGAGTGAGACATGAATAACGTCGGTTCCTCACCCATAGCGTTTTTTTAGAATTAATATATCTACGTCACACGGTTGATTGTATCGGTGAATTGATTCCCGATTTTCACAAAATATCTCTGATGTGGCCGATAAGTGCTAATTATTATAAATATTATTTTTTCATTCAATACGTAAATGTATTACGGAGAAATATCTAAAATCTGAACCCGGTAGTTATTATATTTGTAGAGATATTAAAGTTTTTATAAGCAATGTGTACTACTATAGTTACATATCACAAGGAAAGAAGGATTAATAATATGTTTGAGTTCTGAGTTGGAATCTCTTGAGTATTTTCTTACCGGTGTAATAAAAATTGCCCTGTTATTATTATTATTAGATAGATGACGAAAGATTGACTTAAAAAATCACAATCCAAGAATTGCAATGGAAGACGACCGATAAAAATGCGGTTGGACCAAGTTAACGAAATTTTGAAAGAAGGAATGGTAAAGAGCAAGAGAATCCGAAAGAACTGTATAGATGGGTAGGAAGTATGTCATGTTTAGAATGTTTGGCATTTGTTTCTCTCTGCATACTTAAATAGGAAAGTGGTGCGATGACATTTATGTATATACCATTTTATTTAGTGTGAATCAAGCTTTGTCTTGAAATATTTAATCACTTAAGTAGTAACTTTTTCATATATAATTTTCAGTAAGCAACACTAACAACTGTCTTTTGTCGTAGCCCATGGTGATCACTGCCCGCTAATTTTTAGGTTAACATCGGTTAACATAACCTTCAATACGTTATTAAATGTCGTTGAGTTGAATTAAATTCTTCTGTAAAAATGTCGTGGTTATTCGGATATGGGAAGAAAACCCCTCAGCCGACAGATGGAGCAGGAATGGACATTCCTGGTGATGGAAATGCAGGAGGGCAGCCTCCCGCTGATATAAACCTTACTAAAGCCGAAAAAAGGACTATGGAGGCGTATAGATTCGATTCCAGCGCCCTGGAAAGGGCTGCACAGGCTGCCAAAGAACTTGAGAAATCGAGTGAGAAATATTTTTAATAAAATAAAGTTAGTTTTTATTATGAAACGAGTTATTGTAACACGGGTTAAAATTGCGTAATAATGACAAGCTATACACTCGTCAAGAGGCTTTTTAAAACCCATGTTATTAATATGTAAACATTGTTTAATTTTATTTATTTTCTCATTTAATAAACAAGGTTTTTAAAAAAAGTGTTATTCATACTAATAATTTAATTAAAAAAGCTGCTGTGTTTGTACAATAATTGTATACATTTTTTGGGGCAAAGTACAAAGACACAAATAAGACATGTCACGAACAACACAACTTATATCGTGTCTGTCAGAAACGTAAATGTATGCAGCATCGTTTCTTGATCTGTGGGTCGCGCCTCTAGGGAGGCGCAGTGAAATATTATTTCATTTACACTTCATTGCAAAACAATGATAGCGGTCTTATTGCGAGGTGGCAATCTTTTCCAACCGACCAGATAAAAGTAAATCAAGTATTACTGGTCGCAAAAAGTATCCAATTGGCAACATCGTTGGTCATCATTTCCAGCGTCTTTCCGATCATGGACTAGCGCTACGCTCAAACAGATTGTTTATTGGCCTTCCCTGTTCAATGCTCTTATTTTTTTACGTCTTTTACTGTCCATGGAGTGAGACTGGAATTAGTTACAGACCAATGTTAGACTTGCTCCGTCCTTGGCATGCTTTAACCCTTCCCTTACGTGATAAAAATAATACGCGCGCTCCGGTGTTGGGTAGTGAGTACGCAATAAAAAATTTGCGATTTTAAATCGGAAAAATAAGAACATTCATAGATAATCCCCTTAATTAATTATAATTGATGTTAAAAATTATAATAATTGAGATTTATTTGCTGAAAACATTAAAAAACCATCTGGCAACGCTCACGGAACGGGCGTACGTCTAATCTATTTGCAAGTCCAGAAGATACTGCGGCGCGGAGCGGTACCCGGCGTGACTTACGCTTGCGACGATCGAGACAATTGAGCTCCTCGCAATTCAGTGGAGTATGCAAGAGTGAGATGCGAATATAGTGTCGCGCTTCCCGCATACTCTTCACCTATCGTCAAGACGAGGCACTCGCAGCGTTTAAATGCGAATTTGTTTTCGATCTTTACAAAACACCTACGATGTAGTCGATAAATTCTGATTATTATTAATATTATTTTTTAAATCAATGCGTAAATATATTATGGAGGAATACCTAAAATCTTAACCTTGTATTTATTATATTTATAGAGATATTGATGGTTATTAGAAGCAACGTGTAGAAGATACCCAACACAGGGAAGGAAAGGTTAAGAAGCGACTGAAAAAAAAACCTCTTAATTTCTAAGCAGTAATATAACGTGTTTTATTCCTGATTTTTCCTTTCCTCTCCACCATCCCTTCCTTTTCCTTTGATTGATGATATCTCACTTTATATGAAAAGGAATGTTCGGGTGATTGTCCATCATTGTAGATGTATGCTCATGTATGTGTTCATGAATTGCGTGGGGATGGGTAGTCATTTGATTTTTTTTGCGACCATGTAACTTGCTTCATTTACTTTTATCTGGTTTGTTGGAAGAGATTGTCGCCTGGGAATAAGCCCGCCAGATTGTATTTGTAATAAATGGATTAAATAAATAAATGAAATAGTCTTTTGCTTGTATATGCGGGAGTCACATACTCCTTTACGCTAAAGAGAGTTCAGAAAAGATTTCTACACGAGAGAGTGTATACTATCCCATGGCTCTATCCTAGTTTATTTTTACTGGGAATGCTATCCTATAGAACAGGCCTGCACAACATACGGCCTGCATAACATAAGGCCTGCACAACATACGGCCTGCACAACATATGGCCTGCGGCCCGCCAGCACTAGCTCTGTGGCCCGCGAAGCCTTTTGTGAAGACGTACAATATAATATAAAAAAATAATATTCCGTTCTTTTTAGGTTTATAATATTATGAACAGAATATACAAGAAAGAAATATACATATTTATATCATTTTTAAATACGAGGGTGGTCCGTTTTCGGGGCACCTGGGCGTGGCTCATCAAAAACAGACGTGCGACCACGTTGAAACTCGTTAAACCAATTTTTGACGGTCGCCATCGAAGGAGAAGAGTCACCGTACACAGCATCCAAGCGCTCTTTGATTTCGCTGCGCGATTTCCCTTTCAAAAACAAGAATCGAATCACCGACCGATATTGCTCTTTTTCCATTTTTCTCAAATCCGCGGACACGCTCTCTTCTACACGCGGTCAAAACAAAACTACGCGTCCGATTCGGCTGAAATTTTGACAGTAGCTGTCAACGAGAATGTACTACGCGATAAAAAATTGCTCTTGCGATAGTGGTGCCATCGGGCGGTGAGGCTAAGTACTTATCGGACCGCCCTCGTATATCTCCGGAATATGACAAATTTGTTGCTGAAAAACGATGTAATGTCTCTCATTAAATTAATTTATACACTCTAAAAACAACCCCTTTAAGTTCCATGATTATTTCTATACTCGAGAAAATGTAGTATGGTCCCTGTGATGTTTGAAATGTCATGTCTCAAAGGGATGGGGTAAAATCGTTTTTTTTTTACAAATTGATTCATTTTTTTATAAATGAAAAAATTGTTTTTCTCTAAATTGACGTTTTAATTCCTAATTTTCATTATACTCACTTTCTAATGTATTGTATGATTTGTATCTATCTTTAAATAGGCCAAGATCCACTTTAATTGATACTAATTACGAAAATTTAATTTTTAGCGTAAAAAAATTGAAAATCCAATTATCGTATACCCCATCCCTAGCCAATGCAGACTAACGTAGTGACTTTTGACAAACGTCGCCAAATATTATTTGATTTTAACAAATCGACATATTTTTATTAATTTGTAACAAGATGTATTAATTTGTCATTATTGTTAGTTTTATGTAATGTATTTACCTAAATAACTTGTTATTTATAGTATTAGAATCGAGGCTTATATTAAAGTTGATAAAATAATTAAAATTACTGAACGTTGTTACAAGGTTGTATTGGGGCAAATTTGTGAAACGTCACAGGGACTAAGCTACATTTTCTTTAGTGTAGTATTTTTAATTTTTCCAGAAATGATTTTATTTATATATTGTTTATAGTTAAGGCATTAACATTGTGGAGGTTTAAAGACATTGTAATTTGTAATATTGTAATAAAGTAATGGTTACGATTAAATTATACAATTAATAATATTGAAATACACAAAATATTTTTTTGCTATCCTGTTTTCTTGCCGCCCGCAGTAGCTTTCCTTACAGTAATATGGTCCTCATCCCATTTTGAGTTATGCAGGCCTGCTATAGAACACTAGAGAGAGAGAGAGTGGAAGGTCTTTGCGATTGGGTGTTCCCTTTTTTGCCAGCTCAGGGGTTATCCAATAATCCCAACCGTCCCAGATAGGCCTTACTTGGTATGTTCGTGATAATTATCCGAGGCAACACACAGATTGTTTTTTCAACCTCTATGCAGAACTATCGTGCCTTTGGAAATGCCCGTAGGTAGAACAATCACACTTTTTAAGCGTGTGTCCCCTTAGATAGACGTTTTTTACGTGTCGCTAAACTCATTCAAGGGAAAATTATGACTTATTATTAAATTCTTCTTCTTCTTGGCACTGTCCCAAATCATTGCCTAGGTAGGCTGTTGGGGTCGGCTCTTTTCGTTCTCAGGCTGTATGCTCTGGGTGTCGCCTTCATTTAAGCCGTTTCTCTGCAGGACTTTTGGAGCATCGACTCATCCAGGAGTTATTTGGTCTCCCTCTGGACGGCTGTCGAGGAAGATCCACAGACATTGCCTGATTTACCGTATGGTCTGGTGGTCTCCGTCTTATGTGCCTGTACCATCTCGGCTGTCGCTCTTCCCGCTTACTGTTTATGTCAGTAACCCCCAGGCTACCACGCTCTTATTAAATTCTTGATATTATTTTTTTAATGTTGTAAGATTATTTACTACGACCAGGAATCCTGGTCAATATAATGCATTCGCAATTCCACCAATTTTATTATGTGTTACATATTACCAATTTCGCCAGTTTTATTTTCTGGTACAACCCGGTTAGTATGACCCCGGGTAATTGAAAGTATACTGTATAGTTAAATAATGATGTAGGATAATACAATACAATGAGGCTTCTTAACCTCTCGAGTAGTAAGATATTAATGAAAATTTTAAAACATCGCTATTCAGTTGGTAAAACATGTAACTACCCGATAAATGATTTAATTGTGTGGTATCATCAATAGATGTCATTGTTACTCCAAATCCTGTCATAATCTGGGAATATTGGAGAAATAATCACTGCGCCCCAACCGCGGGGCCATACGCTATCTGACTCAGTATTTCATGGCCCCACGGTTGGGGCGGTACTCACGGAGAGGTTAAGGTCTTAGCCGTTCGAGATGAGAAGAGCTTGGGTTTTGAACCAGCAATGTTCTGTACGGAAATCTAGCGCGATAACCATGCGGCTGTATATATTAAGTTTTATTATCTTATTCATTATGATAGCACTGTTGTTTGAAACATTTTAGAACACTCGAAAGAGGCACTGGAGTTGAGCAAACTCCAGGAGGTGACACGGCAGCACGAGCAGATGTCCAAGATAAAGGAGTACGAGGCACACATCGAACAGTCGAAGGTGGACCAGAAAAGGGTGGACCATGAAGAAAGGAGAAAGACGCTGCAGGTAATATACTCGTTAACAATTGTCGTGAAATTATTCATAACTCGTAACTCTTTCAGGAGTTTCTTGTTTACACCAGTACCTTAATTAGAGAATAACACGCCGGCGATCGAGGTATTACGGTTAGCATTCACGCTAAGAAGCCCACCCAACGTCTAATTCCTTACGAATTCTTTTCCGAACTGGTTTAACTCTTAGAGCATTTTACATTTGAATTAGTTTTTTATGTAGCTTATATACTGCCCTAAGTCCGCCGTCGATGCTATTCTTTTTCCCATTCAGTTGTGTCACCATCGGAGAGGAGTCCCTTTAGGCAGTTTCTTTTTTGCACTTCCAAAATAAAGAAGATTTAGATCTTTTAATATAGATCGCGCTGGATGGCGACTTATTTTGGCTCCCGTAACACCGTGGCTGGTGGGGGGATCGTATAAATTCTTCAAGTGTTATAAAGCAATACAAAAATAGTGCTATATAAAACTGTCTAATGAAAGACTGCAGCAGACTAAACCTACCCTTTGTATATCGGACGTATGCGTCACCCAAATATCTATATACGAGTATGTAGATATTTGGTTATAATTTGATATGTGAATTTGATGTTATTTGGTATTTTTGGCGATTTTGTATGTAAATATTTATGTTTGTTTGGATACGTGCGTTGTCGCAACCACAATGGAAATGTATACTTATGGACGGTCGTCACAAGACTATATCGCTAGCTGGCCGGCTTCTGCATTTGCGCAAACTCCCAAAAATTGTGATATTTCGCGAGGTGTTCATAAGAAGGGTCCCTTTCAAAATAAATTCACTACCTTATTCTCAGTACACTCTACCTTCTGTGTTTTACTTGAGACTTGCTACAATCTACCATAAGAGGAATCTCTTCACCCCGTTACCTTCTCTCATCGATCTACGCTTTTGGAATTGATCTTAATTCTCCGAGCATTGCGCAGCAGCCATTTGCCTATGATACAGTTCTTTGTACCGGTGCCGTACACTTTGTCTTGGAAATTAAATTTCTCTTTTATCGGAACTTTGGGTTTGATCTGTCAATATTGTTGCTTGTTGAAATGAATAGCTTGCATACATTAAACCAATAGGAGTAGGCAATTGGTACGAAGATGAACCTATGTGAGGCTGAATGGAGATCTCTTCGATAATTATTAACTTGATTTTCATTACAGTATCACAAAATGTGATCTGCAGATTGATCCAGATGACGGAGGAAAAGCAGCCAAGATCGGTTCGCAAAAAGTTTTCCACCAGAACAATGCGCCGACATCGCATAAAACGACCGTCGCAATGGCAAAATTGTATGAATCGGGCTTCGAATTGATTCCACGTGCACACCTTACTTCCCGGACTTGGCCTCTGTACGGCACCGGTACAAAGAACTGTGGCATAGGTGGATGGCTGCTGCGCAATGCTCGGAGAATTCAGCTCACGTTCAGAGGCGTAGATCGGTGAGAGAAGGTAGCGGGTTAAAAAGATTCCTCTTAGGTATAGCAGGTCTTAACTCGTCCAGTGCTGAGAACACGCGTGGCGTGTCCATGTGAACATCGGCTTCATGCTCAGAACACGCGCGGCATGTCCATGCCTAAATATTGTTAGTATATTACATCAGCATATGATATTCGTCATTATTTCGGAAGATTCCGAGCATTCGGGCGTTTGCGCATGTGCAACGCATTGTAAAGTTGAGGTTACACCCGCAGTTTTAAATAATATTTTTTCTAGTTATTCCATTTGTTTTCATTGTGAGACTTGATAATAAAAATAATTGGACTATTTCTCTAGCGCTGTTTTGTGAAAAGGTCACTCACTGCAAGGGATATTTTGTTTATGTTTTCTAGTTATTTTCAATTTTGAATGAGTGACATAGTGAATTGTGAGCAAAAATAAGTGCCTTTTGAAAAATATATTATAGTAATTGGTGTATACATAGTGATATTTAGTATCATATAAGTTTCCTTTTTGATTTTACGAAAAAAAATACGTTTACCTTGAAAAATGGATCGCCCATCGAGCTCTAAAAGACAAAAGATTGAGGATGATATGGATGATTCATTTAGTGACGTTATTGATGAGGAATTCACCATCATCAAGGACGATTCTGAATTTGAGTCAAATATTGAAAATGATGACAATATTCAAATTCAAACTGTTTCACAAACATCTAGAACACCAGATGTTAGCTCTACGCAATGGTCGAATATAAAAAAACAACCAGCCTCTATACTATTTTCAAAAATACCCGGGTTGAAAATTGAGATGTCAAGTAAAGAACCAATAGATTATTTTGATTTGATTTTCAATGAAGATTTGTACAATCTTGTGACAACCCAAACTAATTTGTATGCTGTTGAAGTATTGTCGAAATCAGAAGGTGATACAAGCAGAATCACGCGATGGAAAAATGTCACTAAAGACGAAATGAGGGTGTGGCTGGGTTTACTACTACACACCGGAACAATACGTTTGAACCGGTTGAGTGACTACTGGAATACGGACTACCTATTCAATTTACCGGCATTTTCACAATTCATGTCAAGAGATAGATTTTTGCTCATCTTACGGGCACTTCATTTTAACAATAATGAAGAAGATCTGTCGAGCTTGGCAAAAGTCAGGGCATTGATTGATTTTTTCAATCGAAGGATGGAAGTAATTTATGATCCACACAGACAACTATCGATAGATGAATCATTGGTTCTTTGGAGAGGCCGATTGATTTTTCGCCAATATATAAAAGGCAAAAAGGCCAAGTATGGTATAAAACTTTACATGTTAGGGGAATCAAGTGGATTGGCCGTAAAAATAATTGTATATAGTGGATCATCAGATGAAGAGTTAGGTGGCAAAGGCCACACTAATAAAGTCGTTCAGAAATTGCTCGAGGGGAAGATGGGAGCCGGATATTCAGTTTACATGGATAATTTCTATAATAGCGTTCCTCTTACAAAAAATTTATTGAACCAAAACACATATGTCACAGGAACACTACGAGCAAATAGAAAAGAAAACCCGATCGATGTTATAAATAAAAAACTAAAGAAAGGAGAAAGTGTGAGTCAGTACACAGAAAATGGTATATGTGTTACCAAATGGAAAGACCGCCGAGAAGTCTATGATTTCTTCTGAATTTGATGGGGAGCTGTCTGATAGTAAAAACCGACATGGTCAAGTGGTCACCAAACCAAATATGGTAATAAATTACAACAATCATATGGGTGGTATAGACTATCATGACCAGATGTTAGCTTACTACCCATGCAAAAGGAAAACATTACGTTGGTACAAAAAGTTGGCCATTCATCTATTCCAGACGATGTTATTGAATTCTTGGCATTTATACAATGCAGACAATTCACAGAAAATGCCGTTGTATGATTTCAGGCTATTTATAATCAAAAAATTACTAGGTCCACCTCCATCATCAATTCCGAGACAAACAGTACAATCGAAAACCAAGATACATCTGCCGATGTTTTGTGAAAAAGACACTGATAATAAAATCAAAAGACGCAGATGTAGGCAATGCTGGGATACAGCTAAGAAAAGAAATGCTTCATTATTCTTTTGTCCAGATTGCCCCACACAACCTGGTCTTTGTTTGGATCATTGTTTCCAACTTTACCACAAATATTAAATTATTTAAAAAAAAATATTGTGTACACCTAATTAGTAAGTATATTTTTCTGTTAGTTTTTATAAAATATTGTTTTTTTTTGTAATATAATGTTGTTCGAAAAATGTCATAAAAACCTCCATTCAAATACCATTACGGTATGCGTCGAAATACCGTATCTCATTTTGCGCCGAATTACCAATGGACAAAATAAAAATAGCATAAAAATAAACACATTTGAAAAAGGACAAAAAAATAATTGAAAATTTTTAATTTATTTGAGAATATTTTTTACATGTGTAGCCCCACCTTTACAGCATGGCCTCGAAACTATACTGAATGAATTTTAAATACCTAGCCAACAATTTTTGAACCGGTGTAAAAGGGGACGATGTATAAATGATATATATAAACAAATTCTATATTTATGAATATATATTTTCTTAAATGTAAAATTTGTTTTACTTCCGTGAAAATATCACGGGATGCAACTATATTGCGCACTCATCGGCTCTCATAGAAATTATCTCAGCAGTGAAAGAGTTAAGTAAAACACAGAAGGTAGAGTGAACTGAGAATATATTTATTTTGAAAAGGACCGTTCTTATAAACGGTCAATCGCTCATCGCAAGCGCCATTTTCCGCCACTGCATGGTGCACACACCTCGCAAAATACCACAATTTTTGGGAGTTTTGCATAAGCAGAGGCCGGCCGGCCAGCGATATAGTCTTGTGACGAACGTCCATAAGTCTCATTTCTGCTGCGGTCGCGATGCAGCGAAGACCCAAACAAACATAAATCTATATACATACAAATCAAACATATACAAGAATTTACATATCAAAATTACTAATACACATTAAGGGTGACGTATACGTCCGATACAGCCCCCTTACGACTTTGTTAAATTAGGTTGCCGTCGCTGCAGTAAATGACTATTGCAGAGTTTGACGAAACCTGTTTTTTAGATGGAATGAAAAAAATTGAAAATCGCTGCACCGAGTGTGTATACTTCAAAGGAGATTATGTTAAGTTTGGTAAATAAGCAAATAAAATAGTTTTTTTACTTACTTATTTACCAAACTTTTTAAACTATGCCTGTCCTCAAGGGTACTCTAATTAATTAAAGCACAGGTGTTAAGATTTCATATAAGTTTACATTAGATAAGTTAAATGTGTATATACTCGAGAAAATGTAGCATGGTCCCTGTGGCGTTTGAAATGTCATGTCTCAAAGGGATGGGGTAAAATCGTTTTTATTTTTACAAATCGAATGGTTTTTTTATTAATCGAAAAATAGTTTTTCTCTAAACTGACGTTTTAATTCCTAATTATCATTATACTGACTTTCTAATGTATTGTATGATTTGTATCTATCTTTAAATAGGCCAAGGTGCACTATGAATTAATACTAATTACGAACATTTAATTTTATGTATAAAAAAATCGAAAATCCAATTATCGTATACTCCACCCCTAGCCAATGCGGACTAACGTGGTGACTTTTGATGAACGTCGCCAAATATTATTTGATTTTAACAAACTGACATATTTTTGCTAATTTGTGCCAAGATGTATTAATTTGTCATTATTGTTAGTTTTATGTAATGTATTTACCTGAATAACTTGCTATTAATTAGAATCGAGGCTTATATTAAAATTGATCGCCGTTTTGAACGTCGTTACAAGGTTGTATTGGGACAAATTTGTGAAACGTCACAGGGACCATGCTACATTTTCTTTAGTATAGTATATCGCTTTATTTGTTGGTTGGTGTCTTGAAATAATGTGCCTGTATGATTGATATTGTTGTAGGAAGAAACCAAGCAGCATCAGGTACGTGCCCAGTACCAAGACCAGCTCTCGAAGAAGCGCTACGAGGAGCAGCTGGCCATGCAGCAAAGGGCAAACGATGAGAATCTCCGGAGGTAACGTCTTATAATAAGTTATATTCTTATTTGTCGTAACCTCAATGCTGAGGAACGTCGCCCACAAATTGTTGAGTATATTTTATCTGTGGTTTTCTTTGGAAAAATAGTGCGGTGGTTTCATATTGTCTTCCGCACTGCATTAGGAATTGTATACATGTTGTTTATATTGTGAGCCTTGCTGCCAAAACACAATGCTTTGGGATGTAGTACTAGGTTCCAGAGGAAATGTGCACTTGTGGATGTTAAGTGGGAGCAGGAGTGTTGTAGAAATGTTATGGGATATATTAATGCGCATAGAAGTTGGAAGGATTCAGAGAGAATAAGGATAATACAGAAACAGAAGTGATCCGCCTCTGTGTCCCTCTACTCTACGATGGGCAAAATTAAGGAATTCTGCTGGAAAGTCATACCTCATCCTCCATACTCACCTGATATTGCCCCTTCGGATTTTCATTTTTTTCTTTAATTAAATTTAAATGTGTTGTGTTTAATATTAATTCAAAATCTCATAGTTTTTATAAAAGGGGTATCAAAAATTAAAAAAAAAAAGGTGGCTTAAGGGGGCTTCTACTCTAGAGGCGTGAATTTCGGGCGTTTTTTAAGACTTAAAAAAAAAAACTAAAATTATTTTTCGTATGCATTTTTTTACAGTTTGTTTATTAATAGTTTGAGAATGTACAAAAAAAATATTTGAAATTCAAGATGTTATCAGCTGTTATTATCTTGTCGTAAAAAAATAGGGGTTGAGCTGGTCGACATGATTGAAGCCCTTTCGTAAATCTGAAACAAAAATCATACACTGTTTCTTAATAAGAAATAATATCGTTATAGTAGGTACTAAAGAGAAAAAAAATCATAGAAAGACGGGTGTGAATTTTTTTCCATGTTTTTACCCTTTTCTTCAAATATTTTAATTTTTTAAAAATAGTAAAAAAAAGTAAGTTTTCCAAGGTAGGAACGATATAAACACATTTATGGAAGCTTCATACCAAATTTGAAGGCAATCGGTTAGATAGAACTTGAGATTTTATGTCGACCAGGTCGAAAAAAGTAGTTTAGAGAAAAGCGCGTTTTAAGTTTTGAGATCATTGCCCGAGTCATTCCGGTGCGGCGTAATTGCTTCCTCATTTATAGCGATAACTTCTTAAATATTGAGAATTTTAAAATATCCTCTTGAGAACATATTCTTAAAGGTATAAACTTTAAAAATAAAATAACCATCAGATTGAATCTTTGAAAAATGTCATTATTTTCGGAATTATCTTGAATTTGACATTAAAACAAAATTAATTTCCAGACAACTTATTATATGTAAATACGATACTGATGTCTCCAGAATTCTCGTCACAATTCCATATGGCATTATCAATCATATGTATAAAAATTTTTTTCCCGTACAGACAAGAAGAATCAGTGGCTAAACAGGAGGCCCTACGTAAGGCGACCATAGAGCATGAAATGGAGATGCGGGAGAAGAACAAGCTGAAGCTGATCGAGGCGGAGGCGCGGGCGAGGGCCAAGGCTGACAGGGACAACAGGGACATCACGCTCGAGCAAATCAGACTCAAGGCGCAAGAGAACCGAACCACTGTGCTCGAGGGGATCAAGTAAGTACACACACATCACCTTATAACTCATCGATCAATAAGTCCTAAGACTAACTACTAAAACAACCTTTGTTTTGCCAAAATTCTTCTTTATTCATCAACATAGTCTCCTTCAAGAGCGATACATTCATTCCAACGCTTTCCTAACTTTTCTATGCCAGCCGTGTAGAACGATTTATCTTTGGTTTCAAAATAGGCATTAGTTTCGGCAATCACTTCTTCATTGGAGCCAAATCTCTTTCCCTGGAGCATCTATTTGAGGTCTGCGAACAGCCAATAGTGGCTGGGGGCCAAATCTGGAGAATACGGTGGGTGCGGAAACAATTCGAAATTCAACTCATGCAATTTGGCCATCGTTACCATCGACTTGTGACACGGTGCATTGTCTTGATGAAAGAGAACTTTTTTCTTCTTCATATGGGGCCGTTTGTTTTGCAATTTCTACCTTCAAACGCTCCAATAACGCTATATAATATTCGCTATTGATGGTTTTTCCCTTTTCAAGGTGATCGATGAATATTATACCATGCGCATCTTAAAATACGGAGGCCATAACCTTTCTGGCCGACTGTTGGGTTTTTGGTGGCTTCGGACGACTTTCACCGGCTGCTCTCCACTCAGCTGACTGCCGATTGAGTCCGGAGTATAGTGGTGGATCCAAGTTTCATCCATTGTCACATACCGACGCAAAAACTCCTGTTTATTTCGTGTCAACAGTACCAAACGACGCTCTGAATCATCGATGCGTTGTTGTTTCTGTTCCATTGTGAGCAAACGCGGCACCCATTTCGAAAAAAGCTTTTTCATGCCCAAATGTTCATGCAAAATAGTATAAACACTACCAAATGATATCTTCAGGATGTCAGCTATCTCACGCAGCTTTACTTTGCGACTTTCCATCACGATTTTGAGGGTTTTTTTATGTTTTCTGGTGTAGCAGCCTCATTTGGATGACCAGAGCGCTCAGCATCATTTGTGTCTGTACGACCGCGTTTGAAATCAGCATACCACCAACAAATGGCTGTTTTTGACGGAGCAGAGCCCGGATAACACTTTTCAAGCTATCGCTGAGTTTGAATGGTATTTTTTCGCATTAAAAAGTAATGTTTTATCAACACATGAAATTCGGTTTTTCCATTATTTTGAAAATAGCAAAAGTAGCATCACTAAAACCATTGTAACTCAATGACACAATGTCGGAATGTCATGAAAGTTTGACACATAACTTCTAAAAGTTGGTACTAACTGAGAATGGTATGGATTTGTTATTAGAGGCGCCATCTGTTGGTTAGTCCCGGGACTTATTGATCGATGTGTTATGTTGACGCATGCATGAGGTGCAGGCTGTGCGGTGATACACTGGACTTCCGTGCGGAAGGTCATCGGTTCTTACCCCGTGCTTTGCTTCTCCCCTTGAATGATGCAGGAATTTTTTTATGACTTCGGTCATATCTATTCTTTCAAAAAGAGGAAAAAAAAACATGCTGGTGTGTTCCAATCGTCTCATTCGGTGTGCCATCGGATCCAGTACAGCGGTGTTACCGGTGAGTTTGCTAGTGTGCGACAGCTCACTCACTTAAAAAAAACCAACTCCACGGCACAGCTTGGCTTTCCAAGTGAATTGACGTTGGAACGGTGAGGGAATCCTCGACTACGGGGCCCAGCAACGACGATGTTGACTCGTAAACTTATATATAAGATTGGGGGCTAGGGGTTGCCTCAGCATATGTTTAGAAAACATATTGCTGTCATATAAAACATATCACAGAAAACTTAACAAGGGAAGACAGAATATAAAGAATGTTGTTTAGATCTTCCAATGTGATTTATTGAATAGAGTTTATTTACTCGGAGTCATAGAAGTTTATCTTTGTGGGGAAAACATAAACTGATTTTTAGCTAATGACTTCATCGTTGATGGATATGGCAGTCTGGATCAATCTCTGTTATGTTTGCATAGTTACCAGAACATCAGAAAGTTGAATTCGAGTGCATACATGAATTAATATTTTTTCTTATGCATTTGGTCAAGATTGGTTTGAGTCTCCGCTGCATGTGACATTATGTAATATTCTCATCTCAGATATTCGAAAAAGGTTCATTATTCTAGTTGTGTCGTCTCTGCTTTCGTCATCATAAGAAATGATAGGCCTGACACAGACGTTACGGCTAACTGTATAACATTTGGGAACAAGTGGATAGCATCTCAAAGAGAGCACTCTGAAGGAAAATAAAATAATAGATAATTGTGAATATTTTCAGAACAGCGGGAAATGTCCTGGGTACGGGTCTAAATGCCCTCGTAACAGACTGGGACAAGGCCCTCACGGCAGTGGGTGGACTCTCCCTGCTTGCCCTCGGGGTCTACACGGCCAAGGGAGCCACTTCAGTCACCGCCAGATATATTGAAGCCAGAATAGGTAAGTTTTCTTTCTTTTGTCGTCTTTCATATGGTATTTTGTCTTCTTCATTCTACTGTTGGACACAGGGCTCTTCTTTGTATCTCCGTTACATCCGTAATCTGCATCCATTTCTCGATGATCGATGACCTCTGTAGCCTAGTTGGTAAGACATGTCACACCCAGACTCTTTTAATTGAAGATTCCAGTCTGGTTTTCACTCAAGTCCTCTCGAACATTTTTCTGGTTGGCTGGAAGAAATTAAGCTCGCTAGGTTGTACCGTGTACAATGAAAGTGTAATACAATTTGTATACTGAGGTTATTCATTAGTCTAACTGTTATCCTCTCATTTCGTGATATAACCTGTAAAGATTCCCGTTTAAATCATTCCCGCTATCATAAATCATTATCGTTGTTATAAATCATTTCCGTTATTGTAAATCATTATTGTTTTCATAAATCATTATCATAAATCATTCCCGTTATCACAAATCATTTTGACTGAGCAGAAAGAAAACAGAGTATCTGTACCTACCATTCGAGAACACAAATGCTGTCACTCCCGTAATGCAAATGGATGAAGAAACATTAACAAATTGTGACTCCTTTAAGTATCCTGGGTCACTCATCCATGGCGATGGAGGATGTGGAGCAGATGTAACACATAGAATTAGTGTGGGATGGATGAAGTTTAGATCAATGACGGGAGTTCTATGTGATCCGAAAATGTCAGTAAAGTTAAAAGGAAAAGTATATCAAACGATTGTCAGACCCGCACTCCTCTATGACTCCGAATGCTGGACGATGTATAACTCTTACTCTAGGCAACTAGAAACTGCGGAAATGCGCATGCTAAGATGGTCAGCTGGTGTGTCCCTAAGAGACAAAATAAAAAGCTCACGCATTCGTGGAAGCCTAGGTGTTACAGACATCAACAGCAAGATGGAGGAGAGGCGATTGAGATGGTATGGGCACGTTGGACGCAGAGCACCCAATCACATTGTGAACCAGGCAATCTCCATGGATCTTCCTCGAATAACAACCAGAGGAAGACCAAAGAATTCATGGGTGGTGCAAAAAGATAATCTGATGCAGAGGCACGGCCTGGGGGACATAGTCCGGGACAGAAGAGCATACAACCTGAGGACGAGGAGAGCTGACCCCAACAGTCTTCGCAGACAATGAGTTGGGATGGAGCCAGGGAGAAGAAGTTATCACAAATCATTACTGTTTTCATAAATCGTTCCCGTTATCATAAATCCCATAGATATAGGTGTCCACCACCTCATGGATCACACCTACTGGAAGGTTTTCTAGTAGGGGTGATCCATGAATCTCTCGGCTATTTTTATTGTAAGGGATAAAAATTGTGTTCTTAACCTTTCCTTCCCTGTGTTGGGTATCTTCTACACGTTGCTTCAAATAACCATCAATATCTCTATAAATATAATAAATACAAGGTTAAGATTCTAGGTATTCCTCCATAATATATTTACGCATTGATTTAAAAAATAATATTAATAATAATCAGAATTTATCGACTACATCGTTAGTATTTTCTGAATATCGGAAACAAATTCACATTTAAACGTTGTGAGTGCCTTGACCTTGGGTCTTGACGATAGGTGAAAAGTATGCGGGAAGCGCGACACTATATTCGCATCTCACTTTTGCATACGTCACTGAATAGCGAGGAGCGCAATTGTCTCCACCTCGCAACTGTAAGCGACGCCCGAGTTAGCCCCCAACCCTGCCGCGCTGCAGTAGCTGTTGAGCTGGCAACGGGACTAGACCTACGCCCGTTCCGTGAGCGGTGCCAGATGGTTTTTTAATGTTTTCAGCAAATAAATTTCAATTATTATAATTTTTATCTTCAATTATAATTAATTAAGGGGATTATCTATGAATGTTCTTATTTTTCCAATTTAAAATCGCTAATTTTTGATCGCGTACTCACTACCCAACACCGGAACACGCGTTTCATTTTTATCACCGTAAGGGAAGGGTTAAAGGCAAGGGTAGTTACGTAATAAAAATATATATGAATTATTTGTCTTGTGAATAAAAATAGCATGCTGAAATATTCAAGGCAAAAAAAGGTAATATATATAATGAAAGGTAGCCTTCGATATTTGGCGATTCACAATAACGCCGGTTAGCTTGGCGTTTCAAGGAAAACCTGTGATTCCTAAGCTTTACTTTGACCAAGTGATCTTGCAAAAATGAAATGAAGACAACTTCAATGTTATTTTCTATATTCCCTATATAGCTAATGTTCTCTAATCCGACTTCATTTTTCAGGTAAACCGACACTTATCGGCGAAACAACACGTTTCTCTCTCCTGGAAACCCTGAAGCACCCAGTGCTGACAGCGCGCCGCATGTACTCCTTCTACAAGAGACCGAAGGACGCTCTCTCGGGAGTAGTGCTGGACCCTAAATTGGAGGAGCGATTGAGAGACGTCGCTATCGCCACCAAGAACACGAGGTACAACCGCGGCATGTACAGAAATCTTTTGATGCACGGGCCTCCTGGTACTGGAAAAACACTTTTCGCTAAAGTAAGATAATTTTTTCTGTTAGTTTCTATTACTTTCTACTTATGTTTCTCTCTGGCAGTCGGATATTCAGGTTTTTCGTTGTGTGTGCGGCCCATCAACTTATATGTGCAAGAAAAAAAGAGGGAAGTGCGCAAATATGCATATTCATGCTTAGATAAAACTAAGTCAACATAATGTACCACAAAATCATGGTGTTTCCATGTTCCGCACACATCTCAAAGAAAGGAACCCGAGAACCCATCATAAAATATATAATTGCGCAAAACGAAATATGGTTACAAGTTCCTTTCTTTGAGATGTGTGCGGAAGATGGAAACATGTGTGCGGACAATTTTTAACAAATGTGCGGCTGCACACGCGCACACCTTAGAGGAAACGTTGCTCATGTGTATTCCGATGAATTGCCTGTCCTCCCGAGATTGAATACATTGGACACTGCTCCACGATGTGACTGACCAGTCTGGACCATTCAACATGAGTACAACAGGGAATTAATGTAACTGCGCTTATGCAAGATGTGAAAAGTGCAACCGTGGGCCCACCTTATTCGATTTTGAATGCCCCACAATCTTCGTAAGCAAAATAAATACGATATTTATTTAACACTTTTATTGCAAATACATTCTGGCAGGCTTATTGCCAGGCGGCAATCTCTTCAAATTAATCTGACAAAAGAAAATAAATCAAGTTACATAGTTAAAAAAAAATATTCAAATATTTATATTTATGAAATTTATGGACATAAACATATTAAAGTAAAAGTGAGATATCATCAATCAAAGGAAAAGGAAGGGATGGTGGAGAGGAAAGGGAAATCAGGAATGAAACACATTATATTACTGACTAGAAATTAAGAGTTTTCTTAGTCACTTCTTAAAGCATGCCAAGGACGGAGCGAGTCTAACATTGGTTTGTAATTGGTTCCAGAGTCTCACAGCATGGATAGTAAAGGACAATATAAAAAAATAAGAGCGGTGAACTGGAAAAGCCAAGAAACAATCTCTGTTTGTGTATAGCGCTAGTCCATGGTCGGAAAGACGCTGTAAATTTTCCGCGAGATAAGAGGAGATGGCGGGACATTTAAGGATATTATACAATAGAGATAGTATGTGAATTTGGCAGATATATAAGTAAACAATGAAAGATTAAAGTAAGTCGAGGAATTCTGCTATTTAGGTAGTATTTTCTCAGAGATTTTCAAGGGATATCGAACGGCATGTAACTATAGGAAACAAAGTCAATGGGGCACTAAAACAGTAATAGTCCATGAATTAGAACAACAATAATTCATAATTTGTATTTTATGTCATTTTCTACATCCCTAAATCGATTTTTCGTAATAAATTCTGTTAATTAGAAAACCGCGTATTTCGTAAATCGTCTTCTTCTTCCTCTTCTTTTAGGCCTGTTGGCCTGTTATGGTCCTGCATCATCGTTTCCCTCTTGCGACGTCGCCTGCCAGCTGTCTTTCCATCTTTTGGGAGGTCGTCCTGAAGGTCTGCTCGCTCGGGGGATACTTTCCCTGGTCATTCTTACGGCTCTTGGTTCCGCCATTCTGGATACATGTTCATTCCAGAACCTTCTTCTCTGTCGTCCCCATTTGACAATATCTTCAACTTTGCACATCCTTGGGATTTCTGTTTCGTACTCTATCACGAAGGGTTTTGCCAGCGATACTCCTGAGTACCTTCATTTCGCTGGTTGGAAGGAGATTTTTGATTCTGACAGTGTCGGCTCTAGACTCTATGCTGTATGTCATTATGGGGTGGACACAGGTCTTGTATATCCTCACCTTGCTTTGGATGTTCATATACTTGTTTTTCTAGATAGTGTTTTCGTAATTTGTAATGTATATACATATAATAATATAGTTTTATTAACACATTGTTGTCGGGCGGTTTTTTTTTTATCAATCTATGCCGTTAAGTAGGCAATTAATTTAGATTTGCGCGCGAAATTACGTTTCACGTAAAATTACTGTAACTTGAGAACTATTGATCATATTTAAATAAAATTTTCAGCATTTTATCAATAATGAAATCGTTTTTAATGATCTTTTTATAAACTTATATATATTTGTGTAAACAATTATGATATTTAAGGTTAAATTACATTTTTACCTTACTGTCCATTTAGTCATTCTGTACATGTTCAACATAATATATATTTTGTAAAATACGAAAAAATAAACACCAGTATTGTTTTAAAATATGATATCGTTGAAATTGTTCGTCCGAAAAATTTCCGAGGACGCGCGGTAACTTCATTATTACTAGTTTCAAATTCGCCATCTGTATTTTTCTCAACACAATAATAATCTGACAAATTATCAGCACACAATTCCCCATCCCTTTGCTCTCATTACTATCGTAATACATTTTTATTGGGGATTTTTTATGAAAAAAATATTCATTTATTATTGTTTTAAAATACGGAACAAATAACTTTTGAAACACAACAGCGATGGATATCCACTATACTATACTATACTATATGATACAATGATAGGGATTTTGTAATATTTTTTTAATAAAAATATATGCAATAGCGGAATGTAGGCAGAAACGAAAATGGAGAACCCATGTCTTGAACTAAACAATACCGCCTCAATACTGAAGAATTATAAAGATAAAAAGGTAATGTTTATCTTACAACTATTGTAATTAGAGTGCATGTTATATGGGGACAGTCTGCCACCTGACCCTCATTATACTAAGCAGGCTGCCACCCGACCCTCATTATACTGAGACAGGCTGCCACCTGACCCTCATTATACTGAGACAGTCTGCCACCCAACCCTCATTATACTAAGCAGTCTGCCACCCAACCCTCATTATACTAAGCAGGTTGCCACCCGACCCTAATTATACTAAGCAGGCTGCCACCCGACCCTCATTATACTAATCGCTTCACTTCACAAGTAACCGCAAACCCAATTCCGATCTGTACAACGTTTTTTGGCGTCTCCCGCGCTCTACCAACAGTAAGCAAATACAATGCTTTTAAGCGTCTCCTGTTCTCTACCAACAGTATGTAAAAGACGCTTTTAAGCGTTTCCCGCAAAAAATGTGTTAATATTAAATACCAGGCTGTGGATTGGCCAGATCGACATCCATTTTATGGCATTCCTGTGTTCCTGACCGAATATATTATGTACGGTGATACAATTTTAATCATCCAATTGCAAGATGCTGCTATTGTTTTTAACGCCGTGTCATTATTTATAGGTAGTAGTTTCTAAGTTACTCGTATTTCTAAAAGGTTGCATGACAGGGTTACATAAGAAAACTATTATTGTACATATTGTTATGTAAACATGTGTAATTGAGTGCCACTGTTTGTCAGGTTGATGAGAATGTTTACATGTGTAATTGAGTGCCACGGTTTGTCAGGTTGATGAGAATGTATACATGTGTAATTGAGTGCCACGGTTTGTCAGGTTGATGAGAATGTATACATGTGTAATTGAGTGCCACGGTTTGTCAGATTGATGAGAATGTGCAACGGGGTTTTATATAATCAAAAATCGGAGAGAAGTATCAATTTATTTTTTTCATGCTGTATGTCCTCAGTGAGATACAGGCAAAAGCCTAGTTTATTAGGGGACACGACAAATGAAAGGCGACAAATCCAGATCCATTAAAATTGTGTGTCCAAATTAAATTACCTGTTGTTTTTTCACAAATGATGTATATTTCTTGTCATGTGTAAAATAAATAAATAAAATATTCGTATATCTCTAATGATGCCGTAATGATTTTCCAGAAACTGGCAGCTCACTCGGGAATGGATTACGCCATAATGACTGGAGGGGACGTGGCACCGATGGGGCGGGATGCCGTGGCAGCCATACACAAAGTGTTCGATTGGGCCAACACCAGCAGGAAAGGTATGTGATGCGGCCTCCTGCTAGAATGATTCAACGGACCATAGTTGATTTTCTACCAACATTGCAATTTTCGTTACACGCTCATTGCCAATTTAATATTGGGTGTTAACGTAAGTTGTGTCCGTTTTTTTTTTTCAAATTTAAAAATGAGCACCAAAAGTAAAACAAAATAGGAAAGGTTATACGTCATTTGAAAGAAAGTTTTCTGCTCTACAAGATATTGTATTTGCTTTTACGTTCGATGGTTTTTGCGTTTCAAAGACGGTAATTTCGACCTGTAAGACATGGAGCGTTCCGGACGACCAGTGGACTTCGATGAGGACTGCTTAAACCATATTATTCATGAAAATCCCCTTCAAACCACCGTAGAATTGGCAGAGCAGATGAATTTTAGTCACATGACTGTATACTGCCATCTTAAATCAGTAATGATGCGGTAAAGGAACCTTTGCTTGTGGCCATGCGTAGCTCGATGACGCGCGAGCAAACCAGCAGAAATTGTCGAACGTTGATTTTTGTTGTTTTCACTCAAAACATGCGGAACCCAAGCGCCGAACTTCTGGACTTTTCCCATTGATTTAAGATGGCGGTATACAGTCATGTGACTACAATTCATCTGCTCAGCCAATTCTACGGTGGTTTGAAGGGGATCTTTATGAATAATATGGTTTAAGCGGTCCTCATCGAAGTCCACTGGTCGTCCGGAACGCTCCATATCTTTCAGGTCGAAATTACCGTCTTTGAAACGCAAAAACCATTGACGAGCTGTCCTTTCATTCATAGCATCTTCATCGCACACTTCGCAAGTGTTGCGAGCAGCTTTGGCAGCTTTATTCCCTCGATTGAACTCGAACAGAAGGAGGTATCGAAAATGCTCACTTTCGTCTACTTGACATTCCATTTTGAAGGCTTGTAATCAAATAAAATAATATATGTAACGTAAAAGCAAACACAATATCTTGTAGGGCAGAAAATTTTCTTTCGAATGACGTATAACCTTTACCATTTTGTTTTACTTTTGGTGCTCATTTTTAAATTTGAAAAAAACGGACACAACTTATGTTAACACCTAATACTAACGAAGTACCCACATTGTTAAATGTTTTCATTATTAGTACCTGGATTGGGGTGTTTTATGTTTCATCATTATCCGTCATCGTGTCTAAGAATGGCGGCAGTCGTCAATGACCCTTTTAATGATCTTCCATCTGGCTCTGTTCCGGGTCGATCAGAGAACATCCGATATTAAAGATCCGGTCGCAGTACTGATCAGGTCACGTCGCATACACAATGATGAGAGGCGAATCCTTTATTCTGAACTCTGCTAAGATGAACACATTTGTTCTCATCGCTGTCCATGGTATCCGGAGCATTCTGCACCAACACCACATTTTAAAAACACCGATCCGTCGTATTTCCGATTCTCCCAAGGTCCATGTTTCAACACCATGCAAAAATATTGAGAATATCGGTGTTTGGACGAGCCTCATTTTCGTGTTTTTTGACATGGTGCTGTATTTCCATATTTTCACAAGACGTCCCATAGCATTTTTTACATGATGGAAATTAAAAATAACTATTCTTCTAAATATAAAGTCAAAGTCCGTTAATTTGAACAATGATAATTTGTAATTAGAATTTTTTGCTATTTTCTATGTTCCGAAATCGAGTTTTCGTAATAAATTCTACTGATAATTTGATAAATCACGTATTTTTTAATTCGTAACGTTTTTAACAAAAAAAGTACGTATTTTAATGATCCCAAATTTTCCGGCGGAACCATAGACGAAGTTTTTATTTTATATATGGTACGTGGTATGCATATGCGATATATTTATAATTTTTGGTAGCAAATTCTATTTATATTTATGCGCATTCAAAATTCTAATTTGAGTATTACTCTTGTAATGGTCGATAAAAGACCGTATGTCAATCAATATATGACACTAAGAAATTTTGAGGGTGAGGGTGAATGTCAGTTAAAATTTTTGAGGGTGAGGCTGAATGTGAGCTAAAAATTAATGGGTTAAGTAGGGTGAAAATGAGCATGTTGAGGTAGTTTGGACATATTGAACAGGTGGGTGATGAAAAACTGACTAAAGCAAATTTATAAGAGTGAGAAAAGTATACTTGAACCAAGAGAATGAAATGTGAAAGAAGGACGGGTAAGGAATAAGATAAACGGGAGCTGTATGAGATGTACGAATGTGAGAGTTTGGCCCTGTTCTTTCTGCCTACCCCAACAGGGCAACGGAGTGATAGTGCGTATTTTGTAAAAGGTACGATCTTTTACAACAGTGTACTTTTGTAAAAGGCCGTTTATTGTAATAAAATAAAATAATTATGTAGTTATTTTCTCTTCATTCTAGGTGTCTTGCTGTTCATTGATGAGGCGGATGCCTTCCTCCGTAAGCGTTCTTCGGAGAAGATCTCAGAAGACCTCCGGGCGGCTCTCAACGCCTTCCTATACAGAACCTCTGAGCAGAGTGCCAAGTTCATGCTTGTATTGGCTTCCAATACTCCACAGCAGTTTGACTCTGCTATCAATGACAGGTGAATAGCAAGTATTATACTTGAGAAAATGTAGGATGGTCCCCTGTGACTTTGGAAATGTCATGTCTCGAAGGGATGGGATAAAATCGTTTTTTTTTACAAATCGAATAATTTTTTTATAAATCGAAAAATTGTTTTTCTCTAAACTGACGTTTTAATTCCTAATTTTTATCATACTGACTTTCTAATGTATTGTATGATTTGTATCTATCTTTAAATAGGCCAAGATCCACTATGAATTAATACTAATTACGAACATTTAATTTTATGTATAAAAAAATCGAAAATTCAATTATCGTATACCCTATCCCTAGCCAATGCAGACTGACGTAGTGACTTTTGACGAACGTCGCCAAATACTCTTTGATTTTAACAAACTGCCACATTTTTGCTAATTTGTAACAAGATGTATTAATTTGTCATTATTTTTTTTATCCTGACGAGTTTATTGCCATGTGGCAATCTCTTCGAACCAACCAGAAAGATGTTTTTATAGGCCCTAAGTGTTAACCAGACTGGAATCCTATTTAAAAAAATCTGGGTTCCAGCGGGGATCGAACCCGCAACCTCCGGATCGGCAGACCAGTGTCTTACCACCAGGCCACGGAGGTCGTGGTTGTCTTTCTCTGAAGTGACTAATTTCTCTGTTTCAGATTAGACAAGATGATTGAATTTGGCCTGCCCGGCTTGGACGAGAGAGAGCGCCTGATCCGCCTGTACTTTGACAAGTTCGTTCTGCAGCCGGCGGCTGAAGGACACAAGTAAGATATTTTTTTTTAGTTGAACTCACAAACAACACCTGGATTCAAAGACAACCGTTTTATCAACAAGACTTTGGAAGATGTCCTCTCTCGAAGAAACTCTTTTATTTTCCAAATTATTTTTCCGAAAGATCAAACCGTCAAATATCTTGATAGTCAACTGTTTATAACATACATACGTACCATCAGTCCGTCTATCTTGATAGTAAACTGTTTATACATACGTACCATCACTCCGTCTATCTTGATAGTAAACTGTTTATACATACGTACCTACCATCACTCCGTCTGTCTTGATAGTAAACTGTTTATACATACGTACCATCACTCCGTCTATCTTGATAGTAAACTGTTTATACATACGTACCTACCATCACTCCGTCTGTCTTGATAGTAAACTGTTTATACATACGTACCATCACTCCGTCTATCTTGATAGTAAACTGTTTATACATACGTACCTACCATCACTCCGTCTGTCTTGATAGTAAACTGTTTATACATACGTACCATCACTCCGTCTATCTTGATAGTAAACTGTTTATACATACGTACCTACCATCACTCCGTCTGTCTTGATAGTAAACTGTTTATACATACGTACCATCACTCCGTCTATCTTGATAGTAAACTGTTTATACATACGTACCATCACTCCGTCTATCTTGATAGTAAACTGTTTATACATACGTACCTACCATCACTCCGTCTGTCTTGATAGTAAACTGTTTATACATACGTACCATCACTCCGTCTATCTTGATAGTAAACTGTTTATACATACGTACCATCACTCCGTCTATCTTGATAGTAAACTGTTTATACATACGTACCTACCATCACTCCGTCTGTCTTGATAGTAAACTGTTTATACATACGTACCATCACTCCGTCTATCTTGATAGTAAACTGTTAATACATACGTACCTACCATCACTCCGTCTGTCTTGATAGTAAACTGTTTATACATACGTACCATCACTCCGTCTATCTTGATAGTAAACTGTTTATACATACGTACCTACCATCACTCCGTCTGTCTTGATAGTAAACTGTTTATACATACGTACCATCACTCCGTCTATCTTGATAGTAAACTGTTTATACATACGTACCTACCATCACTCCGTCTGTCTTGATAGTAAACTGTTTATACATACGTACCATCACTCCGTCTATCTTGATAGTAAACTGTTTATACATACGTACCTACCATCACTCCGTCTGTCTTGATAGTAAACTGTTTATTCATACGTACCATCACTCCGTCTATCTTTATAGTAAACTGTTTATACATACGTACCATCACTCCGTCTATCTTTATAGTAAACTGTTTATACATACGTACCATCACTCCGTCTCCTTGTCGGGGTATGCAGAAAGGACATAACACCAGAATTTTCTACATCGACACACATCCTTAGCTTGCTCCATATAAATACACCTCAAAAAATGGTGAAATTAAAAAATTTGACACAATTTTATTATTAGCTGAGATAGATAAAAAGTTTTCTAGATGGAGGCGCAAAAAAAAAATCTTTGAAAAGGGGATGGTGAGCCAAAAAGTTTGTGGTGGTCTAAAATACTCTTGTTTTCCCATATTTTATACATATAATCGCGCCATTCCTCTGTTGGGTAGACAGAAAGGACAGAGGGCCATACTTTTCCTATTTTGACACAAATCCTTTTGCATACAACTCCTTTACATCCAAACACCTTCTTTTACAATTTATACGATTTCTCTGACTTTTTACGTTTCCTTATTTCAACATATCATTCAAATTCACAGACACGGATTTCAAATTAACGGGGTTTGATCCCATGAATTTAGAATTAACATGGATTTACTGTACAGTGCAACCACGACTCGATCCAAAAACATCTCGAGTGATTTTTCTCTCTATTGATGTGACTTCTATTGCTGTATTTTCAGGCGTCTCAAGTTAGCATCATTCGACTACGGTGCACTTTGCAAGGAGATGGCCGAGGTGACAGCGGGAATGTCCGGCAGGGCCATCAGCAAGCTGGGAGTGGCGTGGCAGGCCGCGGCGTACGCTTCGCAGGACGGAGTTCTCACCGAAGAGATGGTCATCGAAATTTGCAAAGAGGCTGTGGAGGAACACAAACTCAAGGTATGTTTTATCGACTAAATTACCATCATAAGGAGTATGAGAAATTACTGAAAAATTCAATGGACGTCAACCGCAGTAATTCCAGAAAAGGCCTAACGAAGTCATATTTTGTAATCACCCATATTACTATGTACGCACTCACATATAATACTGAATAATTTGTACGTGTATATTCTGTAATATAATTGATGCATTTTTTTCCAGATGGACTGGTTATCGGCTGAAGAAAGATATCACGGAATGTTGCCGTATCTGGATATGATTCAACCACCAGTGATCAAAGAACCGGTGGGCGGACCGAGGAACATTTTAGACATGCCTTACAATCTCGAAAAGTTTAAGACCAAAAAGCCCAGCAGTGACGAAGATAAACTTAAAAAATCCATAGACGATCTGAGCAGTAAACCGGAAACGGAGAACAAGACCAAAGATCAACAGGCCGAAGTGGACAAGGAGAAGAAATGACACCGAGTGAGAAGAAGCCAAACGAGAATCCGTTTTTATAAAGACAATCGTACAAAATTGAATTTCAAATTGGATACAGAATAATGTACGAGTGATCGTATTTCTAGTGCAATGTTCTTTGAATTTACATCTTTTGTAACGTAACGTAGGCTTAAAACTTGAAGTGAAGATGGCACAATTCATTTTTTCATATCGATAACGGAGTAATTTGTAAATCGTTGATAAGCGAAATCACAGTTGATGACTGATATCAAAGCAATTTGCTATCGTGTTATTAAAAATATCAACGAGATGTTTAGTTAATTATTGACAAACAAAATTACTCTACATCAATATTAAAAAGCAATTTGCTACAAACAAACAACATCACAGTTGATGACTGATATTAAAGCAATTTGCTATTGTGTTATTAAAAATGTCAAAATGCAACATCAACGAGATCTTTAGTTAATTATTGACAAAGAAAATTACTCTACATCAATATTAAAAAGCAATTTGCTACAGACAAACAATATCACAGTTGATGACTGATATCAAAGCAATTTGCTATTGTGTTATTAAAAATGTCAAAATGCAACATCAACGAGATCTTTAGTTAATTATTGACAAACAAAATTACTCTACATCAATATTAAAAAGCAATTTGCTACAGACAAACAACATCACAGTTGATGACTGATATCAAAGCAATTTGCTATTGTGTTATTAAAAATGTCAAAATGCAACATCAACGAGATCTTTAGTTAATTATTGACAAACAAAATTACTCTACATCAATATTAAAAAGCAATTTGCTACAGACAAACAATATCACAGTTGATGACTGATATCAAAGCAATTTGCTATTGTGTTATTAAAAATGTCAAAATGCAACATCAACGAGATCTTTAGTTAATTATTGACAAACAAAATTACTCTACATCAATATTAAAAAGCAATTTGCTACAGACAAACAATATCACAGTTGATGACTGATATCAAAGCAATTTGCTATTGTGTTATTAAAAATGTCAAAATGCAACATCAACGAGATCTTTAGTTAATTATTGACAAAGAAAATTACTCTACATCAATATTAAAAAGCAATTTGCTACAGACAAACAACATCACAGTCGACGACTGATATCAAAGCAATTTGCTATCGTGTTTTTAAAAATATCAAAATGCGACATCTACTAGATGTTTTGTTAATTTAAACAAAATTACTCTACAAAAAGCAATTTGTTAAAGGTGATATCAAAAATTGATAAGGGACTGCATAGTTGATAGCAAAATGATTGGTGATATCAATAATCAAAGGCATCACAGTTGATGTTTGATGTTGAAGCAAATTATTATGCTGATATTAAAAATCAATGACAAATAATATCACAGCTGATGAACTATAGCAAAATGATTTGATACGGTGATATAAAAAATTATCGATAAACGATATCGGTGTTGGTGATTGATGTCTATAATATTGATGGAGAATTTCTGATCGTGCCAACTTCATTTCAATCAGTCAACCTTACGTTAAATGTTAATCGTTCTTTGGAAATTATTTATTGTGTTTATGAAGAAAAACAATTCTTCTTAATTTATCTTATTTGAATAGCAACAAATCAATGGTGTACATTGAAAACTGACTAAGTTAAAATTATTGTTTATTGAGAAATTTAATTTAAATTTGTTTATGTATTGTGTTATGCATATTCAGATATATTTAATTATGTAAATTTCTTTGAATATCCTTTCGTATAACAATTCAATAATATGTTGGTCTTTCGACTGTTTTCGAATGTCTTATCAGGAACAATAAGGTTCTCGAACATATTGTTTTAACTCGGTTCTCGAACATATTGTTTTAACTCTGTTCTCGAACATATTGTTTTAACTCTGTTCTCAAACATATTGTTTTAACTCGGTTCTCGAACATATTGTTTTAACTCGGTTCTCGAACATATTGTTTTAACTCGGTTCTCGAACATACACTTTTAATGACAATGCCATATCTTGCTACAGAAATTTTTTAAAGCGTGGCAAAAACAAACCTCATTGAACAGGTTTTAAGTGACACAGAAAACAGAAAGAACCTCACAAGGACAGTCACTATACGTGTTTATGCAACGTGACTCCCTTTCCAAACATTAAGATCTCTGCTCTCCACCTGCCTCACCACCTCCCACTTACGCCATCAGCTCTCCTTTCCTCAGTACAGGTGAAGTGCAGTTCAATTTTAATTTATTTAATCTATTGTGTTGCTGCGCTGTGTATTTTTGGTGGTCTGGAACAGATTAATTCAATCTACATTACTTCTTATGGGAAAAATTGATTTGATTTTCCAACAGCCTTTTGAAACGTATTAAGTCCAAAAACAGAGGTTGGCTGAACAGGTGGAATTTAAAAAGAAATATTTTTCCGTGGAATCATTTCCAAAATGTATTACGAATATTAAGTTATTTGGGTATTTATGTAATATAATACTCATATAATGTGAATTGTCTTTATATTCAATAAAAAATAATTTTTTGACCTCACGGTACCGTCGTTCGATTCCCGTTTTTTTTTGTGGTAGGGTTAGTAGTAAAATGCTGTACTTGGGAGCACGGTATCTCGTTTCCAGGTATTAATTTTAATGTGCCCATTAATTAAAGAAAATACGTGCAACCCATGAGCCTTTATAATATGGGTTTTGGCACACGCCCCTAAAAGAGTTAGGCACCCCTGCTTTAAATCATCTCTCGATTCCTTATAATAGCTAATACAAAGTAAATGATTTGTAAATCGTTGTTATACTGCATTATTTATGGAATAATGACAAAAAATGTCCCAATACCAGTTTTGGCACACGTCCCAAAAAGGGTTGGCCACCCCTGCTTTCAATAATCTCTCGATTCCTTATAATAGCTATTGCATTGGGAATGCTTTGTAAATAGTTGTTATACTGTATTATTTATGGAATAATGACAAAAAAATGTCATCATTTTGGTTTTGCCGATTTTCGTTGGTGATCCCTTTACCTAATACCGGTTTCGGCAGACATCCCAAAAAGGGTTGGCCACCCCTCTTTAAATCATCTCTCGATTCCTTATAATAGCTAATACAAAGTAAATGCTTTGTAAATAGTTGTTATACTGTATTATTTATGGAATAATGACAAAGAAATATTTTAGTTTTGCCGATATTAGTTGGTGATCCCTTTACCTAATACCGGTTTTTGGCAGACGTCCCGAAAAGGGTTGGCCAGCCCTGCTTTAAATAATCTCTCGATTCCTTATAATAATAATGCTAATGCAATGTAAATTCTTTGTAAATAGTTTTTATACTGTATTATTTATGGAATAATGACAAAAAATGTCATCATTTTAGTTTTGCCGATTTTCGTTAAGAGACCCCTTTACCTAATAATAACTGTTTTGGCACACGTCCCAAAAAGGGTCGGCCACCCCTGCTTTCAATAATCTCTCGATTCCTTATAATAATGCTGATGCAATGTAAATTCTTTGTAAATTGTTGTTAAATTATTTATGGAATAATGACAAAAAAACGTTTGTACGTTTTCAGTACAGACACAACAGCACCACATTACAGTATACGCCAGCAACATTATGACATTTCCTTTCATTCAACACTTACAGAATGCTTTTATTAATGTGAAAGAGAAATACTTTTAGGACCTTTTTTAATTCTTCTTTTGACAGATACCCATGGATACGAAGGGTTGACTCTGATTCAAATACAATTTAACTGAGATATTTTCTCCAGTGTAAGGTATTTTAAGCTAGGTTTGCTTGAGAAACAAGACCATATTTTGACTTAGTCAGTTTTTTTATCGTTACCAAACTTGTTTGAACGAAAACAAATATGTTTTGTTTGATCTAGTACATAAGACACTTTATAATTACTGCTGTGTTGATGAAGGCTGATGTTTTGAAGGTGGAACAACGTTCATCTTTAAGGCAATGTCGAAAATACTACTTTATATTGATGAATAGTGTCGAAAAATCTTACCACAGATTTTCGACATTGCTCCGAAGATTAAACTGTAACGCCTTGGAACCTCTGAATCCAAATCAACATGACAGGATTTCCAATTGAGTACCAATTGAGAATAAATTGTTTATTTTTAAGGCATTAACATTGTGGAGGTTTAAAGACATTGTAATTTGTTTTATCAAACACTGTTTATTCCACTTTTTGTAACGGTATAACCTTACCGGTTTCAAGGTTTTTACCTCATCATCGAGGCTGAATTTTGTTTGAACTAGTAATTTCGTGAACAAAAATTTGCCTTAACAAATCCTCTAATTTCTTCTGAAATGGCTAATTATTGTCACCGTGAAAATCATATATTTTCTATGATGCCAAATTCTTACATATCAGTAGTAACGGAAATAAATTGGACAGATTAGAGGTTCTTGAAATATCTAAGTCAGTGCATCGAGGTGAACATCTGGCAAACATATTTATTCCAAGAATCTCACAGCTGCTCGCTGAGGTTGTCTCCTGCCTCCCTCCACCCACGATCCCTAACCTGAATTTTTGCCGTTAGAATGTCTGTCAGAATTCAGTCTTGTTTGTGTTCCCCTGATGATCAAGTGAAAACCTTGAAACCGGTATGGTTATACCGTTACATAAAGTGGAATAAACAGTGTTTGATAAAAAGAATCACAATTGAGAATAGTCATAAAGATCTTTATTTAAAGTCTTGTCTTAAAGTTGCCGTATGTTACTTTTGTAATTCCTACAATATTGGGCCAGTTGATCGTTTAAAATGTTTTTTCACATGGTCACACTATGGTAAGTGGAATGTTTCCACAATTATGGATTGAATTGAAATGTAAATGGAAGATATTAGGGAATATGTCTGAGAATATAGAGCTTCATCGTATATATTATCGCCGTATTTCTTCGATTATAAGATACACCTGAATTTCAATACCGTCAACAGCTTTGATTCTAAGGGGAACAGCTTTGATTCCAAGGGGAAAATATTTGATTCTAAGGGGAAAAGCTTTGATTCTAAGGGGAACAACTTTGATCCTAAGGGGAAAAGCTTTGATTCTAAGGGGGAAAAGAATAATGGAACACAAAAATATATCAAATATTTTTGTTATAATATAATTTAATTTATTAATAACAATATTAACAGAGTCTGATTCTTCTGAGCCGTTGATAGTTATTTTACATTTGATACAGGTTTATCCTAACTACATCAAATAACAAGAAAAATAAATAACGATCCAATAAATCGTAATGATGACCTCTGTGGCCTACCTGGTAAGACACCTTTCTCCCAACCCGGAGGTTGTGGGTTCAAATCCCGCTAGAATCTAGATCTCGGATCCAGTACAGCGGTGTGGTCGGTGAGTTTGCTGGAAAAAAAAAACCAAACATGACACACCTTCAGTTTCCAACTGAATTAACGTTGCCATGGAGAGGGGATCCTCGACTACGAGACCCAGCAACGAAGACTCGAGCTCCCTGTGAAGTAGCTCAGTTATGACTACAAAGATTATTTAAAGAAGTTCAATTTATCTACCGAGATGTGAAAGATATCGATTTCGGAAAATTCATTCAACAAGGTCATTCCGTGTGCAAGTAGCGATGGTTTTAACAGGTCGGTTTATAAATAAAACACCAAAATCAATATTTATTGATAGTGGCATAAATAATTATTGGGTATATTAAACAAAAATTTGTCAAACACTTTTTTTCCAGTTACCAATTTTTATATGTACAGACCATAGTTTCATAGTTTTCCGAACTTTTTAGCCCCGTAGACCACTTGCCGATTTTTTTGTTTTCCGTAGACGCCCTGCCTGCCTAATATTGAATTTTCCTAAACTTATTAACTTCAAATGTGTTTTTGACAGCTGCCACAGTGCTGTGCTGTTCACCTTGATAAGGTTTTTTGTAGAGTGGACAATTGTAAAAAAACAAAAACATGTACAATTTTTATTCATACCTTTATTGAAAAGACACAAAATACAAGTAAATATTTGGCTTTGGAACGAAACAAATCAAAACCTAGTAAAATTCTTACATAAAATGAATACACAAATAATACTGTTAATGAGAGGGATGGACCTGATGCTCTGATAGCAATGGTACAATATTTGGCATCAAATTAGTGAGGTAGTCTTAAATCTCCACGTTCAGTGATTTGCATTTAATTTCTTTATATAAGTATTTTCTATGTCTAATATAAATATTATGTGCGCACAATCTGTGTTAGGTGCAATAAAACATTTAATGAACGCCTAAATATTGATGATCTGCCTAAATGGGATCCGTTCACGTGGACCCCCATTTCCATCTCTTGCACTTCCATTTTCTTTTCTCGCTGACATAGACCCCCTGCGAGTCAAAATCGACCCTTGTTTTTAACGAGTACTGGACGTTTCTTTCTCGAATTAGCTTCCAAGTTGTCGATACCTATTCTACCAATTTTAATGCTCGGACTTTCTTAATTTTTAACTAAAGTGTCAGCAGATGGTTGTCAGACAACAGCCACGATTCATATTCCTTTCTCAAGTAATCTTTAAAAGGTGCGTAAAGTGCGGATGGGTTCGAAAAAAATAAAACTGCGATAGTAAGTCTGATCGATTCTAAGACGAACCCCTTTTTTTGAGATGTTTATACGGGAAAAAAGTACTTGTAATCGAAGAAATACGGCGTATATGAAAAATATGCATTTAATAATAACCATAGTTTTTAAGGTTTACGTAGCTTTACCATTGATGCATTCGAGACATGCTCGTAACTTTGTGAAGAACAGAAATCCTTTTTTTGACTAGAATAATGCAAAAAAGAGTTGTATTTGATGCTTTCGAGTCACGGAAGTAAAGACACTTCCATTTCTGTGAAGTAGATCTTGGAGAAGTATTTAATAAAGAAACCAAAGTACTACTAATGTCCGAAAGTTTCGTGTTTTCAAATCTATGCTTTTAATATATATTTTTTCTTATTTTTATTTAAGTCACGTAAAGTGGAATAATGTATAACGAAAAACAACTAATAATATTGATAATAAAAAGCAAAAAAAATACTATAAATATTTATCTGCGTCAATGGTAGAGTTGCTATCGAATAAGAACAGCAACTTTTTGTACCAAGTTCGTTGTTGATAGCATCGTTCCAGTTTCGTTTCGATCTCCGGTCGTTTTTTTACCGTTTAAGATCGGAAATCGAACGCGCTATGAAATTGAAACGACGCGATCGTTGTTTTTGTTCTATTGTTAAATTTTTATATTGATACTAGTGTACATAGATATATATATATGATTAGAAAATTTATTAGTTTATCGCACAAAATAATTTGCTCGATCGTCGTAATGAACGCGTATTGAAATAAGTCAAATACGCAAAATCTCGTAGAGAGTTAATCTAATATTTATCGGAAGAGTCTCAAAAGAGTTATTTAATATTTACTGTAAGAGTAAATATTAAATAACTGCTATAATAAATATAATAAATATTAAATATTAAATGACTGCCGAATAAATTTACGAGAGTTCTGTGTATAGAACGAAAAAACAATTACTTAACATGTGTTAATTTGTGCAGCTTCTTACCCATGTCCCTTATGCGGAAGTTGATATCTCCACACGTAAATTCTATAATGGATGATTCTTCAATATTTTCCATTCTGACTGTACCGTGTCTGTTCTGCCGTTGCTGCATATTATCTATCGTCATATTTGCCTTAGCCTGCCGGCGTCTGGAACGTATTAACCCAATCTACGTTACTTTTTACGGGAAAAATTAATTAGATTTTCGAACAGTCTTCTGGAACGAATTAAGTTCGAATACTGAGGTTCCTTTGTACAGGTGAAATAAAAAAAATTTATAATTTTACGTGGAATAAATATCCAAAATGTATTACAAATATTAAATTATTTGGGTATTTATGTTGTCTAATAGTCATATAATGTGAATTGTCTTTATATACAATAAAAAATCAATGTACAAATTTTTTGGCCTCATGGTTCCTAGTCCTTTGGCTCACTAACCAACGTTCGACTCTCGGTTTTTTGCTGGAAGCGTTGGTAGTAAAATGCTGTACTTTGGAGCGTGTTACTTTGTTTTCAAGCATTCAAATTTTAACGTGCCTATTAATTAAAAAAATACACTTTCGATCCACGAGCCTTAACCTAATACCGGTTTTGGCACACACCCCAAAAAGCGTTGGCCACCCCCTGCTTTAAATCATCTCTCGATTCCTTATAATAGCTAATACAATGTAAATAATTATTATGCTTTATTATTTATGGAATAATGACAAAAATGTCATCATTATAGTTTTGCGAAATCTTCGTTGGACATCTGTGATCTTATTAAGAGATTGTTTTTGTTCAGTATTTCTAGTTTGTCGCCGTGGCCATTTTTGTTCTGTTTTTTTTCGCTTTGCAGCAACACACTTCTGTCAAACTGGATCCTGCCGGCATTTTAAAACTTTTTTTTTTGTATAAAGTTTAAAAGTTAACAGTCGCACTGAATGTTACTAACTTTATGCACTCAATACGTTAAGAGAAATGTTTTTTTTTGCATTTTATCACTTTAAAACATCATCAAATACGAGTATATCCGTGACCATTAGCATCATTTAGAGATTAAGTTCTCGACAAGATAGATTGTCTGACATGACTTTTCTCTCTATTGAACATTTGGTTTTGAACACAGTAAATTTCGATAAAGCCATTGATGATTTTGCTACCCTAAAAGCTCGAAAAATTAAGTTATAAATATTTATTATTTTAATTTTCTTTCCTTATTGCGGTGGTTCTATATATTTTCGAAGTCACGGAGCACTTTTGATTATAAGAAAAATTTGCAGAGCACCAAAATCATCAAGGTCATAAAACTAACAATAAAAAATGCACGAACATTACTTTATAAATAAAAATTACAGATTAAAAATAAATGGGAAAGTAGGAGATTGCGCCGCGCCTCAGCTGCGTTGCCAACAACAGCATTTCGCCAAACTTCGATCAAATATTTTCATGTTTGACGGAGCACTCGTAACATTCTCGCGTAGCACCGGTTAAGAACCACTGCCTTATTGCCATAAATTTACAATGAGTTGGGTATATTTTTCCCGTATTTTCTGCTAAGAAACGTGTAAATTTTTCGATAAAACTATGCATTATTTATTTTATGTAAAAAAAATTACTTACAAATAAATAGTCTTTTGCATTTAAGGTATTATATATTAGTTTATTTCAAAATCAAGAGTATACGAGTATAACGTACGAGTAACGTACTTAATATGATTTTGTTGACTGTGTTTGACTTATTTGAATATTTTAAGTCGTGTTAGGATTTTCAAGTCTCGTAAGCTGTTATGAATGTGCTGAACAATCATAGAGAAATATATTATAAATAAAATATTTCAAAAACTATTTTGTATTTTTATTACACACAGAAGAAACTTCTCTATTAATTTGTATTTTGGTTACACACAAAAGAAACTTCTGTATTAATTTGTATTTTTATTACACACAAAAGAAACTTCTCTATTAATTTGTATTTTTATTACACACAAAAATAAATTTCTCGATAAATTTGTTACACATTGTATTTTTATTACACACAAAAATAAATTTCTCGATAAATTTGTTACACATTTTTATTACACACAGAAGACACTTCTCTATTAATTTGTATTTTTATTGCACACAGAAGAAACTTCTCTATTAATTTGTATTTTTATTACACACAAAAGAAACTTCTCTATCAATTTGTATTTTTATTGCACACAGTAGAAACTTCTCTAATAATTTGTATTTTTATTACACACAAAAGAAACCTCTAATAATTTGTATTTTTATTACACACAAAAGAAACTTCTCTATTAATTTGTATTTTATTTTTCAACTTGAATGCAGGAATCTTCAACCGTTTTCAAAGAAGGGCCACATACAATTTTTTAGCATATGAGCCGGTCGATTAAAACAAAGGAATGTTCGACTTTTATTGAAAAAAAAAATAATGATAATGGGTTCGTGTGTTAATAATAATGGTTCGAGTCCCGAGTTAGAGCGCTCTTGAGGAAAATTTACTCTCTAATCGGCTTTATATAAAATTGTCTTTTAAATTGAATTGTCACATGGCAAGAATTTCGCCAGATTTTACTGTGTGCAATGAAAGTGTAATATAATATTTTACATTCCAGTCTCAAGGAGTGCTTTCTCCGTAACGCTGAGAATATGGAATTAATGTGCAATGACACGTCAAGAGACCGGACTCAGTCTATGATATGAAGAAGAAGAAAACAAATGTGACCAAATTTTATTGTCTATGATCATCACTTGACACTGGCGTATATTCCTTCATTTATAAGAGTTCGCGGCCATTGTTCAAGAAGAAGAAGGAAATACATTACTTGACATTGGCGTATATTCCTTCATATATAAGAGTTCACAGCTATTATTATTCAAGAAGAAGATTGTCTATGATCTGTCAGATTAGCTGTCAAAATAAACATGTCAATTCGTGTATAATTTAATGTTTTTAAGAAATATTGATAGAATATAAAAGAAAATTCTACGAAAATTGTATAAATTAAAAGTTTAATTATTCTTATGACGTTCTCTAGCGCTGATAAAATGTAATTTTATGACAAACGCTATGCAAACTTCTTAAATGGAATAAACACTACAAACCTTTTCGCTGCAAATTTTGTTTATCGTATTTTGATACTATTAGAATTACTCCTGTCAAATTTAAGGTAAATAAATATTTTTTTTTGAATAAGTAAAACTTAATTAATATATCACGCCATTTCCTTGTCGGGGTAGGCAGAGAGAACATAGTGTCAGACTTTTCTATCTCGACACACATCCATACACTTCCACGTTCATGCAGTGATACTCTGGAACCAGTTACAAACCAATGCTAGACTCACTCCGACTTTGGCTTGCTTTAAGAAGCGACTGAAAACCTCATAATTTCTAAGCAGTAATATAACGTGTTTCATTCCTGATTTATCTTCCCTTTCCTCTCCCCCATCCCCATCCCTTCCTTCTCCTTTGATTGATGCTATCTCACTTTTACTTTATTATGATTTTGTCCATAAATTTCATAAATATAAATAATCTTTTAAATATTTTTGCGACCATGTAACTTGCTTTATTTAATTTTTTCTTGTTGGTTGGAAGAGATTGCTGCCTGGCAATACACCCGCTTATTCATCCACAGATGGTGCTGGTGGTTATGCGAAAATAATATCAGTCACATTTCCCATTGACCATGTTAAAGTGCCCCATTGGCTTTGTTTCCTATCGCTACTTGCCATTCAATATTCCCCTTAACTATTCCATCATTTGAGAAAATATTTCCCAAATAGAATTCCTCAACTTGTTTCTTTAATTATTCACCCATATAACACATTTACTTTTCCTTTCACACTTTTCTATCACCATTAGAGCATTTAATTAAACCTGATCAAAGAAAAATTCTATAGATTATCAAACTAAATATAAATTATTTCTCTTTTTCCAGATACTGTATATATTCAATAATCAAAAAATGGACTTGAGCATCAAGAAAAGGGAAACCCACCCATCCGAGAGTCAAACACTTATCAAACAGGAGATAACAGAAGACGAAGACATCAAACCAAACGTTGAACAACTAAATGTTGCTATAAAAAATAATACAAACATTAAAAGTACCGTTCAAGCTGTAAGCGTTGATAATATAAAAAAAGAAATTACACCTGAACAAAAAAGTGTTGATAATAAACAGATTTTGTCTAATATTGCTAATAGCAATATAGAAACAAATCATCCCAAAGTGCGTGATGTAAATAAAACAAATGTCATCCCATGTTCATCTAAAGAAACATCTATCGAGGGTATTGCTTCAGAAACAACAAATAAAAGGTCTCAACCTCAAGCGGAAAGAGGAAAAAAACTCAAAATATCTAACGATCCTGATGTAGACATTGAATTAGAAGATCCGGAGATTGTCGCGATACTTAACAATGGCAATGGCGTAATGTATTCGTGTAACGTTTGCCGAGAATCATCGGACAGTTTGAAAAATTTCAACGTACACGCAAAGACTCACGACAACGTTGACAAACTTACGTACACAAAATTTTACACGTGCGGTATTTGCATGTACGCTTGTAAAAAACCTCTCTCGTTAGTTAACCATAGAAATTTACATACATCGAAAAAGTACTCGTGCGATATGTGTGATTATTCAACCAATAGACCTTGTATTCTAAAATCGCATAAACTTGGTCATTCCGACGAACGTCCCTTTCAATGCGAACTTTGTAGCTTCAAAACGGTACAAGAGAAATATTTGAAATACCACATGAAGAAACATAGCGAAGAGAAAGAATTCAAATGCGACAGATGCGATCAGGAATTCACGTATAAGAAAGATTTGAGAGAGCACACGTTGCATCATTTGAACGAGAAGAATTACTCGTGCGCCTTTTGCGAGGAATCTTTTTATACGAAACGTGAACTTAATCAGCATAAAATTAAACACGACGATGAGAAAAAATATAAATGTGACTTGTGTAGTTTTTCCACGAAATGGTTTTTGGGTATTAAATATCATAAGTCGGTCCATGAAAGAAAGGATATGTACGAATGTCCGCAGTGTGATTATAAGACTTTGAGGTTAAACGAGTTTAAGACGCATCAATCTAGTCACGAACCTTTGACTATGGTCTGTGAGTATTGCCAGTATAGCTGTAAGAAAAGTAGTACGATGGAAAAACATATGGTGAAACACTTTGAAGAAGGAATATATTAATCTTCTGAAACATCGGTCGAGACAATGAGACTTTTCTATCGATTTGTTTATACGTGGGTCATCCAGAAAGTAATACAGAACGTTTTGGCATAACTAAATAAAACCGAAAGATATCAACACAAAACTTTATTTACAAAGTCACAGTACCTTACTCTATTTTTAAATGTAGTCGCCATAGCTGTCAAGGCACTTATTGTAACGTGGAACCAATTTTTCCATTCCGATGTTATACTCTTCTACCGCCAAAGATTTGAGCCAGGATGTCGCTTCTTGTTTGAGGTTTTCGTCGTTTGCGAACTGTTTTCCACTCAAAAATTCCTTTAATTTCGGGAATAAGTGAAAATCACTCAGTACCAAGTCAGGGCTGTAAGGAGGATGTCCAAAAATTTCCCGCTTAAGACGTTGAAGTTTTCACTGTGTTCGTGCTGATGCATGAGGCCGCGCATTGTCATGAATCAAAACCACCTTTCCCGACAACATTCCACGTCTCTTGTTTTGGATGGCGCATCTAAGTCGTTGACGAGTTTCACAATAGGCCTCTTGAGTTTATTTTGTGTCCTCTTGGCATAAACTCTACGTGGATCAAACCTTTTCGGTCTCAAAAAACTTTTCCATAACTTTTCTGGTGTTGAGATTCGGTTTTTCTTTTCCGAGCACACATTTTTTTGTAGCCAAGGTGCTCTGTCACTATTTCATGTAGGAACGATTGTGAAATTTGTGGGAAAGATTCATGTACTGCGCTTAAAGTTGCCTATAAATTTCGATAGGCCGAATATTTTGCGCATTCAGAAAACGAATGACACTACGCACTTCACATTTGGCGGGATTTTCGATGGGCGCAGCCATTTTGAAAGGTTACAGAACAAAGACGCACGACCGTTCAATAACAAAACTCGGCTCGCACTGAAGCGAGGGAAGGAGCGAACTGGCGCGCATACGATCGCGGTGGTGGGGGATCGGCGCAGGGCATGGTGCGCAATAGTTCTTTACTTTCTAGACGCGCCTTGTAACTTTTTCTTTCAATACCCTTCGCAAATTTCTAGACTGTAGTCTGTCTTCAATGCGGCTGCTAGGCTAATATATGATAGTCATAAATATTGTCATTTTAATCCACTTCTGAAAAATCTACATTGGTTCAAGTATCGCGAACAGATTGATTTCAAACTTTGTCCCTTTTTCGTGGGATTTTTAAAGTGTATTTTTCGTATCTATGTCTGAGAAATGTTCCTTTAGATTTTTCAGATCAATTTTGTCTTCATTGAATAAATTGATTGTACCGAATTGATTCAATAGAGTGGGATATTTAGACAGAGGTTTTCCTGTTGCTGGTTCTGTGGCGTGGAATGTTCTGCCTCTAAGTGTTGGATATATGGGCGGTGTGTGCAACTTTAGGAAGCATTTGAGGACAGTCTTTTTTTTTTGGAGGTTTTATCATAATTTATGAATTTATATAAACACCATGCATACACACTACAATCCACCTATAACTTTGTCCATATCGTTAAAGAAAAACCTGTCTGGGTTCTCCGATTGTCACACTTCGCTGTGCCATCGGATCCAGTACAGCAGTGTGGCCGGTGAGTTTGCTGGTGTACGACAGATTGCTCAATTGAAGAGAAGAAAGAAATACATATTCCACGGTACAGCTTCACTTGCCATCTAAATTGATGTTGGAATGGCGAGGGGATCCTCGACTACGAGATCCAGCAACGACCACGTAAAACTAAATATTTAAATCTAAAGAGGTTAGATGGAAAGTTTGTGTTAAGGTGACGTGGGATAACTCACCACGGAAACATATAAAGGTTATATTCTCCTAACCTTATGATCCCAAGGGGTAAGACTATTAGTACCCATAATTGTTTTGTGTACACACCTCAAAGTAATTACCAATTTATCTTCTAGAGTTATACAAGCTCACATATGACTATTAGTACCCATAATTGTTTTGTGTACACACCTCAAAGTAATTACCAATTTATCTTCTGGAGTTATACAAGCTCGCATATGACTATTAGTACCCATAATTGTTTTGTGTACACACCTCAAAGTAATTACCAATTTATCTTCTAGAGTTATACAAGCTCACATATGACTATTAGTACCCATAATTGTTTTGTGTACACACCTCAAAGTAATTACCAATTTATCTTCTGGAGTTATACAAGCTCGCATATGACTATTAGTACCCATAATTGTTTTGTGTACACACCTCAAAGTAATTACCAATTTATCTTCTGGAGTTATACAAGCTCGCATATGACTATTAGTACCCATAATTGTTTTGTGTACACACCTCAAAGTAATTACCAATTTATCTTCTGGAGTTATACAAGCTCGCATATGACTATTAGTACCCATAATTGTTTTGTGTACACACCTCAAAGTAATTACCAATTTATCTTCTAGAGTTATACAAGCTCACATATGACTATTAGTACCCATAATTGTTTTGTGTACACACCTCAAAGTAATTACCAATTTATCTTCTAGAGTTATACAAGCTCACATATGACTATTAGTACCCATAATTGTTTTGTGTACACACCTCAAAGTAATTACCAATTTATCTTCTGGAGTTATACAAGCTCGCATATGACTATTAGTACCCATAATTGTTTTGTGTACACACCTCAAAGTAATTACCAATTTATCTTCTGGAGTTATACAAGCTCGCATATGACTATTAGTACCCATAATTGTTTTGTGTACACACCTCAAAGTAATTACCAATTTATCTTCTGGAGTTATACAAGCTCGCATATGACTATTAGTACCCATAATTGTTTTGTGTACACACCTCAAAGTAATTACCAATTTATCTTCTGGAGTTATACAAGCTCGCATATGACTATTAGTACCCATAATTGTTTTGTGTACACACCTCAAAGTAATTACCAATTTATCTTCTGGAGTTATACAAGCTCGCATATGACTATTAGTACCCATAATTGTTTTCTCAAAGTTATTACCAATTTAACTTCTGGAGTTATACAAGCTCGCATACGACTATTAGTACAAATTACTGCACCTGATCATCCAAGGCAAACTAGAGGGTCGATGAGGTGTTGGTAGGAGGCAAAACTCCTGGCTCCGAAATATATGTGATTGGACTGGTATAAGGAACGTTGGGGATCTTTTTCGGGCTGCCAGGGAAAAACGATGCTTACTCTCGGGTGATAGTCAACGGTAGAGGGGACCTGACATGACACTAGGAAGAAGAAGAAGTTCATGTACAGGGTGTTACAAAAATATGTATCCCCAATTAGAATGATTATAAAGTCTGTATTTATTAGCATACAGTTCCCTTTCAACGTTCACAATAAACTACATAAATGTATTTTTTTATACTTAGCGCCTGTTTCCAAACTGATGACCATTCTGGTCTAGACATTGCTGGCAACGCCAAGCAACAGAATCAAAAACATCGAGAATCATTTCATTTGGTATTTGGGCGCATTATCTTTCAATAGCTACCCGTATGGTATGGCATCAATGGTTTCAGGTTTTTTACAATAGCATAAACTTTATTCTTGAGAAATCCCCAAAAGAAAAAGTGGTGTGAGGTTTGGTGAACGCGCAGGGTAATACAAGACCTCTTCGCCCGATCCGTCTGTTTGGTAGGTTGTCATTAAGATAGGCCCTTACATCACGATGGTAATGTGGAGGCGCTCCATCTTGTTGGAAATAACGATGGACACTATCCTTCGGTAATCCCAATTTACGAGAAACCTGCCGAACGGATGTTCCTGAATTTTGACGATACGTTTCCAATACCCTTTCTTCCGTGGCAGTGTTCGTCGAAATGTTCTTGGTCTTCCGGAACGATGTTTACGGACATACTGAACAGTTCCGTCTGCTTCAAACTTATCTCTATTTCGTTTCTAGTAAGTCTAGTAGGTGGATCAGTTTGAAATTGTCTCTTAAATCGTCTTTGAACTACTACCACGTTTTCCTACTTCCAGTAGCACTTCAAAATAAACTTTCTTTGTTCAAAACTTAGTCTTAACTTTGGCTTCAGCCATTATTTCTCAACGGTTAAATCTAAAACAAAAAAAAAAGCTTTTAAAGTGTGGTTACATTTTTTTGCAACACCTGTATAATAATTCATTTATATGAACACTACACACATACAGTCCACTATAGTTCAGAAATTCTAGGATGAGTTCTGTGACAGCTCACAAATTTGCCCCCAATACAACCTTGTAACGATGTTCAGTAATTTTAATTATTTTATCAACTTTAATATAAGCCTCAATTCTAATAAATAGCAAGTTATTTAGGTAAATACATTATATAAGGTTGTATTGGGGCAAATTTGTGAGCTGTCACAGGACTCATCCTAGAATTTCCGAACTATAATTATTTTTTAGGCGCGCTTATGTTCAGTATTTTTTTTATTCAAGTGAGCGTGCACATCGTGTCTATTGTTTTTTTTTATCCAGATAATTTTTTTCTCTACCAATCCGGATAATCGTGAGTCTACTGTATTTTAAAATATTTCTACAAAAATATATAAAGCGTCCTTAAATATCAATATATACAGTTTATTTGTAAAAGTAAATTTTTATGTTGTTATCCAATTAATAAATTAACTTTTGTAAAATGTTCCTTAGTGATTTGCCGGGGCATTGTTGGCTTAATACATTCAATACAGAAACCACCTATAGGGGTTCGTATAAACTTTTGTTGGATGCTCGAAACACCCATAGCTGTCCTATGCCCGATTCCTATGGATGGATTTAAAACCATGTGAGCCCGGAGTGGCCTGTAAGGATATATAACAATGTTTTTTGTATACTTGCTGTACTATTTTTTAAGAATTAAAAATTTTAGCAAATTTTTAGCACCATTATGATTTTAAAAGAAATTATTCAGCCGTGTTAATTTACTCGTATAAAGGCCTGCAGGGTTTGACTGGTTTCTTATTTGACTGTAGTCATATCCCAAGTCCCATCCCATCGTAAGTTTGCTTGTAGTCACATCCCATGCAAATTTTAGATAATTTTAAAATGTAAAAAAGAATTCACTCCATACATATTTTACTTACAACATCTCACTCGCTTAGAGGTTAACACCTTAATAAACTTTGCAGGTATAACTGAGTAGCTTCACAGGGAAGCTGGGTAATATTGTTCCTGTTATCATGAACAATATTACCCAGCTTCACAGTGAAGCTGGGTAATATTGTTCCTGTTATCATGAACAATATTACCCAGCTTCACAGTGAAGCTGTGTAATATTGCTCCTGTTATCATGAACAATATTACCCAGCTTCACAGGGAAACTGGGTAATATTGCTCCTGTTATCATGAACAATATAACCCAGCTTCACAGGAAAGCTGTGTAATATTGCTGCTGTTATCATGAACAATATTACCCAGCTTCACAGGGAAACTGGGTAATATTGCTCCTGTTATCATGAACAATATTACCCAGCTTCACAGGGAAAGTGGGTAATATTGTTCCTGTTATGAACAATATTACCCAGCTTCACAGGGAAACTGGGTAATATTGCTCCTGTTATGAACAATATTACCCAGCTTCACAGGGAAACTGGGTAATATTGTTCCTGTTATGAACAATATTACCCAGCTTCACAGGGAAACTGGGTAATATTGCTCCTGTTATGAACAATATTACCCAGCTTCACAGGGAAGCTGGGTAATATTGTTCCTGTTATCATGAACCCCAGCTTCACAGGGAAACTGGGTAATATTGCTCCTGTTATGAACAATATTACCCAGATTCACAGGGAAGCTGGGTAATATTGTTCCTGTTATCATGAACAATAAAATGTTATTAAATTGAAACCAAACAGTTGTACTAAATTTTTACGTCATTTTTAGTATGATGAAATATTTTTAATGGACCTATGAATTTAGTTATAGAGGATTTCGACCTGTATATAATGTAAAGAGATTAAATATTATTATCTAAATATATATTAACTGAATAAATCTAAATGAATATTAAATATTTAAATCTAATAAAATATAAAACTGTTCTTAATGTTGATGTACAAATAATTTTAATAAACCATTGTTATAAAAAAAAATGTTTTCATTTTTCCTGTGTTTTTAGCTGTAGAGAAAAATCATTATTATATTGTGATAGGCAGAGGGAATAGATCTACGATTGATTATGGTGAGAAACTCAAAACTGGTTTCGAACCAGCAGTATTCTGTACAAAAGTTGACTTCAATGAAGAAGCAATAAAATCATTCCAATCTACAGTAGAGCACCGATTATCCGGGGTTGAATTGCCCGTGAGTTGGATTAACCGTAGTCCTCTGTGTACAATTTTATTTAGGTAATTCCAAAAAAATATTTTTTTCCAAATTTATGTCTAAATTACGAAACAAGGACCTAACTGTTATAAAATCTATGGTTTACAATATACCAATTGACTAGCTTGAGTAAGTTGGCGAGGTTACTCTGCATCCACACTAATATGAAAGTATGTGGTTTCATAATGTAATTGTCGCTATATGATATTGGCCTTTAGCGGTTGTATCTGTCAAACATTGCACTCTTGTTTGTGCTCTCCTGACGATGAGGAGAAAACCTTGAAACCGGTAGGATTATACCATTATATAAAGTGGAATAAACGGTGTTTGATTACAATATCTTTAAACTGAAACTTGAAACAATTTACAATATCTTTAAACTGCCACAATGTTAATGCCTTAACTATAAATAATCCATCATTGTTTACGTTTAAAAGAGATTTAATAAATATATATAACATTACACAGCATCTTAATTTTCCATTGTTTCCCTTCCTTATCATTTGTCATGGATTTAAACTGTTTAATGTATTCAAGATGCGCTGATTGGTTAGAAGAAATTGCTGGATTACAATGAACCTACTAGATGTAATATGTATAACCATGTACACCAGGGCTGTCCAACTTTATGTAACCCAAAACCAACATTAAAAGAATGTCAAATCGAGGGCAACACCCATAATATTGGGTACATACAAAACAAACCGAAGGCAACACCCATAATATTGGGTACATATAAAACAAACCGAGGGCATCACCCCATAATATTGGGTACATACAAAACAAATCGAGGGCAGCACCCATAATATTGGGTACATACAAAACAAACTGAGGGCAACACCCATAATATTGGGTACATATAAAACAAACCGAGGGCAACACCCATAATATTGGGTCCATACAAAACAAACCGAGGGCAACACCCATAATATTGGGTACATACAAAACAAACCGAGGGCAACACCCATAATATTGGGTACATACAAAACAAACCGAGGGCAACACCCATAATATTGGGTACATACAAAACAAACCGAGGGCATCACCCATAATATTGGGTACATACAAAACAAACCGAGGGCAACACCCATAATATTGGGTACATACAAAACAAACCGAGGGCAACACCCATAATATTGGGTACATACAGAACAAACCGAGGGCAACACCCATAATATTGGGTACATATAAAACAAACCGAGAGCAACACCCATAATATTGGGTACATACAAAACAAACCGAGGGCAACACCCATAATACTGGGTACATACAAAACAAACCGAGGGCAACACCCCATAATATTGGGTACATACAAAACAAATATAAAAATAGATAATTTTCGATAGCTGGTGATTGCTTTGTCCAAATTTTAGCAAATTTCGGCAATTGTTTCCATATTCGGGTCTACATCAAATAAAGTTTCCTTTGCGCCCTCGATGTGACCGAATACTCGCTCGAGTTCTTTTGCAGTTAACTTCTTAACAATCTCTTCTTGTTCTTGCTCACACTCCTTATCTTCTTCTTCATAGGCACGCTGTTCTTCTAGTTCAAGGAGACCATTCTCGCTTGGCTCTTTTGAATGAGTCAAGTAAATTTCTCACATTATCAGCGTCGAGTTCAATGAATTATTTTCCAATTGTGCAAATATCTTTGACGACTTTATCTACTGACTCATAAAGTCATTAAATCATTTACACTGTGAGGTAAAATTTTCTGTCCCACAGCTTGCATATTACTGGCAGTGACTTCTTCCCATGCTGAATGGATATTGTCTATATTTCTTCCGAAACCACGTTAACTAATTATTCAACTGCTTAAAGCGGGAAATAGTATCATTTTTCTTAAGCGAACTAATTGATTATCATGTTAAGTGAGGTTTTCCTGTATATCGATAGCAGAAAAATCCATGTGTTCGAGATGTTGTGATCTTAGATGGAAAGGAGAACACACGAGCCTATATTAGTCTTACCATAATCTATCATCAAAGGGTGTTGCGTTTCTTCAACTATTTTTATATTAACAATGGAAAACGGTACCAGAGAACAGATTTTAAATATCACATTGTCAATTGAAAAATGTGGAGAAATCCAATTGTGTATTTATTTATTTATTAATTATTACACATGACAAGAAATATACACAAATTGCGAAAAAACAACAGGTAATTTGATTTGGACATACAATTTTAATGGATCTGGGTTTGTTGCCTTTCATTTGTGGTATCCCCAGGAAACTAGGCTTTTGCCTGTATCTCACTGAGGATATTTAGCATGAAAAAATAAATCGATACTTCTTCCCGATTTTTGATTACACAAAAACAAAACACCGTTGCACGCTCTCATCAACCTGACAAACAGTGACACTCAACTACAACTGGAAACATCTTGCGAAATTCAACTCCTCACACATCATCACTCCAGAAAGACCAAAAATATTCATCCCACAATATACCGCACACAATCATAATAAAAATTAAAATTAAAACAAAAAATACACAGAAACACAAATACAAAAACAACCAAAATTAAAATGTATGCTTATCTGTTTCTAAAATTATGCTTAAGTCTTCGACTGTGTGAAATGGGATTAGATATGGGAGGTGTTAAGGGAAATGAGAGTACCAGAACATCTGATCTACCAGATGAGAAAATGAGGAAATGAGAGTACCTGATCTACAAGAAAAATGCAACTACTGTCAAACAATGTTCCCTCTAAGGTGTGTGCATGTGCGGCCGCACATCTGTTAAAAATTGTCCGCACACATCTCAAAGAAAGGAACTTGTAATCATATTTTGTTTTGCACAATTTCATATTTTATGACTCAGGTTCCTTTCTTTGAGATGTGTGCGGAACATGGAAACACCATATACCTACCCGTATTATGTTACGTATTTCGAATAAAGACTTCATCCCTTGTTCAAAGGTCTTCGTGTTATTTTATTGGTGTTTTAACTTCTTGGCTTGTATTGAATTTTTTTTAAATATAACCTACATATTTGAAAAATGTAATTTATGATTTATGTTGACTATTTAGTTTTATCTATGCATGTATATGCATATTTGTGCACTTCCCTCTTTTTTTCTTGCACATATCAGTTGGTGGGCCGCACACACAATGAAAAACTTAGGGGGAATGTTGCTGTCAAACTGGGGGCAACCTTATTATGAATGAGTTTAAGGTGTAGAAAGGAGTGAGGCAGGGTTATTCACTTTCCAGACCTTTTTACTATCTATTATGGTAAATATGTAATGTAGAGGGTGTTTGATGGCTGGGAAGTGAAATAATGGTATTCTTACAGCCAAGCAAATGAGAAATGGCTGGACTACTCAAAAGAATTGAAGGAGAATGCAGGGATGTGGGTCTAGAGATAGACGACAAGAAAAGTAAATTTATGATTGTCGTGCACGTCAACTACACAATAACCTCCTTACAGGCATGGAGGAGTTTGTGAATCTTGCTTCTACTGTAACTAGCTCCAGTTGCTAGCACTATAGAAATAAAACATAGAAAAGGAATGGTGAAGAATGTAATGAAGCCTAGTCAAAATATGACAGGACAGAGGAATGGAATGTCTAGTAAAATTAAATTGAAACTTGTCGAATTTTCTCTATATTTTTGTATAGAGCAGAAACATGGACAATAGAGTTTATCATATTACGAAGTTACATGTGCTGGAGCACAAACGTAGAAATAGTTTATCGATACCAGGAGGTTCTATGTGTTCGAGCAGAAAGGTGGTCAATAGAGTTTATCGATATCAGGAGGTTGCATTTATTCAAGAAGAAATATGAACAATAGATTTTATCAATATCAGGAGGTTTCATATGTTGAAGTAGAAATGTGGAAATAGTTTATCGATATCAGGAGGTTCCACATGTTCAAGCAGAAACGTGGTCATTTGAGTTTATTGATACCAGGAGGTTCCGTATGTTCTAGCAGAACGGTGGTCAATAGAGTTTATCGATATCAGTAGGTTGCATTTGTTCGAGCAGATATGTGGACAGAAGATTTTTTCAATATCAGGAGGTTTCATGTGTTGGAGCAACATCGGCACATCCATGGTTGATATTATGAGTATGCTAAATTAACTGTGTCCGGGACTACTGTTATCTAGTTATATTTTAAGAAGGGAAACTATTTTACAACTAAACAATAAAGTGTACAACTAAATGAATGTTTACAATAAGATGACAATTAAATAGGTAGTAAGCGAGCTAATGATTTCAGTTTAAATGACAACCATCGTTGTGCATATCGTGGGCTAAATACTAAAACTAGGTAGCTCTAAAATTGGCAGTTTTGATTTATTTATATGAATGGATCACTCATCGAAGGGACTTTCCAATGCTATAAAGATGTTCGGTATCTTAAAATATTATTTCTCAACTGAGTTATTTAGCATTTCCACAATTAGGTAAGTCGTAAAGGTGGGAACAGAATAATGCTTAAAGTAGATATCTGAAGTTCATATAACTTACATCTTACCATGATCTATTGAAACCTCCTTTATTAGTTTCATCAAAACATATTAGCGCAATAGATACCTCATCATTGAAGGGGAGTCGGAGTTACCAGACAAATTATCGGACCTCCAAACTAAGAACGACATTTCTCAGACGAGAATTTTGAGTTACTTGAGTGTTCAACAACATGGATAGGATTTGGAAGGCGACTGGATTCAGCGTCAAAACAAAATGCCGCCTGTTTAACGCATGTGTCATCCCGATCCTCCTGTACGCCTGTGAATCTTGGCATCTCACCAAAGCTCAAGAGCGCAAGATATTAGTTTTGAAAACAGGTGTCTCAGGAGGATATTGGGAGTCAGGTGGTATGACCATGTGGCGGTCGCATGCGCGGTCACTGAACCCACGAGACGACCTTTGCACAGCTTTACAAAGTCGAGACAAGATGAACAAAGTCCATGCATCGGTCATTCAACTCACTATTAATCGGAGAGCACATTCCATGTTAAAACGAGAAAGCAACACATCTGTCGCGCCTGTTCCCAAAACAGAATGAATACCTACACGCGACAAGAATCGTATTGTAAATGCAGAAACGAGACAGCGGTATATCGTGCGCGCATTCCCGCACACATTCAAGAATATTATAAATACCGACGTCTGTCAATAAAATTCCTCTTTCCGCACTGCGATCTCAACAAGTTTTATTTACCAATAATCATCCTCATCATCTCTACTAAAACCACATAACAAACTACGATATACGCCGGCGCACCCAGCAGGGGTCAGTCGTCTCTGTAATTCGGGAGAGGCGATGGTCCTGGCTGGGACATGTTCTGAGAATAACCGATGATAGTTGGCCGAGAAGAGCGCTGTTTTTCTGTCCATTGGGGTCCCGACGGCCTGGAAGACCCTACATCGCGGTGTACCGTTCCTATGACAAGGAAGTCAGAGCGTTAGGTTAGGTTAGGTTAGGTTATGACAAGGAAGTCAGAGCGTTAGGAATGTTTTAGAGGGAGATTACCAACACCACCCAAAAGCGCTCTGAACGGAGAAGACTGGTGGCCTCCCTATGCTCTCTTGTGGAGCTTTAAAAGAAGGGTGAATTGAATTGAATTTAGTATTGAGCCCACGATAAATTAACATATTTTTTTATAACAAGTTAATCTTATTTAGGTTTGTAAAATGAACGACAGTAACATAATATGTCCTTTCTTGAAAAATGTATCAAACACAGGGACCAAAACATAACGCAAATCTAATTTAAAACATTAAAATAAAGGATCGAGACATGAAGTGTTTTAAGTTCCTTAAACTGGTTACATGACAGGGCTGGGCTGGGCTGGGCTACCCACAGAGAATATTGATTGATAACCATAGTAATAATCTTGCATGGCAACATACTATATTGTAAACTCTGTAATTAGAACATTTTGATCGTTGCTATGGGAACATTATTAAATCAATACAAACTGGTTTATTATTAAATTATTATCACTTTCATACATAACTGGATATTATCCTGTCAAAGATAAAGTACAGAGATATAAAAGGTCTGCTGAATACATTTTTAAGTGTTATTTAACAAATATTAGAAATGGCAATACAAGTGCTACAGATGTCGGAAGAACGGAGAGGAAAATTTAAAAAACACCGAGATCACGATTATATTTATGGTATTTTATATTTTTTTATACACACATATCATCTTTTATACACACATATCATCTTTTATACACACATATCATCTTTTATACACACATATCATCTTTTGCGAGGTAAAGAGAGAACAGTTATACAAACTTTTCTATCCATGCATTCAAATTTCGTCTTCTCCATAATCATATATCTCCTCATGCATATTCATACTTCTCACATTACCTTCTTTTTCAAAATCTGTTCCATTTATTCCAGCCACGTTTTCCTCAGTCTACCTCTTCCACGCACATCTTGTACTCTTGATTTGTATACTCACACATTCTTTCATTGTCTATTCTCTCCAAACCACCTTAAAACTCCTTTATTCATCTTACTCAAAACATCAAGTTTATCCATTTCTGATCTCTTCATTCTGCCTTCTTTTATACATTGACACTCCACAAATTTCACATACTTTTCCCTTGACCATGATACCTTTCAAGTAGAGAGGAGAATAATGGAGGTGCATGGGCGCGAGGTAATGCATTGGACTTCCGTGCAGAAGGTTGTCAGTTCGACAGAGGCATTTTTTCTACCTAGTATTCGGGGGTATAAGGATACCTATGACTTCGGTCATATACATTCTTTTAAAACTAGAAAAAAAATCATGCCGATATGGTCCGGTGCATGGGCGCGAGGTAATGCATTGGACTTCCATGCAGAAGGTTGTCGGTTCGAACCTTGCGCCATGCTACTCCCCTCAAACGACATAGGCATTTTTTCCGCCTAGTATTCGGGGGTATAAGAATATCTATGACTTCGGTCATATACATTCTTTTAAAACTAGAAAAAAAATCATGCCGGTGTGGTCTGATTCTCTCACTTAAGTTGTGCCATCGAATCCAGTAGAGCGGTGTGGCCAGTGAGTTTGCTGGTGTGCAACAGCTCCTTCACTTAAAGAAGAAAAAAAAAGAAGAAAACTTCGCAGCATATGTTAGTTTCTCTTTCCAACTGGATTGATGTTGTTTGAAGGGATTCTTGACCACGAGGCCCAGTAACGACGAGATAAAAAGCACTTGACTTTCTATTTTGCGGCACAGATCTTTCCACTCTTCAGCATTCATATTTTACTCTTCAACATTAAACATAAACCTTCTCATACAACCTTACAATTTTTCTGATTTTTAACATATGCTTCCAAAATACCATTCACTTGACCAACAAAATACCATTCACTTGATCAACAAAATACCATTCACTTGATCAACAAAACACCATTGGTTGTACCTTACATTTTACAATGTAACCTTACATTATACAACCGTTGGACCAACACATGTATGAATGGTGCATAGGTATGAGTCTTGCAACATTGGTTGTACCTTACATTTTACAATGTACCCTTACATTATACAACCGTTGGACCAACACATGTATGAATGGTGCATAGGTATGAGTCTTGCAACATTGGTTGTACTTTACATTTTACAATGTACCCTTACATTATACAACCGTTGGACCAACACATATATGAATTGTGCATAGGTACTATATGAGTCTTGCAACATTGGTTGTACCTTACATTTTACAATGTACCCTTACATTATACAACCGTTGGACCAACACATGTATGAATGGTGCATAGGTATGAGTCTTGCAACATTGGTTGTACCTTACATTTTACAATGTACCCTTACATTATGCAATCGTTGGACCAACACATGTACGAATGGTGCATAGGTATGAGTCTTGCAACATTGGTTGTACTTTACATTTTACAATGTACCCTTACATTATACAACCGTTGGACCAACACATATATGAATTGTGCATAGGTACTATATGAGTCTTGCAACATTGGTTGTACCTTACATTTTACAATGTACCCTTACATTATACAACCGTTGGACCAACACATGTATGAATGGTGCATAGGTATGAGTCTTGCAACATTGGTTGTACCTTACATTTTACAATGTACCCTTACATTATACAACCGTTGGACCAACACATGTATGAATGGTGCATAGGTATGAGTCTTGCAACATTGGTTGTACTTTACATTTTACAATGTACCCTTACATTATACAACCGTTGGACCAACACATATATGAATTGTGCATAGGTACTATATGAGTCTTGCAACATTGGTTGTACCTTACATTTTACAATGTACCCTTACATTATACAACCGTTGGACCAACACATGTATGAATGGTGCATAGGTATGAGTCTTGCAACATTGGTTGTACCTTACATTTTACAATGTACCCTTACATTATACAACCGTTGGACCAACACATGTATGTAATGGTGCATAGGTATGAGTCTTGCAACAATGGATAATTGTGTATCAAAATAGTCAAATGGATAAGTGTTTGCTTAAAAAATGTAAAGGTGACCAACATTTTTTGGCTTCATATTGCCCAGTTGCTCCTCAATGCCCCTCCCCACCCCCCCTATTGCCCTTGAAGTCAGAAACACCCTCCCAGATCCCTCCTGTGCCCACTCTGGGAAACTGCTTTAGACATATTATAATGCGAGGAAAAAAATATAATGTCCGCCCTACTGATATTGTAGAGTTAAAGAAATGTAGGAAGAAGGCACATCTTGTTGAAGAACTTGTGGGAATAGTGTGATTGTGATTCTGTATCTTTCTTAAGAGCTGCTTCCTCGAGTGTTAAGACAGCCATGATGATCACCAATATCCGAAGAGGAGAAACACTTTGCAGAAGAAGTTTATTTTAATGGTCAAAATCGATCATACGTTGTTACAAATATAATGATTTAATAAATACATGTTTAAATATGGTTATGTATTTCAGATGCCCATTTCGTTGTGTCTGGCGAGAAGGACTTTGAAAGACAAGCAAGAAAATCAGCCATGGCCACTGCGCAGTTGGTAAATTCCATGATTATTATACAACTTTCGTATACTTGACACAGCGATCTTTGGATGATTGTGATAGGGTCACGAAAAAAATACAAAATAGCGATATAAAACTTAGGACAAGTTACAGTACCCGGTGGTAAGTAATACACATCGGGCTTACGAAAGAGACTGGCGGCCATAATTCGCTAACTTCGGCTTTGTAGAGCGTCGTCTCTGTCATTCATACACGTGTTCCATCGCGATTTGTCAGTGCATTGTCAAGCGGACTGTTAGTGCATTGTGCAACAGAAACGACGCTCTACAAAGCTGAAGTTAGCCGATTATGGCCGACAGTTTCTTTCTTAAGCTCAATGTGTATTACTTATCACCGGGTACTGTACCTAGTTTTTAGTCATTCAATTTTTTATATGCCTATCAATTAAAAATATATCGTTTACCCAATACGAGTTTTGGCAAGCGGTCAAAAAAAGTTGGCCATACCTGACTTATACACGATAAATGTCAACTGCTTTCCAAGAGGTAGTCCTTTTGATTCTCAAGGCAGAAAAAATAAATTTCTTTTTACGTAAAACCTTTCTGTAACCCTTTCAATAAACAAAATGAAGAGTTATACAATATTCAAACAGCCAAGGAATTGCAAACACATCATTGATGATAGCACACAGTGATAAAGGAACAAAGAAATAAGGTGGTCATAACATCTGGTTGTCTAAGAGTAGCCCCTGTTGGATCTCTTACTTGGTCTGTCTAAAGTGTTGTAACTCTTCCTCTTTTGTGTCGTCCTTCCCCACTTTCAGTGACCACAAGTCTCTCCAAACTGTCTCAAGCAATTTGTCTAAAGAATCGGAGGTCTCGTCCCAAGTGTATTGTTGACAATTAGTGACTCTCAGATCTTTTAGAATTGAGGCATTTGTTTACCTTGCGATCTATGGAATTTGTAGCATCCCATTTCAAATGAAAAAAAGACGCAGCCCCTCAAATATGTTTAGCTTTACATTAAGATATGCTAATATTTTTTGGATAAATTCCTACATTTATTATTAAGTTCAATAAGTCTCTTCAAAATTATGGTAAGTAGATTTCTAATTACTGATTTGTAGGCTTATATGAAATTTCTCATATTTCAAATGAAGGCGCAGCCCGTCAATATGTTTTGATTTACATTAAGATATGCTAATATTTTTTCCATACTTTCCTAAATTTATTATTAAGTTCAATAAGTCTCTTCAAAATTATTGCTAGAGGATTTCTTATAACTGATTTATTATAGGCTAATATGAAATTTCTCACATTTCAAATGAAAAAAAGACGCAACCCGCAATTATGGTTTGCTTTACATTAAGACATGCCAATATTTTTTCCATATATTCCAACATTTATTATTAAGATCAATAAGTGTCTTCGAATTTTCTAGAGGATTTCTTATAACTGATTTGTAGGCTTATATGAAATTTCAAATGAAAAAAAGACGCAACCCGCAAACATGGTTCGCTTTACATTAAGACATGCCAATATTTTTTCCATATATTCCAACATTTATTATTAAGTTCAATAAGTCTCTTCAAAATTGCTAGAGGATTTCTTATAACTGATTTGTAGGCTTATATGAAATTTCTCACATTTTTCATGTAATTCTCTAATTTCTAAATGAAATTATCTTCCCCAGACAGTTCATCCAGTGTTTGACACCATGTTTAGTGATCTTCGGCAGTTCAACAGAGTCCAAATAGGTAAGACATCTTATTTCTTGAATCATAGAAAATACATTTGTGTCACTTTGTGATGTCATCGTTATAAATTTTTAATAAAATAAATAACACAATTTTTTTTATTTTGTGTTCTTGCAATTAACCTGGTTGTTTATAATATTGAGACTTAAACCTCGAGAATTTCTAAGTTGTCCAGTTGCAAACCCCCCCCCCCCCCCGGTTCGTGTGCAAACCCCTCCGGGTCGGGTGCAAACCTCCCCGGCTCATGTGCAAACCCCCTTCCGGCTAGTGTGCAAAATCCGCAAACCACAAGAATGATATTTCTCGATCAAGTGGTTTGTGAACTCCGAAAAATTATTCTTATTGACTTTAGGCAAGACAAAAATTTTATAGGCAAGATTTTATATAGGCAAGACAAAAAGATTTTTTTGTCTTGCCTATATAAAATAATATATATATTAGAAATAGATGCGAAATTCACATACTGTCTCTATTGTATAATATCCTTAATTGTCCCGTCACCCCCTCTTATTTCGCCGAAAATTTTCAGCATGTTTCCGATCATGGACTAGCACTACTCTCAAACAGAGATTGTCTATTGGCATTTCCAGTTCACCGCTCCTCTTTCTTTGCCTCGTACTTGACTGTCCATGCAGTGAGACTCTGGAATCAGTTACAAACCAATATAAGACTCGCTCCGTCCTTGGCATGCTTTAAGAAGCGACTGAAAAAACTCTTAATTTCTAGTCAGTAATATAACGTGTTTCATTTCTGATTTTTCTGTTCCTTTTCTATCCACCATCCCTTCCTTTTTCTTTGATTGGTGATATCTCACTTTATGTGAAAAATAATGTTCAGGTGATTGTCTGTCTTTGTGGGGTTCGTGGGTATGTGTTTATGGATTTTGTGGGGATGGATAGTCATTTGAATGATTTATGCTACCACATAACTTGCTTCATTTAATTTTGTCTGGTTGGTTGGAAGAGATTGCCGCCTGGAAATAAGCCCGCCAGATTGTATTTACAATAAAAGTGCTAAATAAAATAAATAAATAAAAATATATTGTTTTTTTTTAATAAAATTTTATTTATTACGTTTGGAGTGTGTCCATTATTTAAGGCTATTGTTTTTATTGTATTTAATTCATGTTGGTAATAATTTTTGGACACCGGTGTCCTTAATAATTTGGAGAGATTATTTAGTATCTGGACACAGATTTGGAGAGTTGATCCATTATGCAATATTTCTTATTTTGTCTTTGGTTCTCCCAATTCCTCTTCAGAATCTGTCAACAGATTTCCAGGTCCTCCAGAACAGTTTAGAGGCAAGTTTTAATACCTCTACAAGCAAAATCCACCCTCTGACAACTAATGATCCTTCCCACTTGTTCGTCTTAGCAACAGCAGATGAGATGGGTGCTCTAGACCAGTGTTCCCCAACCTTTTTAGATATGTGGACTGGTAAAAAAAGGAATTTTTTTTCGCAGACCACTAATACTGAAATAAAATTATTTTTTTTAATTTTTTTTTTTTTAATCTTATATTGTGACAGATGGACATATATATGTAACTAAAATTAACAAATATACATACGAGTATAACAGTTCAACAATTTTAATTGTAACATTGCCTGATACAATTAAAATTTAACAAAAACATTGGGGTTTTTTCAACAAACTAATGCGAAACCTGCTGTTGCATCTTTGCTAATATATTGGATATTCTTGGCTGCAGTGTTGTCTCTGACATTATTTTACTTGTATGTACTGTTACTCTCACCATTCCATTCCAAAATGAAAACGATTATATATTATGAAATTCTTGAAAATATACTCGTATTTAGGTAGGGTTTTGCATCCGAGTTCACTATCCAAGAGCAAATATTTCCGTTCTCCCTAAGTGTATCTGAGAAGATTTATGACTGTCCATTCTGAGAAAACCAGCGACCATCGTGTCGCATTATCATACCAATTATATTTATTTAACAATAACTAAAAATAAAAGTCAACGTGCAAGCGAAAAAATCCTATATTTAATATTTTTGCATGGCGAATTTCTTGAAATTTGACATACTGTTTGCGGCCCGGCGGAAAGTCTCTGCGGCCCGGCACCGGGCCGCGGACCATCAGTTGGGGAACACTGCTCTAGACCTCCAAACTTTTAAGCCTAAGGGCCACACTGACTCCTCCACTAAGTCCCAAGGGCCAATACCTAGCTAGCTCATTATACCAACATACTGTAGTTTTGAATTACGCGCAAATTTTCATATTGAGACTAGCCGGCGAGTGAGATATCTATGGCGCAGGGTGCGGGGGTGGACTCCGCTCAATTCGCAATTTTGGTTGGTACTTACGGGCAAGTGTCAAAGACATTTCATTACGGCAGAGATAGCCGATGCGCGAAAAACGAAATATAGTGCGACTAGTGCGTTTTATGACTATAGTCGTTAAATAAAAACATATGATTATTATTTTGTATGATTTATTTACATTGTAAATTTTACAATGTAATCAAAATATACTATGACGAGCCGGATTGTTGGTGCTCGAGGACCGTAGTTTGGAGACCCCTGCTCCAGAGACTAAGATACCCTAATAAAGCTGTGCCTGGAGGCTGGGAACTGATGTTAATGCAAAAGATGTCTGGAGTCATTCAGTTGGTTAAATATCTCAGCACTGCTTCTAATGTCTCTTCTGAGTTTTGGAGAGTTTTTGTTGAGATGGATTAAATTATTTTCCAGTATGTCACCCGAACGCCCGACTTCCTCAGCACCTGGAGGTGTCCTACACTGGCACAGGAGCAGCGAGGAGGGCTGCTCTCAAGACTTCACACCAAATCGAAGGCAGGGAGAGATCATTTTACTTTGCTATGTAAGTTTGTTCATGTGTTAATTGACGGCCTGCAAACCAGACTAGTACAAGTGACAAAAAGATGAAAGGGAGAAAATCAACTATATATTTGTGTCATACAAGATTTGTTAGCTTCATATAATGTCACTTGATACATTCGCTCAGAAATGGGGTTATTATCGATAATTCACCTAAATCTCTTTGACACAATAAGGGACATATGAAATGCTTTTACTATTTTAGCACTTAAACCAGTTTTTTTTAAGTGTTATTTGTACCAGTCTGGTTTTCAGGCCGTCAATTGAGTTATAAAATAGATTCCAGATTATTTGACATTTGATAATTTGATATTACAGATTATCCGACTATAGTCAAAATATAAAAAAAATTATATCGAAAAAAAAAAAAAAAGTGAAAACAATTTAAAGCCTACAAATATCAAATTTAATTCCCAGTTCTGTATGTACAGTACCCGGCGGTACATAATACACAGTGGGGTTAAGAAAGAGACTGTCGGACATAATCGGCTAACAACGGCAATGTAGAGCGTTGTCTCTGTCGCATGATGCGCTTGACAACGACTGACAAATCGCGATGGAACACGTGATGAATGATAGAGACGACGCTTTAAAAAGCCAAAGTTAGCCGATTATGGCCGTACATCGCATATATTGAGGTATGTGACTACGCGATAACGCATTTGACTTTCATGCAGAAGTTTGCAGGTTCAAACCCCACGCTTTTCTGCTCTCGTACAATGACACATGCATTTTTTCCGCGTAGTATTCAGGGGTATAAGAATACGTATGACTTCAGTAATAGATATTCTTTCAAAAAAAGTAAAAAAAAAACATGCAAGTGTTCTCCGATCATCTCACTTCAGGCATGCCATTGGTTCCAGTACAGCGGTGAAGCCTGTCTTACTCACTAAAAAGATGAGAAAAGGAATGAGAACTCTACGACACACCTTCGCTTTCCAGCTGAATTGACATTGGATGGCGAGGGGATTATCGACTACGAAGCCCAGCAATGACGGCAGAAAAGCAAGTCACATTCAGCACAATGCATACTCTGGTTTTTACAACTTCAAATGAAATAAATATTTACTTGAATATTTAATTATATGTCCTCAGTGAGATACAGGTAAAAGCCTAGTTTACTGGGGACATGACAAATGAAAGGTAACAAACCCAGATCCGTTGAAACTGTGGGTCCAAATTACTCGTAAATAACCTGTTGTTTTTTCACAAATTGTGTATTTATAGATTTCTTGTCATGTACTCTTATAAATAAAATTAAAATAAATAATATTTTCACTTTTTTCTTCTACTGTTCAGAATTCATTTTTCTTCTTTATATACGAGTACAATACTGTTCAGTATCTATTTTTCTTCTTTATATACATATATGAGTACAATACTGTTCAGTATTTATTTTTCTTCTTTATACAATATATATGAGTACAATACTGTTCAGTATCTATTTTTCTTCTTTATATACATATATGAGTACAATACTGTTCAGTATTTATTTTTCTTCTTTATACAATATATATAAGTACAATACTGTTCAGTATCTATTTTTCTTCTTTATATACATATATGAGTATAGTACAATACTGTTCAGTATTTATTTTTCTTCTTTATACAATATATATGAGTACAATACTGTTCAGTATCTACTATATTTTTCTTCTTTATATACATATATGAGTACAATACTGTTCAGTATCTATTTTTCTTCTTTATATACATATATGAGTACAATACTGTTCAGTATTTATTTTTCTTCTTTATATATATGAGTACAATACTATTCAGTATCTATTTTTCTTCTTTATATACATACTCGTATATGAGTACAATACTGTTCAGTATCTATTTTTCTTCTTTATATACATATATAAGTACAATACTGTTCAATATCTATTTTTCTTCTTTATATACATATATGAGTAAAATACTGTTCAGTATCTATTTTTCTTCTTTATATACATATATGAGTACAATACTGTTTAATATCTATTTTTGCATTTAATAAAAAAAAATTAACTTAAGCTTTTTTAATTGTTTCAATTAAAGATTGTTATCATGTTAAGGTTGTGATATATTGAAATGTTTGTTAAAAATATTTTCTTTTTCACAGTATTTCTCAAATGTGTTTCTAGGCCAAAAGTGGATATGACAACATCAGTAATTCTGGAGGAAGAGAAGGATCAACAAGCCACTTCAGTGTCAGTGAATAGCGAAGATGGTAGGCCGAAGGACAAGTCTATCCAGACTGTTTACAGGTACATTTATCTTATTATATGATTATACTGTGGTGACGAAACTAACATAACAAAATTACACGTCACTAAACGGAAATCTATTATTATTGCACGTCACTAACGTAAAACTAAAGGGCTTTTATTATTATTTAAACATGCTTTGATTCAGTGTTTACTTTTCATACATGTTTGATGGGCACATTGTGTTAAGTTGAAAATGTACGTGCATAGCGGTTCATTTACTTAAATTTTATATTTTCGAGTCACATTTTGGCAAAGATTATTCAGATTTTTATCTCGGTCAATATTTTTCCCTACCACTCCAGACAATTTAGAGAGTCTACTCTATTTGATTTATGAATCACTAGTTGCAACCCATGAAATATTCACGGAAGTAAAACAAATTCTACATTTATGAAAATATGTATTCATAAATATAGAATTTGTTTATATATATCATTTATACATCGTCCCCTTTTACACTGGTTCAAAAATTGTTAGCTAGGCATTTTAAATTCGTTCAGTTATCACAGACCCACCGAGATTCAAATTTCGAATTACTTTCGGAGAGAATCCAAGTATTCCTCTCTCGCTCTCTTGTATTCAAAATTCAATTCTCGTATTATTTCTTTAACGACAACCGTCGTATGGGTTTTGCCCTATTTATACTATGATACTGCACTGTTAAATTCCTGAATAAAATAAAATAAATTAATAAAAATTTCAACTCTTTTCAGGGAATCATCGGCTCAGACTGACCCGTATGAACCAGACTTCAAAATCAGTAGAAAGTGCAAGGAACCTCCAGAAATATTGCTGTTGGAGAATGTTAACTATGGTTTGTATATTCTATTTATTTATTTAACGCTTATTACCAGGCGGCAATTTTTTCCAACCAACCAGACAAAAGTAAATAAATCAAGTTGCAGGGTCGTAAAAAAATATTCAAAAGTTTATTCATATTTATGTAATGTGGGAATATATACATAATAAAAGTCGAAGTGAAATATAATCAATCAAAGTAAGGGAAGGAATGAGTCGTGGAGAGGGTAGGCATGGGTGGTGGAGAGGGAAGGAATGGGTGGTGGAGAGGGAAGGAAGGGATGGTGGAAAGGGAAGGAAGCGATGGTGGAGAGGAAAGATAAATCAGGAATGAATATGTTATATTAATGACTAGAAATTAAGAGTTCTTTTTCAGTCGCTTCTTAAAGCATCTCAAGGACGGATAACATATTATACTGCTATAAAAACCACTCTCGCGAGTTCTTCATTCAGAACATGTTTCATTTTCTCGCACTTCTGCCCTGAATTTTCTTCCTACATTATAAGTTGAAGGATTTAATTTTTTTTTCACATTACATGGCTCAAATATTCTAATTTTCTCACTTTTTTCCTCTGTGATTTCAGGCTTATAAGGTATTACTTGGTGGTGCTTTGTAGCAGCCTGTTATCGAGTAAAGGATATACTTGACATAGTAATCTTGGGATGATTGTGATAGGGCCATGAAAAAAAAAACAAAACAGTACTTTATAAATCATGACAAATCGGAGTACGTTACTTTACTTTTAGGCTTTCAATTTTTCATATGCCTATTAACGCCTACGACGACCACCGTGGCCTAGTTGGTAAGACGCCTGTGTCCCAACTAGGAGGTTGCGGGTTCAAATCCCACTGAAACTCAGATTAAAAAGAAAAAGGATTCCAGTTCAGTTTTCACTCAAGGCCTCTTATACATCTTTTTGGTTGCTTGGAAGAAATTGCCACTTGACAATACGCCCACAAGGTTGTATTGTATACAACGAAGTGTATATACAAATACAATGACAACAGGAACAATGTTACTCAAAGTGAGGTGCTTGGCCGCACGATAACGCACTGGACTTCCGTGCGGATGGTCGACTGTTCGAAGCTCACTCTGTGCTACTCCCCTCGAATGACGCAGGCATTTTTTCAAGTCTTTGGGGGTATAAGGATACCTATGGCCTCGGCCACACAGGTAGGAGCCTCGCTTGGTGCTTAGAGCTACGCTACTAGGTGACTATAATAGTCACGTAGCGTGGCACAAAGCGTGCAATATAGCCATTGCGATAGTATGGGGTGCATTGGTTCGATAGGATATGTCATCTTGCTCTTTCTGGTTGGTTGAAAGATATTGCCATACGACGATAAGTCTGCCAGGCTGTACTGTATATAATTAAAGTGTAATACAATATAATAATTCTAAAAAATACACGTGCTGCCTGCGAGACTTTACCTGATGTTTGGCACGCACCCGAAAAAATTTGTTTTGGCACAAGCTCGAAAAAGGTTGGCCACTTCTGATCTAAATTCACGGGAGAAGGAAAATGACTCGCAATATATAATATTTATGAAGGGGCTTATATGTAGACACTAAGATTTTTTTGGATTATAAATTTATAAATAAAGGACAAGTGGAGAGAATGAATAACGAAAGAATGATGAAGGGAGTGTAATAGTCAGAAGTGGAAGAGATAAACCGAGGAAAACATAGCTTGATCAAATGAACGGGATTTTAAAAGAAGGTAAATTGAGAAGTTTGATTCATATCTTTTAAAAAAGGACATTACTGCCATCTAGAAAATATTTTTATAAATAATTCAAACTTTAAATGATAGTGATTACAATACCCTAGGTCAGGGGTCTCCAAACTACAGTCCGCGGGCCAACACTGGCCCGCGAGCACCACCAATCCGGTCAGCGATAGCGGGCCGAATATGCTCGGTATCCGGCCTGTCATAGTTTATTTGGATTACATTGTAAAATTTACAATGTAAGTAAATCATACAAAATAAAAATCAGATGTTTTTATTTAACGACCAATTAAGAAACACAATAACTGAGATACATAATGAAATTGAACATTTTAACTATAATTAATGATATGAGATTTATCCTAAAAACTTCCAATGAGTGACATACATAGGTAATGCACATAATGAAATTAAACATTATAATTATGATTAATGAGATTTATGTAGCTGTAACTTTCCACTGACAATTGTTTGCAGTTGTGGATCAAGTTTACTAGTGGAAATTATCAGCAGCGACTTCAAATGCTCATCAGTTAATTTGAATCTGTAAATATTTTTTGTATATTTCATTTTGGAGAATGTTTTTTCACACAGATAAGCCACGAGTAAATTTATGCAACTGATCAAACTGTGTGAGTGGAACACTTTTATAAAATTCCAGCAATGGATATTTTAAATATTTTTCTTTAAAAATATCGTTTCATCAATCGTAAGTACTAATCGAAATTGTGAACGGAGCGGAGTTCACCCTCGCACCCTGCGCCATAGATATCTCACTCGCCGGCTAGTCCCAATACGAAAATTTGCGCGTAATTCAAAATTTCTGTATGTTGGTAGGATGAGCTAGCTAGGTCTTGGCCCTTAGGACTTAGTATAGCAGTCAGTGTGGCCCTTAGGCTATAAAGTTTGGAGACCCCTGCCCTAGATAGTAAAAATTTGCATCAATTGATTTATGATGGAGATTCTGACGTGTGTCATCAATGTGCAGTGAAGTGTCAGACTTGAAGATTTTGACATAAGAATCTGGAGACCAACTAGTCTCCGGGTTCAAATATAATAAGGAATTTGCAAGATCTGACAAACAGGTTATTAAAGAGCATGTTTTAACACGTGTTGTGTATTCCATCAAATAAAAAAAACCTGCAGAACATGATAGGTGTGTGCTGCACACAAGAAAAGAAGTGAGACCCGGTACATGTGTAAGGAGTGTGATGTAGCCCTCCATAAAGGAGAATGTTGACAGATTTATCATACTAAACTAAATTATTCAAGTATTTTAAACAATTTGTTTTATCAAACACTTTATTCCACTTTTTGTAACAGTATAACCCTACCGGTTTCAAGACTTTCACCTCATCATCAGGGGAGCACAAATAAGACTGAATTATGTTCGAACTGGTACCGACATACACACTTCTAACGGTAAACATTCGGGTCGGGGACTGTGGGTGGAGGGAGGGAGGAGACAACCTCAGCGAGCAGCGGCGAGATTCTTGGAATAGATGTGTTTGCAAGATATTCACCCCGATGCAGTGACTTAGATATTTCTAGGGCCTCTAATTTGTCCCATTTATTTCTATTACTACTGATATGGAAGAATAATATATTTTAAATAAATTTACGAATTCTGATCATAATATTCGGAAAATTTTATTCGATATTGCAATTTTAGTAAACCTTTTATGACAATCAGAGTTCCTCAAAAACAAGACAGGTACTGGGAAAGGCTGTTATGATTTAGATCTGGTTTGAAATGTTAAAATGGGGCGTGTATTATGAAAACCTTTTGCGATAATCAGAATTCTTCAAAAACAAGACGGGCACTGGGAAAGGCTGTTATGATTTAGATCTGGTTTGAAATGTTAAAATGGGGCGTGTATTATGAAAACCTTTTGCGATAATCAGAATTCTTCAAAATAAGACAGGCTTTGCGAAAGTTTGTTATGGTTTTGATCTGGTTTGAAGTGTTCAAATGGGGTGAGTATTATGAAAATCTTTTACGACATTCAGAATTCCTCAAAAACAAGACGGGCACTTGGAAAGGTTGTTATGATTTTGACCTGGTTTGAAATGTTTAAATGGGGCGTGTATTATGAAAACCTTTTACGACAATCGGAATTCCTCAAAAATATGACAAGCACTGGGAAAGGGTGTTGTGATTTTGATCAGGTTAAAAGTATTAAGATGGGGCGTTTATTATGAAAACCGTTTACGACAATCGGAATTCTTCAAAAACAAGACGGGCACTGGGAAAGGTTGTTATGATTTTGATGAGGTTTGAAGTATAGTTTTATTGAATTTAAAGAAAAACAATGTGTAAATACTTAGATCTTACAAAGTCTACGGTTATTGCTGACCAGTGAATCACCATTTGAATAATACTGTTCTTAAAAACACCATAATTCTTATGGTATCAGTTCTAGTTTCAATAGCAACATAATATTTTGTTGTGTTGTCACGTAGCCCACGAGGGAGCAGTGCGTGCCGTGCAGAGGCAGAGAGTGAGGCGAGCCTGGCTGCAGAGAGCAATCAATGCTTCAGTACTCTTTCAACTCGAGGAGTATGATCGGCGTTTTCGTGATCAGGTAATTTATGTACTGTTTTTTTTATCACGTTATTCATTTTTCTTTTAACCTGGCGAGTTTATTGCTACGTGGCAATCTCTTCCAACCAACCAGAAATATGTTTTTATAGGCCCTAAGTGTTAAACAGACTGGAATCCTATTTAAAAAAATCTGGGTTCTAGCGGGATTTGAACCCGCAACCTCCGGGCTGGGAGACAGGCATCTTACCAACTAAGCCACGGAGGTCGTCATAATATGATCATCCTGTGTATCCTTATAAGTGTGTGCATTTATTCAGTTATTTTCTGCTGTATTCAACATCCACGTTTCACTCCCATATATAAATGTTGGTATTAAAATACTCTTGTGAATTATCATCATAAAAGATTTTGATCCAGTCCGGTTCGAGTATATGTTTTAGTGCCTCATTAATCTTTTTTTCTATCATAACACGCCGTTTGATATCCCTATTAACTCTTCCATTATCTTTAAAAAATACCTTAATTCCAGAATACTACCTTAATTCTAGAATACTACCTTAATTCCAGAACACTACCTTAATTTCAGAACACTACCTTAATTCCAGAACACTACCTTAATTCCAGAACACTACCTTAATTCCAGAACACTACCTTAATTCCAGAACACTACCTTAATTCCAGAACACTACCTTAATTCCAGAACACTACCTTAATTCCAGAATACCACCTTAATTCCAGAATACCACCTTAATTCCAGAATACCACCTTAATTCCAGAATACCACCTTAATTCCAGAGTACCACCTTAATTCCAGAATACTACCTTAATTCCAGAATACTACCTTAATTCCAGAATACTACCTTAATTCTAGAATTACTACCTTAATTCCAGAATACCAGCTTAATTCCAGAATACCACCTTAATTCCAGAATCCCTCAACTTGATCCAATCTTTCATTGTTCATCCATATATCGCATTAACTTTTCCTTTCACACATTTCTTTCTATTACTATGACTTAGGATTTCGCAAAATTAACTCTTAGATCTTTCTTTTCCCGTCTCTCATAAAATTGACTTATCAAACTCTGCAATAAATCTTGACCCTCCTCCGCCAACACCAATCATCTGCGTACTATTTATTATTTTTAATTGTTGAAAATGTTTTTTTTTCTCGGATAACAGGAATTGCAGCAAATACTCTTACTGCAAGAAGAGAAACTTGGACCTCGAGTGTTCTCTATGGCTGATAGACAATTGGCAGCACGTCTATGGGCTGCAGGCTCACAGAGGCTCCATAAGAAGGTATCAGAAATTAAGAAACAGAAAGAGAGAGGTGAGATTCATCAGCAAATACATCTTTAACTTGGCTTCTATCATAGTTATTTTTATGTTAATTACGTCATTTCTTCGCTGGGGTTGGCAGAGAGGACAGAGCACAAGATTTTTGCTATCTCTACATACATATTTTGTATCTTACACATCCATACACCTTCTTATATAACAACTACAATTTCTTTGACTTTCAATATTCCCTTTTTTTCAAAATGTCATTCACTTAATCCAACCATGCTTCCTTGGTCTTCCTTTACCACGCATTTCACTGACATCTGCACTATATATTACTTTTATTAGTATGTCTTCTTTCATTCGTTCCCCATGCCCAAACTATATTCATTATTACTATTATCGTTATTTCTTTCAGACTTTCATTTCACATTCATCCCTAATTGCTTATTCCATATTCTATCAAATTGATGTGCATGGCCGCATGGTAACAGACTGGACTTCCATGAGGAAGGTCGCCGGTTCGAACCTCTTGCAATGTTATTACCCTCGAATGATTTACGCCTAGTATTTAGGGGTGTAACGATAGCTATGACCTCGTTCATATTTATTCTTAAAAAAACATGCCATTGTGCTCCGATCGTCTCACTTCGATTTCCCATCGGATCCAGTACATCAGTGTGGTCGGTGAGTTTGCTGGTATGCAACGACACACTCACTCAAAAAATATTAACAGCCCAGCTTCACTTTCCAACTGACTTGATATTGGAATAACGAGGGGATCATCGACTACTAGGCCCAGCAATGACGATTCTATCATACATTTTCCCCCACTGTGTATTCTTCTCAATGCATTTCCCCCCCCTATGTATTCTTCTCAATGCATTTTTCCCCACTGTGTATTCTTCTCAATGCATGCTTTTTTACAGAATTTTGAAAAGTGGTGTTATTGAAGAATGCTGAGTCTTTTCACAGGTTGACAAAGTTTGTCTCCTTTCAGTCTTTTCCCACACTCATACGGTAGTAAAATATTGTTGTATGTAAAATATGATCTTACCAGACTTTGATCTTACCAGACTTTGATCTTACCAGACTTTGATATTATCCGGACTTTGATGTTATTTGGACTTTGATATTATCTGGACTTTGATCTTACCAAACTTTGATATTATCCGGACTTTGATCTTACCAAACTTTTATATTATCCGGACTTTGATCTTACCAGACTTTGATATTACCCGGTTCAAGTGTACACGTATATCGAGTGGTAATTTTCAAATTTGGTCATATCCAATCTTTGATAAAGTGAGAAAATGCGATATTTTCATCCCTCCTTCATAAAAATATGTTTTTACTAGCAGCATTCCGAAAAATACGAGTATATTTAAAAATCAAGAATTACAAATAATACCTAAAAATGTAAACTTTTGCAAATATTCAAAAAGAAAAAAAAACCTTTTTAATTTGTATTTGACTAGTTTTGTTTGTAACATGTTGATTTGACTACATTTGAACGGACGAAAGCTGGATTTGACTAACGTTGAGACGAAACTATCAGGATTTGTTAACTTTTGAAAAAAACTTCGTATATCGTTCGGCAAGATGGCGTCTGCCTTTGCGTGATTGGTTGACCCTGTTTTGAAAATAAATATTTATCTGGATTTGTCCACTATTGAAAATTAGTCCCATATTAAGTAGGTTTTTTTAAATAATATGACGTCGGATTTGATTAGATTTGAAAATCACACAATGTCAAGAACTCTCAAGAGCAAATCTAGTATTGCCAGTAAAAAAAAACTTAGAGTTGAACGCATTTGAAAATTACTTGTACTCCCTGATATGTTTAAGTGCCTCATTGACTTTGTTTCCTATGGCTACACACCATTTTTTTAGATCTCCGCAAGTTGGAAGTGAAGCGCGCCAGGTTATACAGAAAGACAAGTGGAAAGAAAGAAGTGAGATGTCCAAGCACGTTCACCAGGAAGCCACTGAAGATGGCTATCAACTTGGACTTCTTGCCTTGCGAGTCAGGTAAGAAATCAGCTGTAATGTTATCCGGTTAAAGTTCAGTTAAAGCCAGTAACGACTTAAATATTCTTTGATACTTCAAACAATACCTAAACTGGTTTGACCTGGGAATGTAAAAAAATTCTGTATTTAACAAAGGGCTCGCTGATTCAAGTCAATTTTAACAAGCGGCTCGCTTGAGGCCATCCGAGCCCTCTCCAGTTCACCACTGGTTATAAATAAATATTTGTCTGCATAATGTGAATCATTGTCTAGAAGTGATAACTGACTATCTACTTAGGATCCAGTATTACCAATAATGGAGGATGCGAAGCTGAGGTGGAAAGAAGTAATGGAATGGCGAAGAATGCGATATCAAAACTGGAAAGATATGGAAGAGCAAAGTGTGCGGAGACTTGGACTCTGAGAGCAAGCGAGAGATGTAGAATAGATGAATTTGAAATTGGTGCTGGAGGAGGATGTTATGAATTCCATAAACAGCAAGGGTAGCTAATGCCTCTATTCTCGAAGATTTTTGGAAATGTTGAAGATGTCAATATCCGAGGCTTTATTTAAAAGGGACAGTCCGTGATACAGAGAAAGAGCATTTAGCAGGTTAGTTCTACTTATTGCCAGTCTAAAAATATCAATATTTCTGTACCTCAAATAGCTGTCTGGAATGCAAAACTTTATCTTTTCCAACGTAGTAGGATTAGGTGTAGCTCTCGTCAGCAGCTTAAAGATATAGAACAGAACAGAACAGACCATCACATCCCTCCTCAAGCTAACAAGGTAGTATCCCGACATACCAAGTGAAAATCTTGTAGGATAGTCACGGGTATTAATTACACTTCCGTAAGTAATGAAATCTCAAAAAAAACATTTTGGTCTTTCTCTACCATTTGAAAAGAATGAATCCACCGCAGCCCTCCCCCCCCCACTCCCTAATACTCCACATTCAAAATTGTTACAAACCAGTGCATTGTAGAGGGACCTGAGAACCTCTCCACCTACAAATTAATGGCGAGGATATCTTCGACTACGAGAGCCACCAACGACGACGACGTCATTTATATACGAAAAAAATACATATGTTAAAATTTATATTTTGATTTGTTGAAGATATGAAGCCGAAGATGGTGGATCTGAATGCCAAAGTGCAGAACAAGAATGGTGTTTGTGAGAAGATGGCCAGAAGAAATGAGGCGTGCCTTGAACAACTTTGCAAAGATCTTAAAGGTATAATAATTTATTATTTTTATACATACGAGTATTACATATCCTTCAAAAATGTTTATACATACGAGTATTACATATCCTTCAAAAATGTTTATACATACGAGTATTACATATCATTGAAAACTGTTTATACATACGAGTATTACATATCCTTAAAAAATGTTTATACATACGAGTATTACATATCCTTAAAAAATGTTTGTAGATACGAGTATTACATATCCTTCAAAAATGTTTATACATACGAGTATTACATATCCTTAAAAAATGTTTATAGATACGAGTATTACATATCCTTAAAACATGTTTATAGATACGAGTATTACATATCCTTCAAAAATGTTTATATATACGAGTATTACATATCCTTCAAAAATGTTTATACATACGAGTATCACATATCCTTCAAAAATGTTTATACATACGAGTATTACATATCACTCATTTATTCAAAAAACGACAACAAAGAAGTTTGTTTTTTCCTCTCTGTTCACTTGTTAGCGTTAGTGCTAAGCAGTGCCATAAAATTTTCAGTATTAGTGCTAAGGTAAGCAGATTTCGAAACACAAGTATGAGATGGGAAGATGTAAAATTGACACCACAACTTGAAATCTCACTACAGTAGAATAAATTAATAACATCAAGAAAAAATACAAATAAAACTCGAGTTTTGTGAAAATACAAAATTGTGGATATAGAATACGAGTATAACAATATAAATATTCACTAATAAAGTAACTGCAATGCACACGTAATTTAAATTTACTATTTAACGTGATGCGCCCGCCCGCTTGCGTTAAAAGTAAACACCGAATCTAATACCAAGATTTCTGATCGAGTTTTTTTCGCATTTTATTACTTTAAAACATCACCAAATTACGCAATTTATTTATAAATATTTCACTTAACAATAACGTTAATTTTAAGTGCATACGAATGACAGTAAATATATTAGGTCCTTACATATGAAATTGGCGTTTTGCCGTACTGGCTACTTTGATCTCAAATATCTTCTCTTTGGTTAGGAATTACAAATTCAAATTTATACAGCTATTTACTCAAGTATTTGTGTTTCGAAAATTATAATTCATTTGTTTTTTCCTCAATTGTTTTTTTTCTTTGCGTCACTCAGTTTACAAAATGGAAAACTTGAAATATCGCGTTATTTACGAGTACGAGTTCCACCGTGGCACCAGTGCTGCAGAAACGGCTCGAAGGATTAATGATGTGTATGGCGACGGTACCGCAAAAGAAAACACAGTGCGTTTTTGGTTCCAACGTTTTCGTTCTGGAAATTTCGACCTGCAGAACAAGCCTCGTGGACGGCCGGAGACCAAAGTTGATAATGAAGAATTGAAGGCTATTGTGGAAGCGGATCCATCGCAAACCACGTCCGAGTTAGCTGCAGGCTGCGGTGTTAGTGATAAAACTGTTTTAATCCACTTGAAGCAAATTGGGAAGGTGAAAAAGCTTGAAAGGTGGGTACCTCACGAATTGAGTGAAGCAAATCAACAAGCGCGCGTTGACTGCTGCATTGCATTACTCAACCGGCACAATAATGAAGGGATTTTGTTTCGAATCATTACCTGTGATGAAAAGTGGATCCTGTATGATAATCGGAAGCGCTCATCGCAATGGCTGAACCCTGCCGAACCAGCCAAACCATGCCCCAAGCGAAAATTGACTCCAAAAAAGTTACTTGTGAGCGTTTGGTGGACTAGTGCTGGTGTCGTTCACTACAGCTTTCTTAAATCTGGCCAGACGATTACGGCAGATGTCTATTGTCAGCAACTGCAAACCATGATGGAAAAGCTAGCTGCTAAACAACCGAGGCTGGTTAATCGCTCTAGGCCACTGCTGCTTCATGATAACGCTAGACCACACACTGCACAACAGACGGCTACTAACTTCTTGCAAGGGAAAAAATTCAACTCCGATGGGGCAGTCCAAACCGACTTCAAAGATTTTATTGATTCCCGTCCGAATGGTTTTTTTAGTAAAGGGATCGATGAACTACCTATGAGATGGCAAAAGTGCATAGATAGCAATGGTACATACTTTGATTAAATAAATATATTATATTAAAAAAAAATCAACTTTATGTTCCTCCCAAACAAAACGCCAATTTCATATGTAAGGACCTAATATTTAAATTTGTTTTGTAAAAAAGGACATTACAAATCTTTAGTTTAAAAAATAAACAATTTGATTTAATATTTCCCCTTCTCCGATTGCCGACACATTTAACTGTTTTTTTTTGTGTTTTATATCATAATTAACGTCGAACGGTTTTTAATATTTACTGTGTTCATGATTTTGTTTCAATTTGATTCTTCTGTAGTGGAAATGAGTGATTTATTATCTACTTTTTATCAAGTTTTGATAAAAAGTTATCAGAAATCACTAATTTCCTTTATAAATCCTTTCCGGTCTATAATGATTGAATTTTAATACTAAAACAACAAAAAGTTGACAATAAACTACTCAAATATGAGAATATGGTACGTTTCGTTTTCGTCCAAATCAAAGCGAGAGATTTGTTCAAATTGTTTCTTTCATAGAAGAAATGAACGATTTCTTGTCTAAACGTATCGAAATTTGGTTATAAAAACAACCAAAAGTATTCAATTTACGTGATTTCTCTTAGCGCAAGGCAATTACAGACTGAATTAACCCTTCCTTCCCTGTGATGTGTAACTAGTACACATTGCTTCTAAACACTTTAATATCTCTTTAAATATAATAAATACTGGGTTCAGATTTTAGATATTCCTCCGTAATACATTTACGCATTGAATGAAAAAATAATATTAATAATAATTAGCACTTATCGGCCACATCAGAGATATTTTGTGAAAATCGGGAATAAATTCACCGATACAATCAAACGTGTGCCAGTGTGTGACGTAGGTATATTCATTCTAAAAAACAGCTATGGGTGAGAAAGCGGCGATATTCACGTCTCACTCTCACTTTTACATTCTTCGGTATATGGGAACGCAAACGCAGTTACCTTTACCCGCTCATTTATGAGAAAAAGGTACGTTTTCGTCCAAATCAACGCAAAATAGTACACTATAAAACTTTGGCCATGCTTTTGTGTTAAACTGTTCTTTTCGTTGAAGAAATGAACGCTTTCTTGGCTAAAATTTGCGAATTTAGATTTAAAAACAACTAAAAGTTACCTTTACCGCTCATTTATGAGAAAAAGGTACGTTTTCATCCGAATCAACGCAAAAGAGTGCATTATAAATCTTTGGCCATGCTTTTGTGTTAAATTGTTCCTTTCGTTGAAGAAATGAACGCTTTCTTGGCTAAAATTAGCGAATTTAGATTTAAAAACAACTAAAAGTTACCTTTACCCGCTCATTTATGAGAAAAAGGTACGTTTTCATCCAAATCAACGCAAAATAGTGCATTATACATCTATGGTCGTGCTTTTGTGTTAAATTGTTCCTTTCGTTGAAGAAATGAACGCTTTCTTGGCTAAAATTAGCGAATTTAGATTTAAAAACAACTATTTTTTTCCTTTACCCGCTCATTTATGAGAAAAATTACGTTTTCCATCACAAGAAGCATTAAACGTTTTGTAGTGTAAACTTTGGCCAAAAATCGCTCATTTCACGCGAAAACGGAACGTTTTTGTCCAAATCAACGCTAAAAAGTGTGTTTTGGTCATGATTTTACGTAAAATTGCTCGTTACGTTAGAAATGAATGCTTTTTTGGTTAAAATTTGCGAATTTAGATTTAAAAACAACTAAAAGTTACCTTTACCGCTCATTTATGAGAAAAAGGTACGTTTTCATCCGAATCAACGCAAAAGAGTGCATTATAAATCTTTGGCCATGCTTTTGTGTTAAATTGTTCCTTTCGTTGAAGAAATGAACGCTTTCTTGGCTAAAATTAGCGAATTTAGATTTAAAAACAACTAAAAGTTACCTTTACCCGCTCATTTATGAGAAAAAGGTACGTTTTCATCCAAATCAACGCAAAATAGTGCATTATACATCTATGGTCGTGCTTTTGTGTTAAATTGTTCCTTTCGTTGAAGAAATGAACGCTTTCTTGGCTAAAATTAGCGAATTTAGATTTAAAAACAACTATTTTTTTCCTTTACGAGAAAAATTATGTTTTCCATCACAAGAAGCATTAAACGTTTTGTAGTGTAAACTTTGGCCAAAAATCGCTCATTTCACGCGAAAACGGAACGTTTTTGTCCAAATCAACGCTAAAAAGTGTGTTTTGGTCATGATTTTACGTAAAATTGCTCGTTACGTTAGAAATGAATGCTTTTTTGGTTAAAATTATTAAATTCTGGTTAAAAAACAACTAAAAGTTGCCTTTACCCATTCATTTATAAGAAAAATGTTCGTTTTTGTCACAATAAACGTTAAACAATTTGTAGTGTGTACACTGCGTCTCTACTATAGCCATAAACTGCACATTTATACACGAAAAAGGTACTTTCGTCCAAATCAACGCAAAACAGCGTGTTAACGAAAGCTTTGGTTATGATTTTATGTTAAATTGCTACGTTCGTAGTAAAAATAAACGCTTTCTTACTTAAAAGCATCGAATTTTGGTTAAGAAATAACTCAAGGTTGCCTTCACCCGCTCAATTATGAGGAAAAGGTTCGTTTTTGTCACAATAAAAGTTAAAATCACGAAATATAGAAATTATATCTAGAAAAAAAAAACCAGTAAAAAACGTACCAATCTATTATAATGCTTAAAGCGTAATGAAAATAAAACGGAGTCAATAAATTACCGTGAATATACTCGTGAATATACTCGTAAATACCTCGTTTAACGCAATTAACCTTTCCCTTACTGTGCTAAAAAAAATCCGCCTGTTCCGGTGATGTGTATTCAATACACATTAATATACATGTAAAAATGAGCGATTTAAAATCGAAAAAATAAGAATATTCATAGCCAATCGTTTAAATTAATTAAATTTGAAGTAAAAAGTGATAATAATTGAAATTTAATTGCTGAAAACATGAAAAAAACATCGGACGACGTTCACGACAGACGCAGCGACCATCTCGAACGAAAGCCGGTTGGCTACTAAAAAGAGAGAAGCGACCGAACTGAGATTCCATTTTTGCGTTACCATATACCGAAGTATGTTAAAGTGAGAGTGAGACGTGAATATCGTCGCTTTCTCACCGATAGCGGTTTTTTAGAATGAATATACCTACGTCACACACTGGTACATGTTTGATTGTATTGGTGAATTTATTCCAGATTTTCACAAAATATCTCTGATGTGGCCGATAAGTGCTAATTATTATAAATATTATTTTTTCATTCAATGCGTAAATGTATTACGGAGGAATATCTAAAATCTGAACCCAGTATTTATTATATTTAAAGAGATATTAAAGTGTTTAGAAGCAATGTGTACTAGTTACACATCACAGGGAAGGAAGGGTTAATTCAGTCTGTAATTGCCTTGCGCTAAGAGAAATCACGTAAATCGAATACAATAAACTATAGAATTCTAATGAATCCGCCACGATTATAGTTCGAAGTCAACGCTATATATAAGTTATACTGGTGGTGACCTCTTACCGTGCTGAATGGATATTTTCTATTGCCTTTTTATATCATGTTTCTTCCAAATCCGTGTTACCTGATTAATCGGCCGCTTAAAGCGGAAGATAATTTTACTTAAGCACAGCAAAGGAATATGTATTTAATGATATACAAAAGAAAGCAATATGTATTTAATGATATACAAAAGAAAGCAATATGTATTTAATGATATACAAAAGATAGCAATATGTATTTAATGATATACAAAAGAAAGCCACATGTATTAAATGATATACAAAAGAAAGCAATATGTTTTCAATGATATACAAAATAAAGCAATATGTGTTTAATGATATACAAAATATTTAATGATATACATATATTTTACGAAATTACATTACAACATTATTTACATTTTTTATGAAAGTCAATTGAAAAATATTCAATCTGTCCGCATTTCTCGCATTTAAAATAATTTCTTTATCTTCCGATTGCAAGGAATTAATTTGTTCCACATAATATGACATATCATTATTTGCGACTGATTCAAAGACTCGGTGGATAATCTCAAAGATTTTGGTGATATTTGCATTTGTCGAATATTCCACGGGAGTCTTGTTTCCTTTATCCGTACAATTGTACTGAGCTCCGGCAGCGAGCAACAACTTGATCATGTCACAGCGATCTCGCTTCACGGCCAAGTGTAGACAAGTTGTCCCGGAACCGATAGTTTTGGCTTCTAGAAGTTCGCTGATATCCGTGTGCTTATTCTCTCGGGCTTGGCGCAGTAACACGTCTAGTATGTCTCCATAGCCTTTAAGCACAGCCAAGTGCAATGGAGTGTTACCTTTATCGCTCACTTTCAAGATGTCAGCGCCGTTTCCAAGTAACAGCTTTACGATATCGACGTGGTTATAGGAAACAGCAAAGTGAAGCGGTGTTCTACCTTCAGAATCTTTGCCATTCATATCCACGCCGTCCGAGTCGATAAGTTCTTTTGATGACTTCAAATCTCCTTTAGCGATAGCCGAGAAAAACTCCCTTTTCATATAAGGATGTAAATCATTACCTGAATTAACCGATAAAGATTTCTTTATTGCGTCAATTTTTATTTTTATATACAATGTTGAGCCATGATTGGGTCCAAATAAGAGTTCATATTCGGAATAAAGTTCGCTATAAAGTTTTAATGCTTTTAGAAAATTCCCTTGATGAAAAAGATAATCTGCAAACCGCGTTTTGGATTCTACCGTGCAACGATGGCTCGGCCCTAGAGTCTTCATTTGAATATCATAAACTTGTCGTATGATTTTAATAGCTTCTTCATATTTTCGCTTTTTATATAAAACATTCGCTATATTGCATACAGATCGTAATGTGTCCGAGTGTTCGGGACCTAAAAGTCTTTGAAAACTTTCGTAGACCTGTTGGAATCCTTCGAGTGCCTCATCCAATCGTTCTTGTTTCACAAGAACCACAGATACGTTGTTTAGTGCACAGAGAGACTGAATATTATCAGAACCGAATAACTTTTTGCTTTGTATGTGAACGTGGCGATAGATTCGAATGGCTTCATCAAGTTTATTTTGAGCTTCCAAAACCAAACCCATGTGTAACTGTGAAGCCAATATTTTTGTGATTTTCTCCCAATAACCTTATCATTCTAGGCAATATGTCTTGGTATATTTTAAGAGCTTTATCATTCTTACCCAATTCATGATTTATAAGACCGATAAAATTCTTCGTAGCCAATGTTTCTTCATCATTTTCTCCAAAAGCACCCGTAAAAAGGCTGTATAATTCTTCGAATATTGTCAAAGCTTTGTCGTATTTTGTCTGTTTGTAAAACACTTGACCTATTTTGAATTTAATATTCAAAATAATTACGCTGTTTCTTTCTAGAGTGCGTTCTGCTTCTCTCAAAATACCATTTAACATTATCAATGCCTCTACAAACTTTTCACGATTCAATAACTCATCGCATAATATCAATTGAGTTGAAATACTTTCGTGGGGGATTTTTTTCAATGTTTCCACTTTGGGGAAGTCATTTTGGATAGCGACCGCAACGAGTGTCCGGTTCGCATTGTTACGTGCGCTCATGACAGCTCTCAGCGTTGCACTATCGTCAATTTGTTTTAACTTTTTAATAATCTGGCAATTGCCACTTTGGACACAAATGAAAGATTCGTGAATCAATTTCAACAAGTGTTTTATGTTGTCAGTGGAGGCATATCCTAGCGGAAGTTTCTCGGCCGCATCCATTACATCATACATAGCCCCGTACCCCAGTAAAGACGTGACAATGTCTACGTGACCAAATTTAGATGCGTAATGAAGGGGTCTACTTTTGCCCTTCCCGAGTACATTTGGATTAGCACCGTTACTCAGCAAACAGTCAACAATCTCTTTGTTTCCTTTCCAAGAGGCCAAATGTAAAGGACTTACTTTATCAACATTCAGCGCATCAACAAAAGCTCCTTGGGCCACGAGACTCGCTACTTGTGAAGGATTTTTTTCTTTGATAGCCTTAAATAACTGTCGAGTCAATGTCAACAATTTAGAAATGTTCTCATTTTGAGTTATATCGACTGGTCTATTTTTATGAATATCCAATGCGTCGTATACCGCACCATTTCTTAACAAAATCGTTATAACATCGAGGGAGTTTCGGTCCTTATGAGCCGAAACATGAACAGCAGTGAAGCCATCAGCATTACGAGCATTAATATCAATATTTTGTTCTATTAAGTACTGCACCATCTCCGCTTTACCTTCCATGGCCGCATAATGAAGCAAAGAGAACGAATTTGCTCCGAGATCAGATATACCGATCCCATTGCCGAGGAAATACTCCACCGCAGCTTTGTGGCCTTCCCTGGCAGCAAAGTGGACCGGCTTGGAGCCCAGCGTGTTCCTGGCATGGACATCAGCCCCTCTGGAAACCAAACACTGTATCTTCTCTACATTACCCATTTCAGCTGCGATGTGAAGGACAGTCCAGCCATCATTTCCCTTTGCATTGATGTCTACTTGACTACACGTTAAAAACCTTTCCACTATTTTTAAACTACATTTCGATACAGCCTTCTGGAACGCTGTTCTATTCAAATGATCGGCAGCATTTATATCTGCTCCGTAAGATAGCAACATATCGATTATATCGTAGATGGAGAAATAAAGTGCCGAGTGTAGAAGAGTGTCGCCGTGTGAGAGCGAATAGCACGGGTCGGCTCCTTTGTGCAACAATAGCTTAGCTACGTGAGTGTGTCCTCCTAGTACAGCACAAGCCAAAGGACTACCAAGGGCTTCATTGTTGTTATTAATATCTATTCCAGTTTCCAACATGATCTTGACAATGCTCATAAAACCTAATGCAGCAGCCTTGTTTAAAAGGGAAGGATCAATTTGAATACCTTTTTTTCTGATTAAAATTCGTACAATATTTCTGAAACCTAATTGGACAGCTTCAGCTAAAGCTTGGCCGTCTTCAGCGTTGATGTCTGCTTTCTCTTTGATAAGAATTTCCACCATCTCCTTGTAGTTATTCCTGACAGCCAAAGAAAGCGGCGTCACTATGGAATTGTTTTCATCCTTCATTGTAACGAACTCCGCACCTGCATTCAGTAGAGCCTTCACAATATCTGGATGGTTACCTGAAATAGCTAAGTGCAACGGAGTGCAGTTTGTTTTGGACTTGACATTAACATCGAAATTATTTTCTATCAGTCTCGAAACAGATTGAAGATTGCCACTCAGAGCTGCGTAATGTAGAGCGGTCTTCCCAGATCGGTCTCGTTTCTCCAGGTGAGCTTCTTTTGTGAGCAATAGCTCCAGAATATTGTATTTTCCAGCATCTCTAGCTGCCAAGTGTAACGGGGTTGTCATTTCCTTATCGCTTATATTTATATCGGCATTTCTGCTTATCAACAGATTTATTATATTCTCGTGACCCCTGACAACACTCAAGTGCAAAGCTGTTTGTCCATCGTTATTTATAGAATCAATATCGACTCCTCTCTGTAGAAACATCTCGGCTATATCACTTCTCCCTCCCACGACAGCATAAAGGAAAGGGCTGAATCCTTGCAGGTTCCTTGCATTTATTTCCGCTCCTCGCTCTAGTAATATCTTAACCACATTTATAAATCCTCGATATGAGCTTAAATGTAATGGTGTATTATTATATTTGATATCTCGTACATCTAAGGTTGCTTTTTTGCGAATCAATAGTTCAACAATCTTTTCGTTGCCATTGGTGGCTGCTAAACCCAGTGGAGTTTGATGCATTGAATTTGAAGCATTTACTGTAGCATTGGATTCCAACAATTCTTTAACGATATCTGTGTATCCATGTGATGATGCATAGTGTAATGGTGTATTTCTCATCATATCCGTTGTATTAACAAGAGCTCCGTGCTTTATCAGAAGGCTGACGATACATTTTTCTCCCTTAATCGCAGCGTAGAATAATGGTGTGCGGCCATCACACGCTCTCGCGTTGACATCTGCTCCGTGTAACAGGAGTGTTGATGCGATTTGGAAATTTGCATCTGTCATTGCAGCGATTAATGGTGTTTTGTTCTTATCATTTCTAGCATTGACATTGGCCTTCCTCCGAATCAATATATCGACCATTTCAATAAAACCCATTTCTGAACAGAAATGGAGTAAGGTATTTTCCCCACACAACTTGTTTGCATTTACATCATACTCTTCTCGTAACAAAATCTTAGCCAGGTCGAGATGCCCATTTAGTAATGCAAAGTGGAGTGGGGTAATGCCGTGTGAATTCCTAATTGTGTAATAATTGGGTTTTATTTTCAATAACATTTTGACAAGGTCTTCGTTACCACTCAGGGCCGCGTAATGCATCGGAGTATTTCCAATTTTATCAACTTGGTCAGCTTCAAAACCTTTTCCACGAATCAAGAACATCAGCACTTCCTTTGCCCCGAACTCAGCGGCGATGTGTAACGGACTCCGCCCGTATACATCTCTATCGTGTACGGGAATCCCGAGATCGATCAAATGTTTGATAACCTCGAGATTGCCCCCTTTTGCAGCGTAATGCAATGCCGTCCGCAAAATGTTATCCTTAAAGAATACATCGCCTCCATTATTAATAGCAGTTTGCACATTGCGAAAAGTAGAATTCTTCAAAACTTGCCGCATCGCTTCTTGCCCTGTGATAATTGCGATGCTTGTATCGTAGTTCTCCCTGATTTGTGACAAAGATCTTCCGGTAGGGTAAACTTTCCTTAATCGTACCCCTTAAGCAAATATTTCAACAACAAGGTTATGAAGGAAAATAAGACAATCAAATACATACTATCAAAATCAATTATTATTTACTTATGAAATGACATACACAAAAATATAAAAAAAGAAATAGGCATTAAAAAAAAATTCAAAATAAAAATAATAAAAAAAGTACGATTTAGGCTCAAATGTTCTTAAACCGTACCACGTTGTTCTTAAATCGTACTTTGAACAAAATTAACAATCAAATCTTTGAATCAAACTTAAATAAATGGTAAATTAGCTGTTGGAAAAAGTAAAGTAATGGTGTTTAAAATCTGTTAATGATATTTTTAAAGAAATGACTGAAAAACAATATATAGTATTATGTGGGTAGGTACTACATGAATCAAATCTTGCAGTTATTACATATATAAATAGAAATTCTTTTGTCGACTCCAACACAAAGTTCATGAAACCAAATGTCACATTGTATGCATTGCATCTTATTTTTTTGTATTTTTTGTTGCATTTTCCACAAAACAAACCGATGTTGGCTTTTTTTGCTCTTTTTTTAATATTTTCTTTTAAATCAGGGGTTACATTGGATTTGTTTGCTCTTTTTTTAATGTTTTTTCGTTTTTCTTCCATTTCAAGACGTTTGGTTATTTTTTTCCTCTTTGGCTCATTCAATTTATTTTCGAGTTCATTTTTATACGGACTCTCAGTTAAAACTTGACCTGCTGATGCTGTGGTATTTCTTGATTTATTTTGTGTCGCTGTTATTTGAATTTTGGGTGACAGGTGTTCAATTTCAGACCTTATGGTTGACGTACAAATTTGATGTGAAATGTCAGGAGAATTACACTGTTCATCAGTTAGTTGTGGTGCGGAAATCTGTGGAATATGCAAGACTGTGTTATTTGAAATATCATTGCGAGTGTATGTGTCTGATCTTGACGGTATTTCGTCAGTTTCTTTGGTGTCATTTATAAGTACAAATTCTTCATCCCTTATTTGAAAACGGTTACATGGCCACAAACCACACGATTCGAAGCCATGCAATGCAGTTTCCATGCACACAGCTCGTGGGTAGGCGTCTCCTAAAATTCCTGCCACATTCGACTGTTTGATTAAACTTCCTGGATGCGTACGCATCCAAGTTTCGCTTGCCTTGGTATATTTTAATTTCAAAGATTTAAAAAATGATTTGTCCAAGGGTTGAAGTTTGTGGGATGTGTGAGCTGGCAAGGAAAGCATAAGGATTCCACATTCTCTGGCAAGATGAATTGCGTCGATATTTTTTGTATGGGTCGAATGCCCATCTAGTATTAGCAACACTTGCTTTTCATCTGATTTCTGTAACCTGACAGACTTAATAAAATGTTCCATCCATTGTAGGAATAAACCAGATGTAATCCATCCACTGTCAGAGCAAGTGTATAATGTGTTAGGTGGACCTCCTCTTGTCAGATCGTCTGTCATCCTTTTCCTTTTGAATATGAGCATTGGAGGTACGAATTCACCTACAGCATTCATACAACAAACACACGTTGTATTCGTTCCTCGCTCTCCACTTGTCAATACTTGATGTTTTCCTTTTTTTGCTAAAATTTTAGATGGCTTGTGTACAGTGCTGAGTCCCGTTTCATCGACGTTATATATATGGCTCCCTGTAAATTTGAATGTATCTACAATCTTTTCATATTTGTCAAAGAAATCCGTCACATTTTTTTTATTAAAACCTTTGCACCGAGCCATTGATGTTGCTTCAGGAGTTCTCAATGATATTTCCGGGTGGGTCTTTAAAAAGTTGTAGTACCACTTCCAGCCAGCTAACTGAGTGTCTCTATTAAATCTGTGCGGAAGTTTATATCTTTCAGCTAATTGGTACGCCAAGTGGCGAAATTCTTTAATTGTCAGCCCAAAAAAACTGGATTCTAGTTCTAGTATATGTTTAACTAATTCGTTTTCCATGTCTTCTGTTAAGTCTTTGGGTCTTCCGTTAGTTTCGTAAGTATTCAGATTCTTCAAGTGTCGTCGGAATGTTGGCTTTGGAATTTTATAATTCCGGCACACTTCGTTGAATTTTAATTTTCCGTCACTATACATCTTGATAGCTTCTTCCATATTCTCCTTGGACCATGTGTTATACTGACGTTTTGTCATTTTTCAGCTTAACTAAAAATAGGAAACAAATAATTTAAATAATTGGGTGGATTGCCAGAATTATAAAAAAATCTTTCTCAATAACATGTTTACTAACTTGAAAATACAATACATTATTGTTAACATGAATAATAATCAACTATGTAAATGAATAAAATATGTTAGCACTTAAAACCAAGTATTCCTATATCGTACCGGTACGATTTCAGAATAACCTTACTGGTACTATTAAGGCAAATCATGTCATTCACATTTTTATAGGTTATGTTTAAATACCGTGCGTCCACGCGTGACGTAAAGTATACAAAAATATGAAGAAATACACATAGTTCGGTATGTATATACATTTCATCAACTTATGCAAACGATAATGGAACAAACCTCTTATCAAATAAGTAAAAAAAATACTGAAAAACAGCAAAAATACTTACAATTTATATATTTTTTCTGTAGAGCAAATGCACAGCGTCCAACAACATACAAAGCAATATGTCTGCCTAGGGCTTCTTGTTTTTGTCACCGGTGGCGCTGAATGAGCATTACATTTTGAGTTATCGTAGTGGTACGATTTAGGCAGGAGTACGATTTAGGAAAGTTTACCCTACTACTAGGCCTGGCCGGAGAGAGACTGCTGCAGGCTGCGATAGCGCAGGAGAGCACCGCCACTGCAGGGTCTGCAGGCAATATGTCTAGCAGCGGATTGTTGTGGGCCAGATGGTTGCGTAGACCTTTTCCAAACAGAAAAGGAACACTCGTGTCGAGGGCTTCTTCAGGCTTTTGGTTCGTCCCCATCCCGCCCGAACCCAAAATATCTAAGACCATTAGTTCCAATACAAATTGTAACATTTTATCTGACTTATAATCTGCGAAGTTCAACGTACCTTCACCTTGAGTAATATTCTTACTTAATATATCTTGAAGACACGATATCTTGTCTTTCAACACGGTATCGGAAACTTGCCCACTATTTGACTTCTTGGCTTGTTTCTTTTCACTTTTATTTAAGGTTAAGGTATCTTTGAAATCTTCCAACCAGACAATATGGTTTGTGATATTTGCCCCATCGCATAATAATCTACAAATAATTTTAGCAAAAATCAATTTGAAATCTTCGCTTCTCAGATCAGATGGAAAATTTTCGTAAATTAGTTTCAATAACGGTATCACTCGATCACTCTCCTCGTTATTATTTGGACAGAAGGATTTCAACAGATCTTTAAGAGTGTCCTTGACGAAGTTTAACATGTGATTTGTTTTTTGGTTAACTGTTATAGATATTAAAGAATAGAAATTGGTCCAAGCTGTGATATACTCCGCATAATTTGACTCTTTAAAACTAGTCAACAGTGTTGCCTGAATAGTTTCAAGAAGGTTTCCACTCTTGTTTAGTTTATTTTCACCAAGAATATCGGTCAGTTCTTTTATATATTCTTGCATTTTATTTGAATTAATCAACATGAAAACTTCAAAATGTTGTAAATACTCGACAAGATCTACTTTCAAGATTTCCACAGCCAACTCTCGCATTTGATTCATACTTTCGACGTTTATCAATTCCAATATAATTGTTCGATTCACTTTGAACAAATTACCGACCATGACGGAAACGATAGCTTGATGTATTTTATTTATATCACCGCGCAAATTATTAAAAAAATCGACATTGTCGTTATTTTCTAATTCTGCGGTGAAAGAATGTGAATGAGAAATAGAATTTCGAAAATTTATCAAGATCTCCTTGACATTGTGAGGAGCTGAAAGTAACAGGAACTGAATCATCTCGTGAGACAACTTCGGACTCTCGAGAGTTTCCTTGAGACTCTCTCCGATGAGCTGCAGCCCCCTGACTAGAGCCAGGCGACCCTCCAGCTTCGCTGTATCAGCTTCCAATATCACATTCAGGATAATGAAGATATTCTCTAAAGAAACTATATCTCTTATCTCCTTATAGTCCTCGTACAACTTTTTAAACTGCGGGGATTGATCTATTATATTATTAACAATGTTTTTGCGTTTCAATGAACGGTCGATAAAGTTCTTTATATTCTTCAAATTATTCTTTTCATCGCCGAGCTTGATGGAGAAATATTTTAAATGTTTTAAAATACCATCTTTGTTTAATATCACCTGATAGAACAGATTATTCGGATGAGTTTTAGTGTGAGCATTCACGAACATCACTAAACAAAATTCCATTTCTTCCCACGGCAAACTTAAATACGTCGATTTCATTTGACGTTTCAAAATGTGAATGTTCTTAGCGATGAAACTCAAATTGTAGAGAAGCTTATCATCGACCCTGCGCTTACTGGCATTCTCGGCAATGATCGAATCTACTATCTCCGTGACCAAACCGATCCTCTCTTCCGAGCTGCACGGAACCGACACGATATTGTTGTCACAATGATTTGGAAATAAATGGTAGTGTAACAATTTGTCTTCTACGAAGAACTGCATGTCTGCGGACATAGGCACCCTTCTTAGTAAGATTTCCTCGTGAGCTTCGGACAGCGCTCGCTCCGGACTCTCTGCGACATCTTCGGGCCACTTGTTCACTAATACTCGGATCAGTTCCACACTGTTCCAGCGTATCGCATAATAAAATGCAGTATGATTCTCACCGTCCACTTGTCTGGGGGACACTGTGTTACCTTGTTCCGTGAATATATTGAAAATATTCCGATCAATGAGCACACACTCCAATATTTGTGGCTTATTTAACTTACACGATAATATAATCAAGTTGGTCTTCTCAACAGACCATTCTGAATCTTTATGATAGAAAGACAATTCTTCGCGTGTCTTGATGCTGCGTACGATTGAAATAAATTCACAGGTAACTTGAAAGGCATCTACGTCACCCGTAGACAATGCCTGGAGCATATTGGTTATTGCTTGATAGTAAATATCTTTCTGAGAAACATCATCGCACTCTTTTAAAATACACAATAACTTTTCTTTTGATTTATTAACCATGAATTGTTTTAAAACACTCGAGTCCTTTTCACGGGTAGACATTTTGTCGTCAGATTAAATTGAATAGTTCACAGTAACTTTTTTTTGGATTTATCAACTTCTGCGTTTGGCCCTCACGCACCAATGTGTCCCCTCCAACCAGATCGCAGCATCATAACGTAAAAGCAAACACAATATCTTGTAGAGCAGAAAATTTTCTTTCGAATGACGTATAACCTTTAGCATTTTGTTTTATTTTTGGTGTTCATTTTTAAATTGAAAAAAAAAAACGGACACAACTTATGTTAACACCCAATACATCCAAACAACTTCTACGATTTCTCTGACTTTCTACATTTCCTTTTTTTTAAATTTCATTCACTCCATCCAATCATACTTTCCTTGGTCTTACCTCTTACACGCCTTCCACCCACATTTGCACTATATATTTGTCTTGTTAGCCTTTCATCGTTCATTCGTTCCACGCGCCCAAACCATCTCAATATACTCTTCTTCAACTTAATCAACACATCAGCCTTAATGCCACATTCGTCCCTTATCATATAATTCCGTATTCTATCATACATTGTCACTCCATGTGTTCTTTTAAGTGCATGCATTTCTGCAGCATTTATTCGGCTTCTGTCAGTCTCTTTTTCACTCTTGTAAATAAAAATAGGCACCAAAATACTGTTGTGGACTATCATCTCTGCAAATTTTGACATTATCCGGTTCAAGTTTACGTGTATATACTTTGACTTTGTTTCCTATCGCTATACGCCATTCAATATCCCTCTATACTCTTCCTTTATCTGAGAAAATACTACCCAAATAGCAGAAATTAATTTAGATAGCTTTACTCTAAATTCTAATTACTTCGGTATGGTAAGGAGCAAGCATTTAGGTTGATCTCTGAATACAGGTTTGTGATATTAAATCGCTGATTTTCTGGAGAATTCACCAGACAGTCGAAGCTGTGGACTTGTGTTGTTGAAGGAGTTACCTAGAAAGAACAGAAAAAACAATTTTAGTACAAAAGAAATTATGAATTCAGTAAACGCTCAAATTGTTATAACATAAGAAGTTATAACATAATCTATTACATAATTTATGTTATAACATAATCTATTACATAATTTATCTAATGCCGTGAAGCCGAAAATGAAACCAAACATACTGTGCTAATTATTATTAATATTATTTTTTCATTCAATGCGTAAATGTATTACGGAGGAATACCTAAAATCTGTACCCAGTATTTATTATATTTATAGAGATATTAAAGTGTTTAGAAGCAATGTGTACTAGTTACACATCACAGGACAGGAAAGGTTAATTCAGCCTGTAATTACCTTGCGCTAAGAGAAGTCACGTAAATCGAATACAATAAACTATAGAATTCTGATGAATCTGCCACGATTATAGTTCGAAATGAACGCTATATATTAGGTGTACAAATAAGTTTCCGCCGTTTTTTATAAAAAAATGGGCATTTATTGTGAAAGAACGGAACCTCATGTTTTATTCGAAGTAGTACCCATCGCTTGCCACTACTTTTCCCCATCTTTCTGTCAGCATACGAATACCGCGTCAGTCATCATCATCATCTTTTGAGGCTATCCACGAATCGACTCAATTTTTGGTATCTTCATATGATGTGAAGTGCTGCTCAGACAGGCCATGCGTCATCGATCAAAACAAGTGGTAATCAGAAGGAGCAATGTCTGGTGAATACAGCGGGTGGGGTAAAACTTCTCAATTGAGTGTTTCCAAATAGGTTTTGACCGGTGCCGCAACATGTGGACTAGCATTATCATGCAGGAGAATAATTTTGTCGTGTCTGGCGTAGTAGTGGGCGCGCTTTTCCTCGAGTGCTCGACTCAATCTCATCAATTATGTTCGGTAGACAGCCCCAGCAATGGTTTCATTCGGTTTGAGCAACTCATAATACACGACACCAAGCTGATCCCACCAAATACACAACAAGAGTTTTTTTCCATGAATATTTGGCTTAGCCGTAGATGTTGAAGCATGACCAGGGGATTCCCATGATTTCTTCCTTTTTGGATTATCATAATGGATGCATTTTTCATCACCAGTGACTATATGGTGCAGAAAACCCTTTCGTTTATGCCTGGCAAGCAGCATTTCACATGTGGAAAATTGGCCTTCAAAGTTTCTCCGTGTCAGTTCATATGAATCCCAATTTCTTTGTTTTTGAATCATTCCCAATGATTTCAACCCATGTGAAATTGCTTGTTGAGTCACTCCTAATGTAAGTGCAAGTTCTTCTTGCGTTTGGCACGAATCTTGATCCAATAATACTTCCAATTCCGCGTCTTCGTACACTTTCGGCCTTCCGCTACGTTCTTTGTCTTCGATGTCAAATTCACCGTTCTTAAACTTTTGAAACCACTCACGACAACTTCTCTCACTTAAGGCAGCCTCACCATATGCTTCTACAAGCAATCGATGCGCCTCAGCTGCAGATTTCTTCAAATTGAAGAAGTAAATCAAAAGTTCCCGCAAATGACGCTTATTCGGCTCAAAACTTGACATTTTCGAACACAAAAAAATATGTTATACTGATAAAAATTCACTAATATTTCAAGGTCATGTTGTTGACAGTTGTCCAACCTTACGATAATGACATTTTACATCTGACAATTTTAACCATAACTTACTGGTGGCGCCAACTTTTGTCAAACGGCGGTGACTTATTTGTACACCCAATATTATATAAAAGTTATACTGGTGGTGACCTCTTCCCGTGCTGAATGGATATTTTCTATTGCCTTTTTATATAATGTTTCTTCCAAATCCGTGTTACCTGATTAATCGGCCGCTTAAAGCGGAAGATAACTTTACTTAAGCACATTATGAATATGCTGAAAAGGGAAAATAAATTCCCCTTCATTCCGTGAATATATTGACCCCCCCTCGTACCTATGACAGTAGTACGGGGACCAAGTTGTGGAGTTTTTAATGTTAACTGATTTGTAAAGCTTTTTGACATTCTAAAAATAAAAATTAAAACCTTCGTCGCTTTGCTCGATACCGTATTAACCTCCCTATGCCTACGCACATAGGCAATGTGCGTGCCAGCTACGTGTCTATACTCAAGAAAATGTAGCATGGTCCCTGTGACGTTTGAAATGTACGTCTCGAAGGGATGGGGTAAAATCGTTTTTTTTTACAAATCGAATCGTTTTTTTATAAATCAAAAAATTGTATTTTCTCTAAACTGACGTTTTAATTCCTAATTTTCATTATACTGACTTTCTAATGTATTGTATGATTTGTATATATCTTTAAATAGGCCAAGATCCACTATGAATTAATACTAATTACGAACATTTATTTTTATGTATAAAAAAATCGAAAATCCAATTATCGTATACCCCATCTCTAGCCAATGCAGACTAACGTAGTGACGAATATTTGACGAACGTCGCCAAATATTATTTGATTTTAACAAACTACCACATTTTGGCTAATTTGTAACAAGATGTATTAATTTGTCATTATTGTTAGTTTTATGTAATGTACTATGCGTATCCAGAAAGTAAGTGTACTGAGGCTCTCACGACCCGATGGATTTTATTTTCGACATGTTAGCTACACTTCCGTGTAGCCTGACCCTTCCCCTCCACAACGAGACCGGTTCGAGGTCAGTACGTTGAGAAGTGTCGACGCGACAACACGTTTCGTGAAAAATGTCAATCCAATCTCCCGCCAAGTGCGAAATACGCGGCGTCATCCGTTATCTCGTTTGGAAGGGAAAACCTCCGGTTGAGGTTTATAAACTGCATATTGGTGATAAAGCTGTGAATCGTACGAGTGTGTACAAGTGGTGTCGCGAGTTTAAAAACGGTCACGTCACACCTCTTCACCCTCCGCCAAAAAGATCAAAACCACAATTTCAGCCAAGAAAATCATGGCATCCGTGTTTTGGGACTGTCTAGGCATAATTTTAATTGAATATATGCCTCAAGGGGAGACCATCAACTCTGCAAGATACTGTGAGACCCTAAAAAAATTGCGGAGGGTGATTCAGAACAAGAGTAGAGGCATGTTGACAAAGGGAGTCTGCCTGCTGCACGACAATGCCAGACCACACACGGCCAACGCCACGAAGCAACTACTTGCCTCGTTTAAATGAGATGTCCTGAACCATCCCGCGCATTCCCCTGACCTAGCACCTTCAGATTACTATATCTTTACCTCCCTGAAGCTGCACATGGGTGGAAAAAGGTTTTCAACTGACGAGGAGGTAAAGGAGGAGTTGGAGAAGTAGACGGAGGGGTTGGCGGGAAACTACTTCGAGGAAGGCATCAAAAAGTTGATACCCCGCTTCACCACCTGCATTGAGAGGAATGGCGACTATGTCGAAAAATAGCTTACATATGTACTACGATAACCACGTAATTTTTTTGTAACCTACAAAAATTCAGTACACTTACTTTCTGGATATGCCTCGTATTTACCTAAATAACTTCATATTTATTAGAATCGAGGCTTATATTAAAGTTGATAAAATAATTAAAATTACTGAACGTCGTTACAAGGTTGTATTGGAGCAAATTTGTGAAACGTCACAGGGACCATGATACGTTTTCTCAAGTATAATACCATTAACCCGTCCCGTATCCCGTGCGCGGCAGCTAACAATAGCGGTCATAAAAATACTCAACTCGTATTCCGTCCGCCACAGGTACGAAAACGAGTTGATTTTTGGTAGCCTCCAAAAATCAACTTATAATCAGTCCATACCTAGACTGTATTGCGTTTCTGTCTCATCAAGATATTTCCCACATTTTGACATATATTGTATTAAGCTAGACACTTGCCACATTTCTAGTCAAATTGTCTCAATTTTTTAGTTATATTTATATAAATATTACTTTATTTAGTATTTGTTTAACTTCCTAACCTTCAAATTTATCTTTCTATCCTCCAAAATAATTCTTAAACCAAACTAACACGCTTCCAGTTATGCCCAAACAATCGATTTTATTTAGCAACAGCTTCTGGAGAACTTATTATTAAACACTATCAATTTGGTTCCAATTTTAGAGTTTTTTGGAAACAAATTTCTCATAAACTAGTCGTTGAATCTTAATACTATAATGGCCTATAATACAACATATGTACTGTGTCCTTGCCAATCATTACTAGCCTATGGTATCACATGTGTATCATGCTTCCACCAATGGTTACTGTCCGCTGATACAACCCTTGTACTCCGTTTTCCTCAACCATTATTGGCCCATGGCACAACCCATGTGCTATTTTATTTTTCAAGCAGAATGCTGGGGTCTCCAGCTTTTTCTCATGAAGGTCCATGTACTCGTATACATTTTTTAGTATATGGCGGAGCCTGATCGGATCGGAGTCGATTAAAAAAATGGAACGTACAACTTTAATTACAAAAAAATACTTGTTAAAAAGGAGTTTTGTTTTAATGGCAAGTCAGTGGTGAATAGATCTTTATTAAAAAGGTCGCATATTGACGTTATGTACGTGGCTCTTCATTGAAATAGGTTGGGGATACCTGCATTCTGGTCGAAAAATAAAATGAAAATGGATTGAGAGACTATTTCTAGAAAAAAATAACCCGGCCCCTGGCGACATTTACCTGTGTAACTGCGGGGCCTGTACATTGCTAATGCTGCAGCAGTGTAATCTTCTCAAACTTTTTAACGTCTAGCACCCTATGGTACCATCCAATCTTCAATATTTGCCCGAGTTTTAGAGTTCTAGCAAAATATAAAGACCTTTACACATACATTCAAAATTGTGTCTATAGTACGTACAATGCATCAGTGTATTGAGCTCATTCTAGTCCGTCATTGGTCACTCGCGTCCGTCTTTGCCCTCAGCTACAGTATCCAGTAACCCGAAAGTATTTAATAGTTTTATTTTCAAATTTTAAAAAATGTGTTCAAAAGTTGGACGTGGTTTTCATTTAAAAAGAACAATCGAAATATATAAAAGCGAATGTGTTAGAACGTTTTAGGCCATTTCACGCTGAAAAAAAAACATTGTATTGTGAAGTTTCAAAATTAACCGGAGTGTCTATTAGTTCAATTAAACGCATAGATAACGAAAAAATAAGAATAAACTGAATTACTGTAATTATTAAATTATAAGGGTTAGTCATGTAATGGATTTTTTTTAACCTGGCGTGTTTATTGTCATGTGGCAATATCTTCCAACCAACCAGAAAATAGTTTTTATAGGCCCTAAGTGTTAACCAGACTGGAATCCTATTTAAAAATATCTGGGTTCCAGCGGGGATCGAACCCGCAACCTCCGGATCAGCAGATAAGTGTATTACCACCAGGCCACGGAGGTCGTCAAAATTATGGTGAATACAAAAAAAATAGAGCAATTACGAAAGATAGGCAGTTACAAATAATTAAATTACATTAATATGACAAGAATTTTCAACATTAATCGCTATAATTATACATTACTTACCTACATAGATATTTTATGACACGATGAATTGTTAAACAAATATTTTTTTAATAATAGAGATATTTTTTTTATAAGGTAAATAAAAAAAAGTATATATTTAACTAAATATACTTTTGAACCATCCTATACCCGAAGGTCTCTATATTTTGCTAGAACTGTACCTCGGCCGATATTTTTCAAATGCCCTAATATGTCGTCTAGGGAAGCCACGACTCGCATCCATATATCAGAGATGGTATAATTACAGCTTAATATGTGGAAATAGAAATTAAAACACAATTAAATTATAAACATATTTATTAAAAAATATAATACGAAACAAAAATAACACTTTTTTAAATTGAATACAATTTTATTAAAATAATTTGTTGATTTTTTTGGACAAAATATTTAATAAAGATGTCATAGCGCAAATGAAAAAAAGCAAAATAAATGGTTTTTGGCAACAAAGTGGAGACTTGACTCCGTAATATAAGATCTTGAGCAGTCATTATGATTTTCTTTCAAGTGAAACACACAGAGGGCGTTAGTTAAAACTATCCTAAATTAAATTCTACAATAATCCAAGGCAACATTGTTTTGCTAATAACAAACTGCCCAATTTGATAAATTGATAAAAACTAAGTGGAATATCAAAAGAAAGCAATATGTACATAACATATTTAATGATATACAAAAGAAAGCAATATGTATTTAATGATATATAAAATAAAGCAATATGTATTTAATGATATACAAAAGAAAGCAATATGTATTTAATGATATATAAAATAAAGCAATATGTATTTAATGATATACAAAAGAAAGCAATATGTATTTAATAATATATTAAATAAAGCAATATGTATTTAATGATATACAAAAGAAAGCAATATGTATTTAATGATATACAAAAGAAAGCAATATGTATTTAATGATATACAAAAGAAAGCAATATGTATTTAATTATATACAAAAGAAAGCAATATGTATTTAATGATATACATATATGTATTGTATTTTACGAAATTAGGTTATATTATTTACATTTTTTATGAGAGTCAATTGAAAAATATTCAATCTGTCCGCATTTCTTGCATTTAAAATAATTTCTTTATCTTCCGATTGCAAGGAATTAATTTGTTCCACATAATATGACATATCATTATCTGCGACTGATTCAAAGACTCGGTGGATAATCTCAAAGATTTTGGTGATATTTGCATTTGTCGAATATTCCACGGGAGTCTTGTTTCCTTTATCCGTACAATTGTACTGAGCTCCGGCAGCGAGCAACAACTTGACCATGTCACAGCGATCTCGCTTCACGGCCAAGTGTAGACAAGTTGTCCCGGAACCGATAGTTTTGGCTTCTAGGAGTTCGCTGATATCCGTGTGCTTATTCTCTCGGGCTTGGCGCAGTAACACGTCTAATATGTCTCCATAGCCTTTAAGCACAGCCAAGTGCAATGGAGTGTTACCTTTATCGCTCACTTTCAAGATGTCAGCGCCGTTTCCAAGTAACATCTTTACGATATCGACGTGGTTATAGGAAACAGCAAAGTGAAGCGGTGTTCTACCTTCAGAATCTTTGCCATTCATATCCACGCCGTCCGAGTCGATAAGTTCTTTTAATGACTTCAAATCTCCTTTAGCGATAGCCGAGAAAAACTCCCTTTTCATATAAGGATGTAAATCATTACCTGAATTAACAGATAAAGATTTCCTTATTGCGTCAATTTTTATTTTTATTCCCAATGTTAAGCCATGATTGGGTCCAAATAAGAGTTCATACTCGGAATAAAGTTCGCTATAAAGTTTTAATGCTTTTAGAACGTTCCCTTGATGATGAAGATAATCTGCATAAAGCGTTTTGGATTCTACCGTGCAACGATGACTCGGCCCTAGAGTCTTCATTTGAATATCATAAACTTGTCGCATCATTTTAATAGCTTCGTCATATTTTCGCTTTTTATGTAAAACATCCGCTATATTACGTAAAGATTGTAATGTGTCCGAGTGTTCGGGACCTAATAGTCTTTGACGACTTTTGTAGACCTGTTGGAATCCTTCGAGTGCCTCATCCAATCGTTCTTGTTTCACAAGAACCATAGATACGTTGTTTAGCACAGTGAAAGACTGAATATTATCAGAACCGAATAACTTCTTTGTTTGTATGTAAAGGTCGCGATAGATTTGAATGGCTTCATCAAGTTTATTTTGAGCTTCCAAAACCAAACCCATGTGTAACTGTGAAGCCAACGTATTTGTGTGATTTTCTCCCAATAACCTTATCATTCTAGGCAATATGTCTTGGTATATTTTAAGAGCTTCATCATTCTTACCCAATCTATGATATATAAGACCGATAAAATTCTTCGTAGCCAATGTTTCTTCACTATTTTCACCAAAGGCACCCGTAAAAAGGCTGTATAATTCTTCGAATATTGTCAAAGCTTTGTCGTATTTTGTCTGTTTGTAAAACACTTGACCTATTTTGGATTTAATATTCAAAATAATTACGCTGTTTCTTTCTAAAGTGCGTTCTGCTTCTCTCAAAATACCATTTAACATTATCAATGCCTCTACACACTTTTCACGATTCAATAACTCATCGCATAATATCAATTGAGTTGAAATACTTTCGTGGGGGATTTCTTTCAATGTTTCCACTTTGGGGAAGTCATTTTGGATAGCGACCGCAACGAGTGTCCGGTTCGCATTGTTACGTGCGCTCATGACAGCTCTCAGCGTTGCACTATCGTCAATTTGTTTTAGCTTTTTAATAATCTGGCAATTGCCACTTTGGACACAAATGAAAGATTCGTGAATCAATTTCAACAAGTGTTTTATGTTGTCAGTGGAGGCATATCCTAGCGGAAGTTTCTCGGCCGCATCCATTACGTCATACATAGCCCCGTACCCCAGTAAAGACGTGACAATGTCTACGTGACCAAATTTAGATGCGTAATGAATGGGTCTACTTTTGCCCTTCCCGAGTACATTTGGATTAGCACCGTTACTCAGCAAACAGTCAACAATCTCTTTGTTTCCTTTCCAAGAGGCCAAATGTAAAGGACTTACTTTATCAACATTCAGCGCATCAACAAAAGCTCCTTGGGCCACGAGACTCGCTACTTGTGAAGAATTTTTTTCTTTGATAGCCGTAAATAACTGTCGAGTCAATGTCAACAATTTAGAAATGTTCTCATTTTGAGTTATATCGACTGGTTTATTTTTATTATTATCCAATGCGTCGTATACCGCACCATTTCTTAACAAAATCGTTATAACATCGAGGGAGTTTCGGTCCTTATGAGCAGAAACATGAACAGCAGTGAAGCCATCAGCATTACGAGCATTAATATCAATATTTTGTTCTATTAAGTACTGCACCATCTCCGCTTTACCTTCCATGGCCGCATAATGAAGCAAAGAGAACGAATCTGCTCCGAGATCAGATATACCGATCCCATTGCCGAGGAAATACTCCACCGCAGCCTTGTGGCCTTCCCTGGCAGCAAAGTGGACCGGCTTGGAGCCCAGCGTGTCCCTGGCATGGACATCAGCCCCTCTTGAAACCAAACACTGTATCTTCTCCACATTACCAACTTCAGCTGCGATGTGAAGGAAAGTCCAGCCATCATTTCCCTTTGCATTGATGTCTACTTTACTACACGTTAAAAACCTTTCCACTATTTTTAAACTACATTTCGATACAGCCTGCTGGAACGCTGTTCTATTCAAATGATCGGCAGCATTTATATCTGCTCCGTAATATAGCAACATATCGATTATATCGTAGTTGGAGAAATAAAGTGCCGAGTGTAGAAGAGTGTCGCCGTGTGAGAGCGAATAGCACGGGTCAGCTCCTTTGTGCAACAATAGCTTAGCTACGTGAGTGTGTCCTCCTAGTACAGCACAAGCCAAAGGACTACCAAGGGCTTCATTGTTATTATTGATATCTATTCCAGTTTCCAACAGGATCTCGACAATATTCATAAAACCTAATGCAGCAGCCTTGTTTAAAAGTGAAGGATCAATTTGAATACCTTTCTTTCTGATTAAAATTCGTACAATATTTCTGAAACCTAATTGGACAGCTTCAGCTAAAGCTTGGCCGTCTTCAGCGTTGATGTCTGCTTTCTCTTTGATAAGAATTTCCACCATCTCCTTGTAGTTATTCCTGACAGCCAAAGAAAGCGGCGTCACTATGGAATTGTTTTCATCCTTCATTGTAACGAACTCCGCACCTGCATTCAGTAGAGCCTTCACAATATCTGGATGGTTACCTGAAATAGCTAAGTGCAACGGAGTGCAGTTTGTTTTGGACTTGACATTAACATCGAAATTATTTTCTATCAGTCTCGAAACAGATTGAAGATTGCCACTCAGAGCTGCGTAATGTAGAGCGGTCTTCCCAGATCGGTCTCGTTTCTCCAGGTGAGCTTCTTTTGTGAGCAATAGCTCCAGAATATTGTATTTTCCAGCATCTCTAGCTGCCAAGTGTAACGGGGTTGTCATTTCCTTATCGCTTATATTTATATCGGCATTTCTGCTTATCAACAGATTTATTATATTCTCGTGACCCCTGACAACACTCAAGTGCAAAGCGGTTTGTCCATCGCTATTTATAGAATCAATATCGACTCCTCTCTGTAGAAACATCTCGGCTATGTCACTTCTCCCTCCCACGACAGCATAAAGGAAAGGGCTGAATCCTTGCAGGTTCCTTGCATTTATTTCCGCTCCTCGCTCTAGTAATATCTTAACCACATTTATAAATCCTCGATATGAGCTTAAATGTAATGGTGTATTATGTTTGACATCTCGTACATCTAAGGATGCTTTTTTGCGAATCAATAGTTCAACAATCTTTTCGTTGCCATTAGTGGCTGCTAAACCCAGTGGAGTTTGACGCATTGAATTTGAAGCATTTACTGTAGCATTGGATTCCAACAATTCTTTAACAATATCTGTGTATCCATTTGATGACGCACAGTGTAATGGTGTATTTCTCATCATATCCGTTGTATTAACAAGAGCTCCGTGCTTTATCAGAAGGCTGACGATATATTTTTCACCGTTAATCGCAGCGTTGAATAATGGTGTGCGGCCATCACACGCTCTCGCGTTGACATCTGCTCCGTGTAACAGGAGTGTTGATGCGATGTGGAAATGTGCATATGTGACTGCAAGGATTAATGGTGTTTCGTTGCGATCATTTCTAGCATTGACATTGGCCTTCCTCCGAATCAATAAATCGACCATTTCAATAAAACCCATTTCTGAACAGATATGGAGTGAGGTATAGCCCCCACTCAACTTGTTTGCATCGACATCATTCTCTTCTCGTAACAAAATCTCAGCCAGGTTGTGATGCCCATTTTGTAATGCAAAGTGGAGTGGGGTAATGCCGCATGAATTCCTAATTGTGTAACAATTGGGTTTTATTTTCAATAACACTTTGACAAGGTCTTCGTAATCACTCAGGGCCGCGTAATGCATCGGAGTATTTCCAATTTTATCAACTTGGTCAGCTTCAAAACCTTTTCCACGAATCAAGAACATCAGCACTTCCTTTGCCCCGAACTCAGCGGCGATGTGTAACGGACTCCGCCCGTATACATCTCTATCCTGTACGGGAATCCCGAGCTCGATCAAATGTTTGATAACCTCGAGATTGCCCCCTTTTGCAGCGTTATGCAATGCCGTCCGCAAAATGTTATCCTTAAAGAATACATCGCCTCCATTATTGATAGCAGTTTGCACATTGCTAAAAGTAGAATTCTTCAAAACTTGCCGCATCGCTTCTTGCCCTGTGATTATTGCGTATCGTAGTTCTCCCTGATTTCTGACAAAGATCTTCCGGCACTACTAGGCCTGGCCGGAGAGAGACTGCAGGCTGCGATAGCGCAGGAGAGCACCGCCACTGCAGGGTCTGCAGGCAATATGTCTAGCAGCGGATTGTTGTGGGCCAGATGGTTGCGTAGACCCTTTCCAAACAGAAGAGGAACACTCGTGTCGAGGGCTTCTTCAGGCTTTTGGTTCGTCTCCATCCCGCCCGAACCCAAAATATCTAAGACCATTATTTCCAATACAAATTGTAACATTTTATCTGACTTATAATCTGCGAAGTTCAACGTACCTTCACCTTTCGTAATATTTTTACTTAATATATCTTGAAGACACGATATCTTGTCTTTCAACACGGTATCGGAAACTTGGACACTATTTGACTTCTTGGCTTGTTTCTTTTCACTTTTATTTAAGGTTAAGGTATCTTTGAAATCTTCCAACCAGACAATATGGTTTGTGATATTAGCCCCATCGCAAAATAATCTACAAATAATTTTAGCAAAAATCAATTTGAAATCTTCGCTTCTCAGATCAGATGGAAAATTTTCGTAAATTAGTTTCAATAACGGTATCACTCGATCACTCTCCTCGTTATTATTTGGACAGAAGGATTTCAACAGATCTTTAAGAGTGTCCTTGACGAAGTTTAACATGTGATTTGTTTTTTGGTTAACTGTTATAGATATTAAAGAATAGAAATTGGTCCAAGCTGTGATATACTCCGCATAATTTGACTCTTTAAAACTAGTCAACAGTGTTGCCTGAATAGTTTCAAGAAGCTTTCTACTCTTGTTTAGTTTATTTTCACCAAGAATATCGGTCAGTTCTTTTATATATTCTTGCATTTTATTTAATTTAATCAACGTGAGAACTCCAAAATGTTGTAAATACTCGACAAGATCTACTTTCAAGATTTCCACAGCATACTCTCGCATTTGATTCATACTTTCGACGTTTATCAATTCCAATATAATTGTTCGATTCACTTTGAACAAATTACCGACCATGACGGAAACGATAGCTTGATGTATTTTATTTATATCACCGCGCAAATTATTAAAAAAATCGACATTGTCGTTATTTTCTAATTCTGCGGTGAAAGAATGTGAATGAGAAATGGAATTTCGAAAATTTATCAATATCTCCTTGACATTGTGAGGAGCTGAAAGTAACATGAACTGAATCATCTCGTGAGACAACTTCGGACTCTCGAGAGTTTCCTTGAGACTCTCTCCGATGAGCTGCAGCCCCCTGACTAGAGCCAGGCGACCCTCCAGCTTCGCTGTATCAGCTTCCAATATCACATTCAGGATAATGAAGATATTCTCTAAAGAAACTATATCTCTTATCTCCTTATAGTCCTCGTACAACTTTTTAAACTGCGGGGATTGATCTATTATATTATTAACAATGTTTTTGCGTTTCAATGAACGGTCGATAAAGTTCTTTATATTCTTCAAATTATTCTTTTCATCGCCGAGCTTGATGGAGAAATATTTTAAATGTTTTAAAATACCATCTTTGTTTAATATCACCTGATAGAACAGATTATTCGGATGAGTTTTAGTGTGAGCATTCACGAACATCACTAAACAAAATTCCATTTCTTCCCACGGCAAACTTAAATACGTCGATTTCATTTGACGTTTCAAAATGTGAATGTTCTTAGCGATGAAACTCAAATTGTAGAGAAGCTTATCATCGACCCTGCGCTTACTGGCATTCTCGGCAATGATCGAATCTACTATCTCCGTGACCAAACCGATCCTCTCTTCCGAGCTGCACGGAACCGACACGATATTGTTGTCACAATGATTTGGAAATAAATGGTAGTGTAACAATTTGTCTTCTACGAAGAACTGCATGTCTGCGGACATAGGCACCCTTCTTAGTAAGATTTCCTCGTGAGCTTCGGACAGCGCTCGCTCCGGACTCTCTGCGACATCTTCGGGCCACTTGTTCACTAATACTCGGATCAGTTCCACACTGTTCCAGCGTATCGCATAATAAAATGCAGTATGATTCTCACCGTCCACTTGTCTGGGGGACACTGTGTTACCTTGTTCCGTGAATATATTGAAAATATTCCGATCAATGAGCACACACTCCAATATTTGTGGCTTATTTAACTTACACGATAATATAATCAAGTTGGTCTTCTCAACAGACCATTCTGAATCTTTATGATAGAAAGACAATTCTTCGCGTGTCTTGATGCTGCGTACGATTGAAATAAATTCACAGGTAACTTGAAAGGCATCTACGTCACCCGTAGACAATGCCTGGAGCATATTGGTTATTGCTTGATAGTAAATATCTTTCTGAGAAACATCATCGCACTCTTTTAAAATACACAATAACTTTTCTTTTGATTTATTAACCATGAATTGTTTTAAAACACTCGAGTCCTTTTCACGGGTAGACATTTTGTCGTCAGATTAAATTGAATAGTTCACAGTAACTTTTTTTTGGATTTATCAACTTCTGCGTTTGGCCCTCACGCACCAATGTGTCCCCTCCAACCAGATCGCAGCATCATAACGTAAAAGCAAACACAATATCTTGTAGAGCAGAAAATTTTCTTTCGAATGACGTATAACCTTTAGCATTTTGTTTTATTTTTGGTGTTCATTTTTAAATTGAAAAAAAAAAACGGACACAACTTATGTTAACACCCAATACATCCAAACAACTTCTACGATTTCTCTGACTTTCTACATTTCCTTTTTTTTAAATTTCATTCACTCCATCCAATCATACTTTCCTTGGTCTTACCTCTTACACGCCTTCCACCCACATTTGCACTATATATTTGTCTTGTTAGCCTTTCATCGTTCATTCGTTCCACGCGCCCAAACCATCTCAATATACTCTTCTTCAACTTAATCAACACATCAGCCTTAATGCCACATTCGTCCCTTATCATATAATTCCGTATTCTATCATACATTGTCACTCCATGTGTTCTTTTAAGTGCATGCATTTCTGCAGCATTTATTCGGCTTCTGTCAGTCTCTTTTTCACTCTTGTAAATAAAAATAGGCACCAAAATACTGTTGTGGACTATCATCTCTGCAAATTTTGACATTATCCGGTTCAAGTTTACGTGTATATACTTTGACTTTGTTTCCTATCGCTATACGCCATTCAATATCCCTCTTTACTCTTCCTTTATCTGAGAAAATACTACCCAAATAGCAGAAATTAATTTAGATAGCTTTACTCTAAATTCTAATTACTTCGGTATGGTAAGGAGCAAGCATTTAGGTTGATCTCTGAATACAGGTTTGTGATATTAAATCGCTGATTTTCTGGAGAATTCACCAGACAGTCGAAGCTGTGGACTTGTGTTGTTGAAGGAGTTACCTAGAAAGAACAGAAAAAACAATTTTAGTACAAAAGAAATTATGAATTCAGTAAACGCTCAAATTGTTATAACATAAGAAGTTATAACATAATCTATTACATAATTTATGTTATAACATAATCTATTACATAATTTATCTAATGCCGTGAAGCCGAAAATGAAACCAAACATACTGTGCTAATTATTATTAATATTATTTTTTCATTCAATGCGTAAATGTATTACGGAGGAATACCTAAAATCTGTACCCAGTATTTATTATATTTATAGAGATATTAAAGTGTTTAGAAGCAATGTGTACTAGTTACACATCACAGGACAGGAAAGGTTAATTCAGCCTGTAATTACCTTGCGCTAAGAGAAGTCACGTAAATCGAATACAATAAACTATAGAATTCTGATGAATCTGCCACGATTATAGTTCGAAATGAACGCTATATATTATATTATATAAAAGTTATACTGGTGGTGACCTCTTCCCGTGCTGAATGGATATTTTCTATTGCCTTTTTATATAATGTTTCTTCCAAATCCGTGTTACCTGATTAATCGGCCGCTTAAAGCGGAAGATAACTTTACTTAAGCACATTATGAATATGCTGAAAAGGGAAAATAAATTCCCCTTCATTCCGTGAATATATTGACCCCCCCTCGTACCTATGACAGTAGTACGGGGACCAAGTTGTGGAGTTTTTAATGTTAACTGATTTGTAAAGCTTTTTGACATTCTAAAAATAAAAATTAAAACCTTCGTCGCTTTGCTCGATACCGTATTAACCTCCCTATGCCTACGCACATAGGCAATGTGCGTGCCAGCTACGTGTCTATACTCAAGAAAATGTAGCATGATCCCTGTGACGTTTGAAATGTACGTCTCGAAGGGATGGGGTAAAATCGTTTTTTTTTACAAATCGAATCGTTTTTTTATAAATCAAAAAATTGTATTTTCTCTAAACTGACGTTTTAATTCCTAATTTTCATTATACTGACTTTCTAATGTATTGTATGATTTGTATATATCTTTAAATAGGCCAAGATCCACTATGAATTAATACTAATTACGAACATTTATTTTTATGTATAAAAAAATCGAAAATCCAATTATCGTATACCCCATCTCTAGCCAATGCAGACTAACGTAGTGACGAATATTTGACGAACGTCGCCAAATATTATTTGATTTTAACAAACTACCACATTTTGGCTAATTTGTAACAAGATGTATTAATTTGTCATTATTGTTAGTTTTATGTAATGTACTATGCGTATCCAGAAAGTAAGTGTACTGAGGCTCTCACGACCCGATGGATTTTATTTTCGACATGTTAGCTACACTTCCGTGTAGCCTGACCCTTCCCCTCCACAACGAGACCGGTTCGAGGTCAGTACGTTGAGAAGTGTCGACGCGACAACACGTTTCGTGAAAAATGTCAATCCAATCTCCCGCCAAGTGCGAAATACGCGGCGTCATCCGTTATCTCGTTTGGAAGGGAAAACCTCCGGTTGAGGTTTATAAACTGCATATTGGTGATAAAGCTGTGAATCGTACGAGTGTGTACAAGTGGTGTCGCGAGTTTAAAAACGGTCACGTCACACCTCTTCACCCTCCGCCAAAAAGATCAAAACCACAATTTCAGCCAAGAAAATCATGGCATCCGTGTTTTGGGACTGTCTAGGCATAATTTTAATTGAATATATGCCTCAAGGGGAGACCATCAACTCTGCAAGATACTGTGAGACCCTAAAAAAATTGCGGAGGGTGATTCAGAACAAGAGTAGAGGCATGTTGACAAAGGGAGTCTGCCTGCTGCACGACAATGCCAGACCACACACGGCCAACGCCACGAAGCAACTACTTGCCTCGTTTAAATGAGATGTCCTGAACCATCCCGCGCATTCCCCTGACCTAGCACCTTCAGATTACTATATCTTTACCTCCCTGAAGCTGCACATGGGTGGAAAAAGGTTTTCAACTGACGAGGAGGTAAAGGAGGAGTTGGAGAAGTAGACGGAGGGGTTGGCGGGAAACTACTTCGAGGAAGGCATCAAAAAGTTGATACCCCGCTTCACCACCTGCATTGAGAGGAATGGCGACTATGTCGAAAAATAGCTTACATATGTACTACGATAACCACGTAATTTTTTTGTAACCTACAAAAATTCAGTACACTTACTTTCTGGATATGCCTCGTATTTACCTAAATAACTTCATATTTATTAGAATCGAGGCTTATATTAAAGTTGATAAAATAATTAAAATTACTGAACGTCGTTACAAGGTTGTATTGGAGCAAATTTGTGAAACGTCACAGGGACCATGATACGTTTTCTCAAGTATAATACCATTAACCCGTCCCGTATCCCGTGCGCGGCAGCTAACAATAGCGGTCATAAAAATACTCAACTCGTATTCCGTCCGCCACAGGTACGAAAACGAGTTGATTTTTGGTAGCCTCCAAAAATCAACTTATAATCAGTCCATACCTAGACTGTATTGCGTTTCTGTCTCATCAAGATATTTCCCACATTTTGACATATATTGTATTAAGCTAGACACTTGCCACATTTCTAGTCAAATTGTCTCAATTTTTTAGTTATATTTATATAAATATTACTTTATTTAGTATTTGTTTAACTTCCTAACCTTCAAATTTATCTTTCTATCCTCCAAAATAATTCTTAAACCAAACTAACACGCTTCCAGTTATGCCCAAACAATCGATTTTATTTAGCAACAGCTTCTGGAGAACTTATTATTAAACACTATCAATTTGGTTCCAATTTTAGAGTTTTTTGGAAACAAATTTCTCATAAACTAGTCGTTGAATCTTAATACTATAATGGCCTATAATACAACATATGTACTGTGTCCTTGCCAATCATTACTAGCCTATGGTATCACATGTGTATCATGCTTCCACCAATGGTTACTGTCCGCTGATACAACCCTTGTACTCCGTTTTCCTCAACCATTATTGGCCCATGGCACAACCCATGTGCTATTTTATTTTTCAAGCAGAATGCTGGGGTCTCCAGCTTTTTCTCATGAAGGTCCATGTACTCGTATACATTTTTTAGTATATGGCGGAGCCTGATCGGATCGGAGTCGATTAAAAAAATGGAACGTACAACTTTAATTACAAAAAAATACTTGTTAAAAAGGAGTTTTGTTTTAATGGCAAGTCAGTGGTGAATAGATCTTTATTAAAAAGGTCGCATATTGACGTTATGTACGTGGCTCTTCATTGAAATAGGTTGGGGATACCTGCATTCTGGTCGAAAAATAAAATGAAAATGGATTGAGAGACTATTTCTAGAAAAAAATAACCCGGCCCCTGGCGACATTTACCTGTGTAACTGCGGGGCCTGTACATTGCTAATGCTGCAGCAGTGTAATCTTCTCAAACTTTTTAACGTCTAGCACCCTATGGTACCATCCAATCTTCAATATTTGCCCGAGTTTTAGAGTTCTAGCAAAATATAAAGACCTTTACACATACATTCAAAATTGTGTCTATAGTACGTACAATGCATCAGTGTATTGAGCTCATTCTAGTCCGTCATTGGTCACTCGCGTCCGTCTTTGCCCTCAGCTACAGTATCCAGTAACCCGAAAGTATTTAATAGTTTTATTTTCAAATTTTAAAAAATGTGTTCAAAAGTTGGACGTGGTTTTCATTTAAAAAGAACAATCGAAATATATAAAAGCGAATGTGTTAGAACGTTTTAGGCCATTTCACGCTGAAAAAAAAACATTGTATTGTGAAGTTTCAAAATTAACCGGAGTGTCTATTAGTTCAATTAAACGCATAGATAACGAAAAAATAAGAATAAACTGAATTACTGTAATTATTAAATTATAAGGGTTAGTCATGTAATGGATTTTTTTTAACCTGGCGTGTTTATTGTCATGTGGCAATATCTTCCAACCAACCAGAAAATAGTTTTTATAGGCCCTAAGTGTTAACCAGACTGGAATCCTATTTAAAAATATCTGGGTTCCAGCGGGGATCGAACCCGCAACCTCCGGATCAGCAGATAAGTGTATTACCACCAGGCCACGGAGGTCGTCAAAATTATGGTGAATACAAAAAAAATAGAGCAATTACGAAAGATAGGCAGTTACAAATAATTAAATTACATTAATATGACAAGAATTTTCAACATTAATCGCTATAATTATACATTACTTACCTACATAGATATTTTATGACACGATGAATTGTTAAACAAATATTTTTTTAATAATAGAGATATTTTTTTTATAAGGTAAATAAAAAAAAGTATATATTTAACTAAATATACTTTTGAACCATCCTATACCCGAAGGTCTCTATATTTTGCTAGAACTGTACCTCGGCCGATATTTTTCAAATGCCCTAATATGTCGTCTAGGGAAGCCACGACTCGCATCCATATATCAGAGATGGTATAATTACAGCTTAATATGTGGAAATAGAAATTAAAACACAATTAAATTATAAACATATTTATTAAAAAATATAATACGAAACAAAAATAACACTTTTTTAAATTGAATACAATTTTATTAAAATAATTTGTTGATTTTTTTGGACAAAATATTTAATAAAGATGTCATAGCGCAAATGAAAAAAAGCAAAATAAATGGTTTTTGGCAACAAAGTGGAGACTTGACTCCGTAATATAAGATCTTGAGCAGTCATTATGATTTTCTTTCAAGTGAAACACACAGAGGGCGTTAGTTAAAACTATCCTAAATTAAATTCTACAATAATCCAAGGCAACATTGTTTTGCTAATAACAAACTGCCCAATTTGATAAATTGATAAAAACTAAGTGGAATATCAAAAGAAAGCAATATGTACATAACATATTTAATGATATACAAAAGAAAGCAATATGTATTTAATGATATATAAAATAAAGCAATATGTATTTAATGATATACAAAAGAAAGCAATATGTATTTAATGATATATAAAATAAAGCAATATGTATTTAATGATATACAAAAGAAAGCAATATGTATTTAATAATATATTAAATAAAGCAATATGTATTTAATGATATACAAAAGAAAGCAATATGTATTTAATGATATACAAAAGAAAGCAATATGTATTTAATGATATACAAAAGAAAGCAATATGTATTTAATTATATACAAAAGAAAGCAATATGTATTTAATGATATACATATATGTATTGTATTTTACGAAATTAGGTTATATTATTTACATTTTTTATGAGAGTCAATTGAAAAATATTCAATCTGTCCGCATTTCTTGCATTTAAAATAATTTCTTTATCTTCCGATTGCAAGGAATTAATTTGTTCCACATAATATGACATATCATTATCTGCGACTGATTCAAAGACTCGGTGGATAATCTCAAAGATTTTGGTGATATTTGCATTTGTCGAATATTCCACGGGAGTCTTGTTTCCTTTATCCGTACAATTGTACTGAGCTCCGGCAGCGAGCAACAACTTGACCATGTCACAGCGATCTCGCTTCACGGCCAAGTGTAGACAAGTTGTCCCGGAACCGATAGTTTTGGCTTCTAGGAGTTCGCTGATATCCGTGTGCTTATTCTCTCGGGCTTGGCGCAGTAACACGTCTAGTATGTCTCCATAGCCTTTAAGCACAGCCAAGTGCAATGGAGTGTTACCTTTATCGCTCACTTTCAAGATGTCAGCGCCGTTTCCAAGTAACATCTTTACGATATCGACGTGGTTATAGGAAACAGCAAAGTGAAGCGGTGTTCTACCTTCAGAATCTTTGCCATTCATATCCACGCCGTCCGAGTCGATAAGTTCTTTTAATGACTTCAAATCTCCTTTAGCGATAGCCGAGAAAAACTCCCTTTTCATATAAGGATGTAAATCATTACCTGAATTAACAGATAAAGATTTCCTTATTGCGTCAATTTTTATTTTTATATACAATGTTGAGCCATGATTGGGTCCAAATAAGAGTTCATACTCGGAATAAAGTTCGCTATAAAGTTTTAATGCTTTTAGAACGTTCCCTTGATGATGAAGATAATCTGCATAAAGCGTTTTGGATTCTACCGTGCAACGATGACTCGGCCCTAGAGTCTTCATTTGAATATCATAAACTTGTCGCATCATTTTAATAGCTTCGTCATATTTTCGCTTTTTATGTAAAACATCCGCTATATTACGTAAAGATTGTAATGTGTCCGAGTGTTCGGGACCTAATAGTCTTTGACGACTTTTGTAGACCTGTTGGAATCCTTCGAGTGCCTCATCCAATCGTTCTTGTTTCACAAGAACCATAGATACGTTGTTTAGCACAGTGAAAGACTGAATATTATCAGAACCGAATAACTTCTTTGTTTGTATGTAAAGGTCGCGATAGATTTGAATGGCTTCATCAAGTTTATTTTGAGCTTCCAAAACCAAACCCATGTGTAACTGTGAAGCCAACGTATTTGTGTGATTTTCTCCCAATAACCTTATCATTCTAGGCAATATGTCTTGGTATATTTTAAGAGCTTCATCATTCTTACCCAATCTATGATATATAAGACCGATAAAATTCTTCGTAGCCAATGTTTCTTCACTATTTTCACCAAAGGCACCCGTAAAAAGGCTGTATAATTCTTCGAATATTGCCAAAGCTTTGTCGTATTTTGTCTGTTTGTAAAACACTTGACCTATTTTGAATTTAATATTCAAAATAATTACGCTGTTTCTTTCTAAAGTGCGTTCCGCTTCTCTCAAAATACCATTTAACATTATCAATGCCTCTACAAACTTTTCACGACTCAATAACTCATCGCATAATATCAATTGAGTTGAAATACTTTCGTGGGGGATATTTTTCAATGTTTCCACTTTGGGGAAGTCATTTTGGATAGCGACCGCAACGAGTGTCCGGTTCGCATTGTTACGTGCGCTCATGACAGCTCTCAGCGTTGCACTATCGTCAATTTGTTTTAGCTTTTTAATAATCTGGCAATTGCCACTTTGGACACAAATGAAAGATTCGTGAATCAATTTCAACAAGTGTTTTATGTTGTCAGTGGAGGCATATCCTAGCGGAAGTTTCTCGGCCGCATCCATTACGTCATACATAGCCCCGTACCCCAGTAAAGACGTGACAATGTCTACGTGACCAAATTTAGATGCGTAATGAAGGGGTCTACTTTTGCCCTTCCCGAGTACATTTGGATTAGCACCGTTACTCAGCAAACAGTCAACAATCTCTTTGTTTCCTTTCCAAGAGGCCAAATGTAAAGGACTTACTTGATCAACATTCAGCGCATCAACAAAAGCTCCTTGGGCCACGAGACTCGCTACTTGTGAAGAATTTTTTTCTTTGATAGCCGTAAATAACTGTCGAGTCAATGTCAACAATTTAGAAATGTTCTCATTTTGAGTTATATCGACTGGTTTATTTTTATTATTATCCAATGCGTCGTATACCGCACCATTTCTTAACAAAATCGTTATAACATCGAGGGAGTTTCGGTCCTTATGAGCAGAAACATGAACTGCAGTGAAGCCATCAGCATTACGAGCATTAATATCAATATTTTGTTCTATTAAGTACTGCACCATCTCCGCTTTACCTTCCATGGCCGCATAATGAAGCAAAGAGAACGAATCTGCTCCGAGATCAGATATACCGATCCCATTGCCAAGGAAATACTCCACCGCAGCCTTGTGGCCTTCCCTGGCAGCAAAGTGGACCGGCTTGGAGCCCAGCGTGTCCCTGGCATGGACATCAGCCCCTCTGGAAACCAAACACTGTATCTTCTCTACATTACCCATTTCAGCTGCGATGTGAAGGACAGTCCAGCCGTCATTTCCCTTTGCATTGATGTCTACTTTACTACACGTTAAAAACCTTTCCACTATTTTTAAACTACATTTCGATACAGCCTGCTGGAACGCTGTTCTATTCAAATGATCGGCAGCATTTATATCTGCTCCGTAAGATAGCAACATATCGATTATATCGTAGTTGGAGAAATAAAGTGCCGAGTGTAGAAGAGTGTCGCCGTGTGAGAGCGAATAGCACGGGTCAGCTCCTTTGTGCAACAATAGCTTAGCTACGTGAGTGTGTCCTCCTAGTACAGCACAAGCCAAAGGACTACCAAGGGCTTCATTGTTGTTATTGATATCTATTCCAGTTTCCAACAGGATCTCGACAATATTCATAAAACCTAATGCAGCAGCTTTGTTTAAAAGTGAAGGATCAATTTGAATACCTTTCTTTCTGATTAAAATTCGTACAATATTTCTGAAACCTAATTGGACAGCTTCAGCTAAAGCTTGGCCATTTTCAGCGTTGATGTCTGCTTTCTCTTTGATAAGAATTTCCACCATCTCCTTGTTGTTATTCCTGACAGCCAAAGAAAGCGGTGTCACTATGGAATTGTTTTCATCCTCCATTGTAACGAACTCCGCACCTGCATTCAGTAAAGCCTTCACAATATCTGGATGGTTACCTGAAATAGCTAAGTGCAACGGAGTGCAGTTTGTTTTGGACTTGAAATTAACATCGAAATTATTTTCTATCAGTCTCGAAACAGATTGAAGATTGCCACTCAGAGCTGCGTAATGTAGAGCGGTCTTCCCAGATCGGTCTCGTTTCTCCAGGTGAGCTTCTTTTGTGAGCAATAGCTCCAGAATATTGTATTTTCCAGCATCTCTAGCTGCCAAGTGTAACGGGGTTGTCATTTCCTTATCGCTTATATTTATATCGGCATTTCTGCTTATCAACAGATTTATTATATTCTCGTGACCCCTGACAACACTCAAGTGCAAAGCTGTTTGTCCATCGCTATTTATAGAATCAATATCGACTCCTCTCTGTAGAAACATCTCGGCTATGTCACTTCTCCCTCCCATGACAGCATAAAGGAAAGGGCTGAATCCTTGCAGGTTCCTTGCATTTATTTCCGCTCCTCGCTCTAGTAATATCTTAACCACATTTATAAATCCTCTATATGAGCTTAAATGTAATGGTGTATCATGTTTGATATCTCGGACATCTAAGGATGCTTTTTTGCGTATCAATAGTTCAACAATCTTTTCGTTGCCATTAGTGGCTGCTAAACCCAGTGGAGTTTCACGCATTGAATTTGAAGCATTTACTGTAGCATTGGATTCCAACAACTCTTTAACGATATCTGTGTATCCATTTGATGACGCACAGTGTAATGGTGTATTTCTCATCATATCCGTTGTATTAACAAGAGCACCGTGCTTTATCAGAAGGCTGACGATATATTTTTCACCGTTAATCGCAGCGTTGAATAATGGTGTGCGGCCATCACACGCTCTCGCGTTGACATCTGCTCCGTGTAACAGGAGTGTTGATGCGATGTGGAAATGTGCATATGTGACTGCAAGGATTAATGGTGTTTCGTTGCGATCATTTCTGGCATTGACATTGGCCTTCCTCCGAATCAATAAATCGACCATTTCAATAAAACCCATTTCTGAACAGATATGGAGTGAGGTATAGCCCCCACTCAACTTGTTTGCATCGACATCATACTCTTCTCGTAACAAAATCTTAGCCAGGTTGAGATGCCCATTTTGTAATGCAAAGTGGAGTGGGGTAATGCCGTGTAAATTCCTAATTGTGTAATAATTGGGTTTTATTTTCAATAACACTTTGACAAGGTCTTCGTAATCACTCAGGGCCGCGTAATGCATCGGAGTATTTCGAATTTTATCAATTTGGTCAGCTTCAAAACCTTTTCCACGAATCAAGAACATCAGCACTTCCTTTGCCCCGAACTCAGCGGCGATGTGTAACGGACTCCGCCCGTATACATCTCTATCGTGTACGGGAATCCCGAGATCGATCAAATGTTTGATAACCTCGAGATTACCCCCTTTTGCAGCGTAATGCAATGCCGTCCGCAAAATGTTATCCTTAAAGAATACATCGCCTCCATTATTAATAGCAGTTTGCACATTGCGAAAAGTAGAATTCTTCAAAACTTGCCAAATCGCTTCTTGCCCTGTGATAATTGCGATACTTTTATCGTAGTTCTCCCTGATTTCTGACAAAGATCTTCCGGCACTACTAGGCCTGGCCGGAGAGAGACTGCTGCAGGCTGCGATAGCGCAGGAGAGCACCGCCACTGCAGGGTCTGCAGGCAATATGTCTAGCAGCGGATTGTTGTGGGCCAGATGGTTGCGTAGACCTTTTCCAAACAGAAGAGGAACAGTCTTGTCGAGGGCTTCTTCAGGCTTTTGGTTCGTCCCCATCCCGCCCGAACCCAAAATATCTAAGACCATTATTTCCAATACAAATTGTAACATTTTATCTGACTTATAATCTGCGAAGTTCAACGTACCTTCACCTTTCGTAATATTTTTACTTAATATATCTTGAAGACACGATATCTTGTCTTTCAACACGGTATCGGAAACTTGGACACTATTTGACTTCTTGGCTTGTTTCTTTTCACTTTTATTTAAGGTTAAGGTATCTTTGAAATCTTCCAACCAGACAATATGGTTTGTGATATTAGCCCCATCGCAAAATAATCTACAAATAATTTTAGCAAAAATCAATTTGAAATCTTCGCTTCTCAGATCAGATGGAAAATTTTCGTAAATTAGTTTCAATAACGGTATCACTCGATCACTGTCCTCGTTATTATTTGGACAGAAGGATTTCAACAGATCTTTAAGAGTGTCCTTGACGAAGTATAACATGTGATTTGTTCTTTGGTTCACTGTTATAGATATTAAAGAATAGAAATTGGTCCAAGCTGTGATATACTCCGCATAATTTGACTCTTTAAAACTAGTCAACAGTGTTGCCTGAATAGTTTCAAGAAGGTTTCCACTCTTGTTTAGTTTATTTTCACCAAGAATATCGGTCAGTTCTTTTATATATTCTTGCATTTTATTTAATTTAATCAACGTGAGAACTCCAAAATGTTGTAAATACTCGACAAGATCTACTTTCAAGATTTCCACAGCATACTCTCGCATTTGATTCATACTTTCGACGTTTATCAATTCCAATATAATTGTTCGATTCACTTTGAACAAATTACCGACCATGACGGAAACGATAGCTTGATGTATTTTATTTATATCACCGCGCAAATTATTAAAAAAATCGACATTGTCGTTATTTTCTAATTCTGCGGCGAAAGAATGTGAATGAGAAATGGAATTTCGAAAATTTATCAATATCTCCTTGACGTTGTGAGGAGCTGAAAGTAACATGAACTGAATCATCTCGTGAGACAACTTCGGACTCTCGAGAGTTTCCTTGAGACTCTCTCCGATGAGCTGCAGCCCCCTGACTAGAGCCAGGCGACCCTCCAGCTTCTCTGTATCAGCTTCCAATATCACATTCAGGATAATGAAGATATTCTCTAAAGAAACTATATCTCTTATCTCCTTATAGTCCTCGTACAACTTTTTAAACTGCGGGGATTGCTCTATTATATTATCAACAATGTTTTTGCGTTTCAATGAACGGTCGATAAAGTTCTTTGTATTCTTCAAATTATTCTTTTCATCGCCGAGCTTGATGGAGAAATATTTTAAATGTTTTAAAATACCATCTTTGTTTAATATCACCTGATAGAACAGATTATTCGGATGAGCTTTAGTGTGGGCGTTCACGAACATCACTAAACAAAATTCCGTTTCTTCCCACGGCAAACTTAAATACGTCGATTTCATTTGACGTTTCAAAATGTGAATGTTCTTAGCGATGAAACTCAAATTGTAGAGAAGCTTATCATCGACCCTGCGCTTACTGGCATTCTCGGCAATGATCGAATCTACTATCTCCGTGACCAAACCGATTCTCTCTTCCAAGCTGCACGGAACCGACACGATATTGTTGTCACAATGATTTGGAAATAAATGGTAGTGTAACAATTTGTCTTCTACGAAGAACTGCACGTCTGCGGACATAGGCACCCTTCTTAGTAAGATTTCCTCGTGAGCTTCGGACAGCGCTCGCTCCGGACTCCCTGCGACATCTTCGGGCCACTTGTTCACTAATACTCGGATCAGTTCCACACTGTTCCAGCGTATCGCATAATAAAATGCAGTATGATTCTCACCGTCCACTTGTCTGGGGGACACTGTGTTACCTTGTTCCGTGAATATATTGAAAATATTCCGATCAATGAGCACACACTCCAATATTTGTGGCTTATTTAACTTACACGATAATATAATCAAGTTGATCTTCTCAACGGACCATTCTGAATCTTTATGATAGAAAGACAATTCTTCGCGTGTCTTGATGCTGCGTACGATTGAAATAAATTCACAGGTAACTTGAAAGGTATCTACGTCACCCGTAGACAATGCCTGGACCATATTGTTTATTGCTTGATAGTAAATATCTTTCTGAGAAACATCATCGCACTCTTTTAAAATACGCAATATCTTTTCTTTTGATTTATTAACCATGAATTGTTTTAAAACACTCGAGTCCTTTTTACGGGTAGACATTTTGTCGTCAGATTAAATTGAATAGTTCACAGAAACTTTTTTTTGGATTTATCAACTTCTGCGTTTGGCCCTCACGCATCAATGTGTCCCCTCCAACCAGATCGCAGCATCCGGTGTCACTTTGATTGTATCAACTTTGAATTGTTTTCAAGCACTCAAATAGTCTTCACCGGTAGACGTTTTGTCTTTAGATTTTATTAAATACTTCACTTGAATTTTCAAGCTATGTTTGTTTTCAAATTATTACACTTATGTTTGTTTTCAAACTATTACACTTATGTTTGTTTTCAAAGTATTACACTTATGTTTGTTTTCAAATTATTACACTTATGTTTATTTTCAAATTATTCCACTTATGTTTGTTATTTAAATTATTACACTTATGCTTGTTTTCAAATTATTACACTTATGACACAAAACAAGCTTTGTTTAAACACTGATGAGATAAACCTTCGATTTCAGAGAAAGATCTAAATACTAAATCATAAATCATTTAACTTACTGAAGAAATTATAATTTAGAATAAATCTTTATTTCAGAAAGCTTTCAGACTGTTTCCTTCAGTAAGTAAATATGTTATGAATAAAGATCTATAGATAAACCGATTCTCAACCTTACTGAAGTAATTAGAATGTAGAATAAATGTTACGTGAATCATTGCAATTCAGAGAGGTTTTGATTGCTTCATTTAATAAGTAAATATGTCAAGATCTTTAATTGAATGAAAGTCTATGGAAATCGAACTCCCAACCTTACTATCGAAATTAGATTTTACAATAAATCCCACGTGAACTATTGCAATTCAGAAAGCTTTTGGTCGCTTCCTTCACTTTATCATGCTCTACTTCTAGTATATACGCGATACTATGATGCAATAACAAAATAAATATGTTAAAACGATGAAAAATCTACCGTTATGGACTAGAACCAATCAAGAAATAGACTAGAAATATAATGGAGCACTGGGCACAGCTTCAGGAATACCCAAATATATATTCTTCATTAATTCTATTCTATAACATATTTAACGTACTTACTGAATGAAGCAGAACATTACTCCATAGGCTAGGAAGAGAGACAAGAGCGCTATACTTTCCTGTCTTGACATATATTTAGCCTCTTCCACATCTTTACACTTTCTCGCACAACGTAATATAACATAATTGTCAGAAAATCCACAATTACCTGTGCAATAAAATATCACTGTAAAAATGAACATGATTGTAACACGCCATTCATAAAGTCATTCATACTTGACTGCAACTGGAGCACAGAACATGGATCTTTGGCAATCTATTGTACTTAGTAATAATGGTGGTATACATACATTACACCACGCCATTTCCCTGTCGGGGTAGGCAGAGAGGGCAAATCACCATACTTCCTCATCTCGACATTCATTCTTAGCCTCTTCTATTGGGTGTTAACATAAGTTGTGTCTGTTTTTTTCAAATTTAAAAATGAGCACCAAAAAAAAAAAACAAAATGGTAAAGGTTATACGTCAGTCGAAAGAAAATTTTCTGCTCTACAAGATATTGTGTTTGCTTTTACGTTACATATATTATTTTATTTGATTACAAGCCTTCAAAATGGAATGTCAAGTAGACGAAAGTGAGCATTTTCGCCACCTCATTCTGTTCGCGTTCAATCGAGGGAATAAAGCTGCCAAAGCTACTCGCGATATTTGCGAAGTGTACGGTGAAGATGCTATGAAATGACAGCTCGTCGATGGTTTTTGCGTTTCAAAGACGGTAATTTCGACCTGAAAGACATCTAGCGTTCCGGACGACCAGTGGACTTCGATGAGGACCTCTTAAACCATATTATTCGTGAAGATCCCCTTCAAACTACCGTAGAATTGGCTGCGCAGATGAATTGTAGTCACATGACTGTATACCGCCATCTTAAATCAATGGGAAAATTCCAGAAGTTCGGCGCTTGGGTTCCACATGTTTTGAGTGAAAATAACAAAAATCAATTGTCGAACGTGAACAGGAGGTATCGAAAATGCTCACTTTCGTCTACTTGACATTCCATTTTGAATGCTTGTAATCAAATAAAATAATATATGTAACGTAAAAGCAAACACAATATCTTGTAGAGCAGATTTTTTTTTTTCGAATGACGTATAACCTTTACCATTTTGTTTTTTTTGTGCTCATTTTTAAATTGAAAAAAAAAATGGACACAACTTATGTTAACACCCAATACATCCATACAACTTATGTTAACACCCAATACATCCATACAACTTATGTTAACACCCAATACATCCATACAGCTTATGTTAACTCCCAATACATCCATACAACTTATGTTAACACCCAATACATCCATACAACTTATGTTAACACCCAATACATCCATACAACTGCTACGATTTCTCTGATTTTCTACATTTTCTCTTTTCAAAATTTCATTCCCTCCATCCAACCATACTTTCCTTGGTCTTGTCTCTTACACGCCTTCCACCAACATTTGCACTATATATTTGTCTTGTTAGTCTTTCATCGTTCATTCGTTCCACATGCCCAAACCATCTCAACATACTCCTCTTCAACTTAATCAAAACATCAACCTTAATGCCACATTCGTCCCTTATCATATCATTCCGTATTCTATCATACATTGTCACTCCATGTGTTCTTTTAAGTGCATGCATTTCTACAGCATTTATTCGGCTTCTGTCAGTCTCTTTTTCACTCCTGTACATAAAAATAGGCACCAAAATACTGTTGTGGACTATCATCTCTGTAAATTTTGATATTATCCGGTTCAAGTTTACGTGTATATACTTTGACTTTGTTTCCTATCGCTATACGCCATTCAATATCCATCTTTACTCTTCCTTTATCTAAGAAAATACTACCCAAATAGCAGAAATTAATTTAGATAGCTTTACTTTAAATTCTAATTACTTCAGTATGGTAAGGAACAAGCATTTAGGTTGATCTCTGAATACAGGTCTGTGATAAAAAATCGCTGATTTTCTGGAGAATTCACCAGACAGTCGAAGCTGTGGACTTGTGTTGTTGAAGGAGTTACCTAGAAAGAACAGAAAAAACAATTTTTGTAAAAGAGAAATTATGAAATCAGTAAAAGCACATTCTGTAAAAAATATGATTTACTAAGTTTTATTCATTTTTTTAAGTAAAACAATTTTAGGACATTTCTTTTTTTTTACTGACTGATACAAAATGCTTAATGGGGAGTTTAACTCGGTGTAAGATCCTTCTTCTTCCCAGTGTCATGTCAGGTCCCCCCAACGTTGAATATCACCTGAGAGTAGACATATTTGTCCCCGGCAGCCCAAAAAAGATCTCCAACGCCCCTTATGCCAGTCCAATCACGTATATTGCTGAGCCATGAGATTTGCCTCCTGCCAACACCTCTTCGGCCCTCTATCTTGCCTTGGATGATCAGGTGCAGTAATTTGTACTTTGCTCCTCTAAGTACATGACCCAAATAGGACACCTTTCTGATTTTAATATTAGTCAGCAGCTCTCTATCAACTTTGGCACTTTGAAGAGCCCTCGTGTTGCTGACCATATCCGTCCAGGGTATCCATAGCATCCACATTTCGAATGCTTCCAGTCGGTTCATACTACTAACTTTGAGGGTCCATGATTCCACTCCATGTAATAACACTGAACCACGGGAATAAAATCAATGTCAATTCAGACTCGATATAAGACCGCAAAGGGTTAATAATAAATAAATGACAATTTATATAGTGCTGTTTAGAGAGCAGATTCTCCTCAAAGGGTTAAACTCAGGATTCGAATCCAATATATTGACAGATTAAATATAGAATAGAAGAAACAAGTATAAGGATATGAAAATAGTGGCTGCGGCCAATAGATTAGAAGCTTTTCTGAATCTGTATATGTTTAGAAATATATATTTGTTCAGAAAACTTACCAGGGGAAAACGATCTGCAAAAAGATTTTTATAGATCTACTGATATGTGATAATAACACATTCGAATTTAGGTTGAGTGTAGTAGTGTTAGATGTGAGCGGAAGGCGTATGCGAGGAAGACCGAGGTAAGTATGGTTGGATCAGGTGAATGATATTCTGTAAGAAGAATATGTAGAAAATTATAAAATAAGAAAGTATGAATGTGGAAGCGGCTAAGGATTTGTCGAGTTAGGAAAGTATGGCACTCTGTCATCTCTGCCTAGCCAAAAAAGTAAATGGCGTGTTGGTATGTATGTAATATGTAATCATAAATTTAGAAAAGACCCAACAAAAAAGTTTATCTTCGAGCGTTCCCTAAAGCTGCACACGTCACCCACATATGTTATTTAATATGCAAACAATGATCGGTCCAATTGAAATATTACTCGAGAAAACAAACATTTACCAAAAATAAAGACCACAAATTCATGGAATATTAAGCGATGATATACCATAATTGTTGCGATAACAAAATTAACACATTTAAATGATACAAAAATAGAATAAAATTATAAAAAAAATAGATTAAAATGATAAAAAATGGATTAAAATGATAAAAAATAGATTAAAATGATAAAAAATAGATTAAATATTGGAATTTTGTGTACAGCTTTAGAAACAGACAAAAAATTATACAGGCGCTCCTCGACTGTCGTACTTCATTGGTTCCTGAAATGTGTACGAAAGGTGAAATGGAGCAATGTAAAAAAAACCATCAAAAAGTGTTTTTAAAATATTAATTTTTTAATGAACTGTATTAACATATACATACATAACACTTTATTGAATGAGGTGTATTAGCATATACATACATAACACTTTATTGAATGAGGTGTATTAGCACATATGGTACATACATAACACTTTATTGAATGAGGTGTATTAGCATATACATACATAACACTTTATTGAATGAGGTGTATTAGCATATACATACATAACACTTTATTTAATGAGGTGTATTAGCATATACATACGAGTACATAACACTTTATTGAATGAGGTGTATTAGCATATACATACATAACACTTTATTGAATGAGGTGTATTAGCATATATGGTACATACATAACACTTTATTGAATGAGGTGTATTAGCATATACAATAAAGTGTTATGTATGTATATGCTAATACACCTCATTCAATAAAGTGTTATGTATGTATATGCTAATACACCTCATTAAATAAAGTGTTATGTATGCATATACATACTATTTAATGAGGTGTATTAGCATATACATACGAGTACATAACACTTTATTGAATGAGGTGTATTAGCATATACATACATAACACTTTATTGAATGAGGTGTATTAGCATATACATACATAACACTTTATTGAATGAGGTGTATTAGCATATACATACGAGTACATAACACTTTATTGAATGAGGTGTATTAGCATATACATACATAACACTTTATTGAATGAGGTGTATTAGCATATACATACATAACACTTTATTGAATGAGGTGTATTAGCATATACATACATAACACTTTATTGAATGAGGTGTATTAGCATATACATACATAACACTTTATTTAATGAGGTGTATTAGCATATACATACGAGTACATAACACTTTATTGAATGAGGTGTATTAGCATATACATACATAACACTTTATTGAATGAGGTGTATTAGCATATATGGTACATACATAACACTTTATTGAATGAGGTGTATTAGCATATACAATAAAGTGTTATGTATGTATATGCTAATACACCTCATTCAATAAAGTGTTATGTATGTATATGCTAATACACCTCATTAAATAAAGTGTTATGTATGCATATACATACTATTTAATGAGGTGTATTAGCATATACATACGAGTACATAACACTTTATTGAATGAGGTGTATTAGCATATACATACATAACGCATTATTGAATGAGGTGTATTAGCATATACATACATAACACTTTATTGAATGAGGTGTATTAGCATATACATACGAGTACATAACACTTTATTGAATGAGGTGTATTAGCATATACATACATAACACTTTATTGAATGAGGTGTATTAGCATATACATACATAACACTTTATTGAATGAGGTGTATTAGCATATACATACATAACACTTTATTGAATGAGGTGTATTAGCATATACATACATAACACTTTATTTAATGAGGTGTATTAGCATATACATACGAGTACATAACACTTTATTGAATGAGGTGTATTAGCATATACATACATAACACTTTATTGAATGAGGTGTATTAGCATATATGGTACATACATAACACTTTATTGAATGAGGTGTATTAGCATATACAATAAAGTGTTATGTATGTATATGCTAATACACCTCATTCAATAAAGTGTTATGTATGTATATGCTAATACACCTCATTAAATAAAGTGTTATGTATGCATATACATACTATTTAATGAGGTGTATTAGCATATACATACGAGTACATAACACTTTATTGAATGAGGTGTATTAGCATATACATACATAACACTTTATTGAATGAGGTGTATTAGCATATACATACATAACACTTTATTGAATGAGGTGTATTAGCATATACATACGAGTACATAACACTTTATTGAATGAGGTGTATTAGCATATACATACATAACACTTTATTGAATGAGGTGTATTAGCATATACATACATAACACTTTATTGAATGAGGTGTATTAGCATATACATACATAACACTTTATTGAATGAGGTGTATTAGCATATACATACATAACACTTTATTTAATGAGGTGTATTAGCATATACATACGAGTACATAACACTTTATTGAATGAGGTGTATTAGCATATACATACATAACACTTTATTGAATGAGGTGTATTAGCATATATGGTACATACATAACACTTTATTGAATGAGGTGTATTAGCATATACAATAAAGTGTTATGTATGTATATGCTAATACACCTCATTCAATAAAGTGTTATGTATGTATATGCTAATACACCTCATTAAATAAAGTGTTATGTATGCATATACATACTATTTAATGAGGTGTATTAGCATATACATACGAGTACATAACACTTTATTGAATGAGGTGTATTAGCATATACATACATAACGCATTATATGCATCTACGGTTTGGGCTCCTCATCAGCTCAAATATAAAAACAATATAGAACAAATACAAAAAAAAATCCTCAGATATCTATGGTACAGAACAAAGGGCGATTACCCAAAATATGCTCACCATGCCGAACTTCTCACGGTGTGTAACTATAGAAGCCTCGAAACAAGAAGGCAAGAATCCATTGCGATATTCCTAATAAAGGTTTTCCAAGGTTCATTTAACTGTACTGCGATTCTAGAAGCACTAAGTTTATATGTACCTAATAAATATAGCCGTGCAAGGAATCACCCTCTGTTCTACATACCAACTTATAGGACGAATATCATGGCTAAACACTCAGTCACGCGTGGTATAGAGATATTGAACCAACTGAATGACACTGTTGATATATTCTCGGTACCGAATGACGACGACCGACGACGCTCTACAAAGCCGAAGTTAGCCGATTACGACCGACAGTCTCTTTCTTAAGCCCGATGTGTATTACTTACCGCCGGGTACTGTACGCGCGTTTTTACAGTACATATCGATAAAAATTTAACTTTTAAATACAGTACGAATTAACGTATTATACGAAAATCAAGGACGACCTGTATAGTGCACATTTTAGTAATGCAATGTGGACCGAGTAAATTAAATAGCTGGATCAAGCGAACCAGATTTTGATAGAAGGTAAATTACGAAGTATGAATAATATATATGACATAGTGCATGACGAGATGTGGGAAAGGGGAAATATATGTATCGAGATAGGAAAATCAAGCACTTTATCCTTTCTGCCTACTCCGACAAGTACACGACGTGTAAAAATATAGTTTAAAATATAATAATACACACCTGTATGAATAAATTCACTAAAATCTGGTTTGTATATAAGTATATTCATGTTTTTTAAACGTTTATCTGTACACGAAACGGAAGACTGTTCGTTTGTATTATCTCGTATGAATCACGTTTGAATTAGCTAAGATAATACCAGAGATAATCTTCTTGAATAATTGCCACGAACTCCTATACATCAATGCGTGTACACACCAGAGACAACACTGAATTGGTATAAATGATTTATACAGAGATAATTAATAGATTAATTATTAGATTATTTCAAAGATAATACGAATTATTCTACAATACAGTGGAACCTCTCATAACGAGCACCTCTCATAACGAATAATTCGCATAACGAGCTAAACATATTGTGAAAAAAATGCTCCCTTAACGAGCGACATTTCGCATAACGAGTAACGCAGAAAGGGGAAGTCCCATCTTCACGTCACTCACTTGTGAGCCGGGACTTCCGCGCCAGTGCGTCAGTCTCTGGTTAGCACTCGTTCCGCTAGCACGTTAGTGTCACATGTGATCACACATTTTTCCAAACTTGTGTTCAGACATTATTTGTAATTTTTTTGTGCAAAGTTTAATAACCCTTGCAAAAATGTCCCTGAAGAAAAAGTCACAAGAAGACAGCCATAAGAGAATAAAAGTAACTGTAGAAATGAAACGTAAAATCATTGAAAAGCGAGAACGAGGTGTGAGCGTGACTGATCTAGCGCGCACATACAATCGGTCTACATCAACGATTTGCTCTATCCTCAAGAACAAGGACAAAATTAAGAAGATAGATGCTTCAAAGGGAGTGTCAAGAATGTTTACGAAACGGTTACCTATTCTTGATGATGTTGAAAGGTTGCTTCTCATATGGATAAACGAAAAGCAATTGCAAGGCGATACTATTAACGAAAACATCATTTGTGAGAAGGCGAAAGTTATTTTCGCCGACCTCGTTAAGAAGACGCCAGGTTCATCAACTGCCGAAAAAGAAGTACAATTTAAGGAAAATCATTGATCGTTCGAGAAATTTAAGAGAAGAACCGGCATCCACAGCGTTGTGAGGCACGGTGAAGCAGCAAGCTCTGACACAAAGGCAGCAGAGAACTTCATCGGCGACTATAAGAAGCTGGTAGATTCTGAGGGTTACCTACCGCAATAAGTTTTGAATTGTGACGAGACGGGTCTCTTCTGGAAAAAGATGCCAAAGCGAACCTACATAACACCAGACGAGAATGCAATGCCCGGCCACAAGCCAATGAAAGACCGCCTAACGCTGCTATTTTGTGCCAATGCAAGCGGCGATTTGAAAATTAAACCACTGCTTGTTTACCATTCAGAAACTCCACGAGCCTTCAAGAAGTCTAATGTTCAGAAGAGCAGACTAAATGTGATGTGGAGATCCAACAAGAAGGCTTGGGTGACACGTGTGATTTTCACTGATTGGACCAATGAAGTGTTTGGCCCTTCTGTGAAAAAATCGTCCAGGCCTACAAGATGATATTCTTGAAGAATTTAATTTCATCAAAATCCAGTTTCTGCCTCCCAACAACACTTCGTTACTCTAGCCTATGGACCAGCAGGTTATTTCTAACTTTAAGAAATTCTACACTAAATCACTCTTCGAGCGTTGTTTTGAGGTGACTGAAGGGACAAGTCTCACTCTCAGAGAGTTTTGGAAAGATCGCTTTCATATCGTTGCTTGCCTCAAGATGATTGACAAGGCGTGGGAAGGGGTTACCAAGAGGACCCTCACTTCTGATTGGAAGAAGCTTTGGCCAGAGAGCGTTGTCGAATGTGATTTTGAGAGGTTTGAAACAGTACCTGTGGAGTCTACAGTCAACGAGATTGTGTCTTTGGCCAATACCATGGGACTGGAGGTGGATAACAATGATATTGATGAGCTTGTGGAAGAGCACAGTCAAGAGCTGACCACCGAAGAGCTTATGGAGTTGCATTGTGCTTCACAGCAAGAAGTTATGGAGGAGAGTTTGTTAGTGGTCCTCCACTAGGAGGAAGTAGCAGAGCAACAATCTTCTGGCACAATAAGAGAAATGCTGAAAGCATGGGAAACTGTTGCATCGTTCATTGAGAAGCATCACCCTAGTAAAGAGGTGGCTATGCGTTCTACAAATTTATTCATGGATACATGGATTTTTACCAAATTTTGAAGCGTCGGCAAAAACAAATGTCTCTAGACAGCTCTCTAGTAAACAATAATTAATTATTTGTCATGAATTCATAAATAATAAACTAGTTATTTCGATTTTTTTATTGTTTTTTGCAAATCGAAATCGCATTCCCGGTGCTTACGCTCCTTAACAATTTATAAGTATGTAATTTTATTTGAATAAACGTTAAAACTAAAAAAAATGAGTATTTTTTTCGGCATGGAACGCATTATCGTATTTTACATTGATTTATATGGGAAAAATTGTTTCGCTTAACGAGTGTTTCACATAACGAGTAAGATTTTGGAACGAATTATTCTCGTTATGAGAGGTTCCACTGTACTTGAATAAAGATCGTGAGCTCTTCTATATATCAAGAGGTATACGCCAGTATCAAATGATGGAATAATTACCTTCTTCTTGAATAATGGATGTTAGTTCCTATATATGAAGAATTATACGGCAGTGTCAAATGATAGAATTATTACCTGCTTCTTCTTCTTGAATAATGGCCTTGAGTTCATATATGTTATATGAAGGTGTGTACACGCCAGTGTCAAGTGATGGAATAATTCCCTAATTTTTCAAAACTAATTTTTCGTACAAAAACGCTAGAAATATAATGAATAAAGGCAAAAGTGTAGAAGAAACGCATTGACGTTACTAGTGATATCAAACGTCAAACCTGCTAAACATTTCCTATAGTTCGGAAATTCTAGGATGAGTCCTGTGAAAGCTCACAAATTTGCCCCAATACAACCTTATGTAATGTGTTTACCTACATAACTTGCTATTTATTAGAATTGAGACAAAGTTGATAAAATACAATAATTAAAATTACTAAACATCATAACAAGGTTGTATTGGGGCAAATTTGTGAGCTGTCACAGGACTCGTCCTAGAATTTTCGAACTTTAGTAATGTACTGAAATTTCATAGTTTTCACACGAAAAACTGCCATGGACGACCAAGTTTAACAATATATATATGTACAAAATCACGACAGAATTATTATTTGTTCAACGTGTTTCCATATTTTTCGTCCCAAACCTCAATATTTTCCAGATTAAAATGAACTTACCTTTCTCAACAAAAAAAAACACTCATTTTCATATATAAAGTCTAGAAATATTAATGATCAAGATCAAATTGTATAAGGAACGCTTTTCGTTATTTGTGATATAAAACATCCAAATCTGTTAAATATGTAAGGACGGTTAAAAGAAACATATTGAAATTTCATACTTTTCACCCGAAAAACTGCCGTAGACGACCAAGTTTACGAATATATGTACAAAATCACTACAGAATGATTGTTTGTTCCACGAGTTTCCATGGTTTTCGTCGCAAACCTCTAATTTCGCGAGTTTTCTATGTTTAACCTCAATATTTGCCATAATATACTGAAAATTCCTACTTTTCACTCGAAAATCAGCCTTTGACGACCAAGTTTACAAATATGTGTACAAAATCACGACAGAAATATTGTTTGTTCTACGAGTTTCCATGGTTTTCGTCCCAAACCTCTAATTTTGCGAAATTACTATGTTTAACGTCAATATTTTACATAATGTACTGAAACTTCTGACTTTTCACTCGAAAATCGGCCATTGACGACCAAGTTAACGAATATATGTAAAAAATCACTACATAAATATTGCTTGTTCCACGAGCTTCCATGGTTTTCGTCACAAACCTCTAATTTTGCGAAATTTCAATATTTAGCGTCACTAAAATCACGACAGAATTATTATTTGTTCAACGTGTTTCCATATTTTTCGTCCCAAACCTCAATATTTTCCAGAATAAAATGAACTTACCTTTTTCAACAAAAAAAAACACTCATTTTCATATATAAAGGCTAGAAATATTAATGATCAAGATCAAATTGTATAAGGAACGCTTTTCGTTATTTGTGATATAAAACATTCAAATCTGTTAAATATGTAAGGACGGTTATAAGAAATATATTGAAATTTCATACTTTACACCCGAAAAACTGTCGTAGACGACCAAGTTTACGAATTTATGTACAAAATCACTACAGAATTATTGTTTGTTCCACGAGTTTCCATGGTTTTCGTCGCAAACCTCTAATTTCGCGAGTTTTCTATGTTTAACCTCAATATTTGGCATAATATACTGAAACTTCCTACTTTTCACTCGAAAATCAGACTTTGACGACCAAGTTTACGAATATGTGTACAAAATCACGACAGAAATATTGTTTGTTCTACGAGTTTCCATGGTTTTCGTCCCAAACCTCTAATTTTGCGAAATTACTATGTTAACGTCAATAATTTTGCGAAATTACTATGTTAACGTTTAACGTCAATATTTTACATAATGTACTGAAACTTCTGACTTTTCACTCGAAAATCGGCCATTGACGACCAAGTTTACGAATATATGTACAAAATCACTACAGAATTATTGTTTGTTCCACGAGCTTCCATGGTTTTCGTCGCAAACCTCTAATTTTGCGAAATTTCAATATTTAGCGTCACTATTTTTCAGTTTTATTACTTTTGACTAACAAAAAAAAAATTTTTCGTATAAAAATGCTAGATTTATAAAGAATCAAGACAAAAGTGAAGTAGAAACGCATCGACGTTAATTGTGATGTAAAATAACATAACCTCCTAAATGTGTAGGAACATTTCTAAGTATTACTCGTATAATTAAATTTGCTACTTTTCACTCGAAAAACTGGCATTGACGACCAAGTTTACGAATATATGTACAAAATCACGTCAGAAATATTATTTGTTGTAAGTGTTTCCGTGTTTTTCGTCCCAAACCTCTAATTTTGCGAAATTTCTTTGTTTAACGTCAATATGTTGCATAATGTACTGAAATTTCCAACTTTTCACTCAAAAATCAGACTTTGACGACCAAGTTTACGAATATGTGTACAAAATCACGACAGAAATATGGTTTGTTCTACGAGTTTCCATGGTTTTCGTCCCAAACCTCTAATTTTGCGAAATTACTATGTTAACGTCAATAATTTTGCGAAATTACTATGTTAACGTTTAACGTCAATATTTTACATAATGTACTGAAACTTCTGACTTTTCACTCGAAAATCGGCCATTGACGACCAAGTTTACGAATATATGTACAAAACCACTACAGAATTATTGTTTGTTCCACGAGCTTCCATGGTTTTCGTCGCAAACCTCTAATTTTGCGAAATTTCAATATTTAGCGTCACTATTTTTCAGTTTTATTACTTTTGACTAACAAAAAACAAATTTTTCGTATAAAAATGCTAGATTTATAAAGAATCAAGACAAAAGTGAAGTAGAAACGCATCGACGTTAATTGTGATGTAAAATAACATAACCTCCTGAATGTGTAGGAACATTTCTAAGTATTACTCGTATAATTAAATTTGCTACTTTTCACTCGAAAAACTGGCATTGACGACCAAGTTTACGAATATATGTACAAAATCACGTCAGAAATATTATTTGTTGTAAGTGTTTCCGTGTTTTTCGTCCCAAACCTCTAATTTTGCGAAATTTCTTTGTTTAACGTCAATATTTTGCATAATGTACTGAAATTTCCAACTTTTCACTCAAAAATCAGACTTTGACGACCAAGTTTACGAATATGTGTACAAAATCACGACAGAAATATTGTTTGTTCTACGAGTTTCCATAGTTTTCGTCCCAAACCTCTAATTTTGCGAAATTTCTTTGTTTAACGTCAATATTTGGCATAATGTACTGAAATTTCCCACTTTTCACTCAAAAATCGGCCATTGACGACCAAGTTTACGAATATATGTACAAAATCACTACAGAATTATTGTTTGTTCCACGAGCTTCCATGGTTTTCGTCGCAAACCTCTAATTTTGCGAAATTACTATGTTAACGTCAATTATTTTGCGAAATTACTATGTTAACGTTTAACGTCAATATTTTACATAATGTACTGAAACTTCTGACTTTGCACTCGAAAATCGGCCATTGACGACCAAGTTTACGAATATATGTACAAAATCACTACAGAATTATTGTTTGTTCCACGAGCTTCCATGGTTTTCGTCGCAAACGTCTAATTTTGCGAAATTTCAATATTTAGCGTCTATAAAATCACGACAGAATTATTATTTGTTCAACGTGTTTCCATATTTTTCGTCCCGAACCTCAATATTTTCCCGATTAAAATGAACTTACCTTTTTCAACAAAAAAAAACACTCATTTTCATATATAAAGGCTAGAAATATTAATGATCAAGATCAAATTGTATAAGGAACGCTTTTCGTTATTTGTGATATAAAACATTCAAATCTGTTAAATATGTAAGGACGGTTATAAGAAATATATTGAAATTTCATACTTTACACCCGAAAAACTGTCGTAGACGACCAAGTTTACGAATTTATGTACAAAATCACTACAGAATTATTGTTTGTTCCACGAGTTTCCATGGTTTTCGTCGCAAACCTCTAATTTCGCGAGTTTTCTATGTTTAACCTCAATATTTGGCATAATATACTGAAACTTCCTACTTTTCACTCGAAAATCAGACTTTGACGACCAAGTTTACGAATATGTGTACAAAATCACGACAGAAATATTGTTTGTTCTACGAGTTTCCATGGTTTTCGTCCCAAACCTCTAATTTTGCGAAATTACTATGTTAACGTCAATAATTTTGCGAAATTACTATGTTAACGTTTAACGTCAATATTTTACATAATGTACTGAAACTTCTGACTTTTCACTCGAAAATCGGCCATTGACGACCAAGTTTACGAATATATGTACAAAATCACTACAGAATTATTGTTTGTTCCACGAGCTTCCATGGTTTTCGTCGCAAACCTCTAATTTTGCGAAATTTCAATATTTAGCGTCACTATTTTTCAGTTTTATTACTTTTGACTAACAAAAAAAAAATTTTTCGTATAAAAATGCTAGATTTATAAAGAATCAAGACAAAAGTGAAGTAGAAACGCATCGACGTTAATTGTGATGTAAAATAACATAACCTCCTAAATGTGTAGGAACATTTCTAAGTATTACTCGTATAATTAAATTTGCTACTTTTCACTCGAAAAACTGGCATTGACGACCAAGTTTACGAATATATGTACAAAATCACGTCAGAAATATTATTTGTTGTAAGTGTTTCCGTGTTTTTCGTCCCAAACCTCTAATTTTGCGAAATTTCTTTGTTTAACGTCAATATGTTGCATAATGTACTGAAATTTCCAACTTTTCACTCAAAAATCAGACTTTGACGACCAAGTTTACGAATATGTGTACAAAATCACGACAGAAATATGGTTTGTTCTACGAGTTTCCATGGTTTTCGTCCCAAACCTCTAATTTTGCGAAATTACTATGTTAACGTCAATAATTTTGCGAAATTACTATGTTAACGTTTAACGTCAATATTTTACATAATGTACTGAAACTTCTGACTTTTCACTCGAAAATCGGCCATTGACGACCAAGTTTACGAATATATGTACAAAATCACTACAGAATTATTGTTTGTTCCACGAGCTTCCATGGTTTTCGTCGCAAACCTCTAATTTTGCGAAATTTCAATATTTAGCGTCACTATTTTTCAGTTTTATTACTTTTGACTAACAAAAAAAAAATTTTTCGTATAAAAATGCTAGATTTATAAAGAATCAAGACAAAAGTGAAGTAGAAACGCATCGACGTTAATTGTGATGTAAAATAACATAACCTCCTAAATGTGTAGGAACATTTCTAAGTATTACTCGTATAATTAAATTTGCTACTTTTCACTCGAAAAACTGGCATTGACGACCAAGTTTACGAATATATGTACAAAATCACGTCAGAAATATTATTTGTTGTAAGTGTTTCCGTGTTTTTCGTCCCAAACCTCTAATTTTGCGAAATTTCTTTGTTTAACGTCAATATGTTGCATAATGTACTGAAATTTCCAACTTTTCACTCAAAAATCAGACTTTGACGACCAAGTTTACGAATATGTGTACAAAATCACGACAGAAATATGGTTTGTTCTACGAGTTTCCATGGTTTTCGTCCGAAACCTCTAATTTTGCGAAATTACTATGTTAACGTCAATAATTTTGCGAAATTACTATGTTAACGTTTAACGTCAATATTTTACATAATGTACTGAAACTTCTGACTTTTCACTCGAAAATCGGCCATTGACGACCAAGTTTACGAATATATGTACAAAATCACTACAGAATTATTGTTTGTTCCACGAGCTTCCATGGTTTTCGTCGCAAACCTCTAATTTTGCGAAATTTCAATATTTAGCGTCACTATTTTTCAGTTTTATTACTTTTGACTAACAAAAAACAAATTTTTCGTATAAAAATGCTAGATTTATAAAGAATCAAGACAAAAGTGAAGTAGAAACGCATCGACGTTAATTGTGATGTAAAATAACATAACCTCCTGAATGTGTAGGAACATTTCTAAGTATTACTCGTATAATTAAATTTGCTACTTTTCACTCGAAAAACTGGCATTGACGACCAAGTTTACGAATATATGTACAAAATCACGTCAGAAATATTATTTGTTGTAAGTGTTTCCGTGTTTTTCGTCCCAAACCTCTAATTTTGCGAAATTTCTTTGTTTAACGTCAATATTTTGCATAATGTACTGAAATTTCCAACTTTTCACTCAAAAATCAGACTTTGACGACCAAGTTTACGAATATGTGTACAAAATCACGACAGAAATATTGTTTGTTCTACGAGTTTCCATAGTTTTCGTCCCAAACCTCTAATTTTGCGAAATTTCTTTGTTTAACGTCAATATTTGGCATAATGTACTGAAATTTCCCACTTTTCACTCAAAAATCGGCCATTGACGACCAAGTTTACGAATATATGTACAAAATCACTACAGAATTATTGTTTGTTCCACGAGCTTCCATGGTTTTCGTCGCAAACCTCTAATTTTGCGAAATTACTATGTTAACGTCAATTATTTTGCGAAATTACTATGTTAACGTTTAACGTCAATATTTTACATAATGTACTGAAACTTCTGACTTTGCACTCGAAAATCGGCCATTGACGAACAAGTTTACGAATATATGTACAAAATCACTACAGAATTATTGTTTGTTCCACGAGCTTCCATGGTTTTCGTCGCAAACGTCTAATTTTGCGAAATTTCAATATTTAGCGTCTATAAAATCACGACAGAATTATTATTTGTTCAACGTGTTTCCATATTTTTCGTCCCGAACCTCAATATTTTCCCGATTAAAATGAACTTACCTTTTTCAACAAAAAAAACACTCATTTTCATATATAAAAGCTAGAAATACTAATGATCAAGATCAAATTGTATAAGGAACGCTTTTCGTTATTTGTGATATAAAACATCCAAATCTGTTAAATATGTAAGGACGGTTATAAGAAATATATTGAAATTTTATACTTTTCACCCGAAAAACTGCCGTAGACGACCAAGTTTACGAATATATGTACAAAATCACTACAGAATTATTGTTTGTTCCACCAGTTTCCATGGTTTTCGTCGCAAACCTCTAATTTCGCGAGTTTTCTATGTTTAACCTCAATATTTGGCATAATATACTGAAACTTCCTACTTTTCACTCGAAAATCAGCCTTTGACGACCAAGTTTACGAATATGTGTACAAAATAGCGACAGAAATATTGTTTGTTCTACGAGTTTCCATGGTTTTCGTCCCAAACCTCTAATTTAGCGAAATTTATTTGTTTAACGTCAATATTTTGCATAATGTACTGAAATTTCCTACTTTTCACTCAAAAATCGGCCATTGACAACCAAGTTTACGAATATATGTACAAAATCACTACAGAATTATTGTTTGTTCCACGAGCTTCCATGGTTTTCGTCGCAAACCTCTAATTTTGCGAAATTACTATGTTAACGTCAATAATTTTGCGAAATTACTATGTTTACGTTTAACGTCAATATTTTACATAATGTACTGAAACTTCTGACTTTTCACTCGAAAATCGGCCATTGACGACCAAGTTTACGAATATATGTACAAAATCACTACAGAATTATTGTTTGTTCCACGAGCTTCCATGGTTTTCGTCGCAAACCTCTAATTTTGCGAAATTTCAATATTAAGCGTCACTATTTTTCAGTTTTATTACTTTTGACTAACAAAAAACAAATTTTTCGTATAAAAATGCTAGATTTATAAAGAATCAAGACAAAAGTGAAGTAGAAACGCATCGACGTTAATTGTGATAAAAAATAACATAACCTCCTAAATGTGTAGGAACATTTCTTAGTAATACTCGTATAATGAAATTTGCTACTTTTCACTCGAAAAACTGGCATTGACGACCAAGTTTACGAATATATGTACAAAATCACGTCAGAAATATTATTTGTTGTAATTGTTTCCGTGTTTTTCGTCCCGAACCTCTAATTTTGCGAAATTTCTTGGTTTAACGTCAATATTTTGCATAATGTACTGAAATTTCCAACTTTTCACTCAAAAATCAGCCATTGACGACCAAGTTTACGAATATGTGTACAAAATCACGACAGAAATATGGTTTGTTCTACGAGTTTCCATGGTTTTCGTCCCAAACCTCTAATTTTGCGAAATTACTATGTTTAACGTCAATATTTTACATAATGTACTGAAACTTCTGACTTTTCACTCGAAAATCGGCCATTGACGACCAAGTTTACGAATATATGTAAAAAATCACTTCATAAATATTGCTTGTTCCACGAGCTTCCATGGTTTTCGTCACAAACCTCTAATTTTGCGAAATTTCAATATTTAGCGTCACTAAAATCACGACAGAATTATTATTTGTTCAACGTGTTTCCATATTTTTCGTCCCAAATCTCAATATTTTCCAGATTAAAATGAACTTACCTTTTTCAACAAAAAAAAACACTCATTTTCATATATAAAGGCTAGAAATATTAATGATCAAGATCAAATTGTATAAGGAACGCTTTTCGTTATTTGTGATATAAAACATTCAAATCTGTTAAATATGTAAGGACGGTTATAAGAAATATATTGAAATTTCATAATTTACACCCGAAAAACTGTCGTAGACGACCAAGTTTACGAATTTATGTACAAAATCACTACAGAATTATTGTTTGTTCCACGAGTTTCCATGGTTTTCGTCGCAAACCTCTAATTTCGCGAGTTTTCTATGTTTAACCTCAATATTTGGCATAATATACTGAAACTTCCTACTTTTCACTCGAAAATCAGACTTTGACGACCAAGTTTACGAATATGTGTACAAAATCACGACAGAAATATTGTTTGTTCTACGAGTTTCCATGGTTTTCGTCCCAAACCTCTAATTTTGCGAAATTACTATGTTAACGTCAATAATTTTGCGAAATTACTATGTTAACGTTTAACGTCAATATTTTACATAATGTACTGAAACTTCTGACTTTTCACTCGAAAATCGGCCATTGACGACCAAGTTTACGAATATATGTACAAAATCACTACAGAATTATTGTTTGTTCCACGAGCTTCCATGGTTTTCGTCGCAAACCTCTAATTTTGCGAAATTTCAATATTTAGCGTCACTATTTTTCAGTTTTATTACTTTTGACTAACAAAAAACAAATTTTTCGTATAAAAATGCTAGATTTATAAAGAATCAAGACAAAAGTGAAGTAGAAACGCATCGACGTTAATTGTGATGTAAAATAACATAACCTCCTAAATGTGTAGGAACATTTCTAAGTATTACTCGTATAATTAAATTTGCTACTTTTCACTCGAAAAACTGGCATTGACGACCAAGTTTACGAATATATGTACAAAATCACGTCAGAAATATTATTTGTTGTAAGTGTTTCCGTGTTTTTCGTCCCAAACCTCTAATTTTGCGAAATTTCTTTGTTTAACGTCAATATTTTGCATAATGTACTGAAATTTCCAACTTTTCACTCAAAAATCAGACTTTGACGACCAAGTTTACGAATATGTGTACAAAATCACGACAGAAATATGGTTTGTTCTACGAGTTTCCATGGTTTTCGTCCCAAACCTCTAATTTTGCGAAATTACTATGTTAACGTCAATAATTTTGCGAAATTACTATGTTAACGTTTAACGTCAATATTTTACATAATGTACTGAAACTTCTGACTTTTCACTCGAAAATCGGCCATTGACGACCAAGTTTACGAATATATGTACAAAATCACTACAGAATTATTGTTTGTTCCACGAGCTTCCATGGTTTTCGTCGCAAACCTCTAATTTTGCGAAATTTCAATATTTAGCGGCACTATTTTTCAGTTTTATTACTTTTCACTAACAAAAAACAAATTTTTCGTATAAAAATGCTAGATTTATAAAGAATCAAGACAAAAGTGAAGTAGAAACGCATCGACGTTAATTGTGATGTAAAATAACATAACCTCCTAAATGTGTAGGAACATTTCTTAGTAATACTCGTATAATGAAATTTGCTACTTTTCACTCGAAAAACTGGCATTGACGACCAAGTTTACGAATATATGTACAAAATCACGTCAGAAATATTATTTGTTGTAATTGTTTCCGTGTTTTTCGTCCCGAACCTCTAATTTTGCGAAATTTCTTGGTTTAACGTCAATATTTTGCATAATGTACTGAAATTTCCAACTTTTCACTCAAAAATCAGACTTTGACGACCAAGTTTACGAATATGTGTACAAAATCACGACAGAAATATTGTTTGTTCTACGAACTTCCATAGTTTTCGTCCCAAACCTCTAATTTTGCGAAATTTCTTTGTTTAACGTCAATATTTGGCATAATGTACTGAAATTTCCTACTTTTCACTCAAAAATCGGCCATTGACGACCAAGTTTACGAATATATGTACAAAATCACTACAGAATTATTGTTTGTTCCACGAGCTTCCATGGTTTTCGTCGCAAACCTCTAATTTTGCGAAATTACTATGTTAACGTCAATTATTTTGCGAAATTACTATGTTAACGTTTAACGTCAATATTTTACATAATGTACTGAAACTTCTGACTTTGCACTCGAAAATCGGCCATTGACGAACAAGTTTACGAATATATGTACAAAATCACTACAGAATTATTGTTTGTTCCACGAGCTTCCATGGTTTTCGTCGCAAACCTCTAATTTTGCGAAATTTCAATATTTAGCGTCTATAAAATCACGACAGAATTATTATTTGTTCAACGTGTTTCCATATTTTTCGTCCCGAACCTCAATATTTTCCCGATTAAAATGAACTTACCTTTTTCAACAAAAAAAACACTCATTTTCATATATAAAGGCTAGAAATATTAATGATCAAGATCAAATTGTATAAGGAACGCTTTTCGTTATTTGTGATATAAAACATTCAAATCTGTTAAATATGTAAGGACGGTTATAAGAAATATATTGAAATTTCATACTTTTCACCCGAAAAACTGTCGTAGACGACCAAGTTTACGAATATATGTACAAAATCACTACAGAATTATTGTTTGTTCCACGAGTTTCCATGGTTTTCGTCGCAAACCTCTAATTTCGCGAGTTTTCTATGTTTAACCTCAATATTTGCCATAATATACTGAAACTTCCTACTTTTCACTCGAAAATCAGACTTTGACGACCAAGTTTACGAATATGTGTCCAAAATCACGACAGAAATATTGTTTGTTCTACGAGTTTCCATGGTTTTCGTCCCAAACCTCTAATTTTGCGAAATTACTATGTTAACGTCAATAATTTTGCGAAATTACTATGTTAACGTTTAACGTCAATATTTTACATAATGTACTGAAACTTCTGACTTTTCACTCGAAAATCGGCCATTGACGACCAAGTTTACGAATATATGTACAAAATCACTACAGAATTATTGTTTGTTCCACGAGCTTCCATGGTTTTCGTCGCAAACCTCTAATTTTGCGAAATTTCAATATTTAGCGTCACTATTTTTCAGTTTTATTACTTTTGACTAACAAAAAACAAATTTTTCGTATAAAAATGCTAGATTTATAAAGAATCAAGACAAAAGTGAAGCAGAAACGCATCGACGTTAATTGTGATGTAAAATAACATAACCTCCTAAATGTGTAGGAACATTTCTTAGTAATACTCGTATATTTAAATTTGCTACTTTTCACTCGAGAAACTGGCATTGACGACCAAGTTTACGAATATATGTACAAAATCACGTCAGAAATATTATTTGTTGTAAGTGTTTCCGTGTTTTTCGTCATAAACCTCTAATTTTTCGAAATTTCTTTGTTTTACGTCAATATTTTGCATAATGTACTGAAATTTCCTACTTTTCACTCAAAAATCGGCCATTGACGACCAAGTTTACGAATATATGTGTAAAATCACTACAGAATTATTGTTTGTTCCACGAGCTTCCATGGTTTTCGTCGCAAACCTCTAATTTTGCGAAATTTCAATATTTAGCGTCACTAAAATCACGACAGAATTATTATTTGTTCAACGTGTTTCCATTTTTTTCGTCCCAAACCTCAATATTTTCCAGATTAAAATGAACTTACATTTTTCAACAAAAAAAAAACACTCATTTTCATATATAAAGGCTAGAAATATTAATTGATCAAGATCAAATTGTATAAGGAACGCTTTTCGTTATTTGTGATATAAAACATTCAAATCTGTTAAATATGTAAGGACGGTTATAAGAAATATATTGAAATTTCATACTTTTCACCCGAAAAACTGTCGTAGACGACCAAGTTTACGAATATATGTACAAAATCACTACAGAATTATTGTTTGTTCCACGAGTTTCCATGGTTTTCGTCGCAAACCTCTAATTTCGCGAGTTTTCTATGTTTAACCTCAATATTTGCCATAATATACTGAAACTTCCTACTTTTCACTCGAAAATCAGACTTTGACGACCAAGTTTACGAATATGTGTACAAAATCAGGACAGAAATATTGTTTGTTCTACGAGTTTCCATGGTTTTCGTCCCAAACCTCTAATTTTGCGAAATTACTATGTTAACGTCAATAATTTTGCGAAATTACTATGTTAACGTTTAACGTCAATATTTTACATAATGTACTGAAACTTCTGACTTTTCACTCGAAAATCGGCCATTGACGACCAAACTTACGAATATATGTACAAAATCACTACAGAATTATTGTTTGTTCCACGAGCTTCCATGGTTTTCGTCGCAAACCTCTAATTTTGCGAAATTACTATGTTAACGTCAATTATTTTGCGAAATT